>LR812519.1:65545780-65958280 GCA_903798195.1 Danio kyathit | reverse complement strand
TTAATTACAAAACACTACTAGTTTAGAAAATCATATGAAAACTCCTTATATTTTAAAGTGTTATTTATTGCTGCTCAGTAACCAGTTAATACGGCACATAATAATATTAAAAACAAACAATAGATGTTTCCCTTTGTGCTTAAAAATAAGTAAAATATTTGACATTTAAACATACATAATCTTTACACTGTAAATAAATGACAGAACAATAAATAAATAAATTAAAAAAATAGCCTTTGTCTAATGTAGGGCTTGAAATTTACTTTTTAATTGGTAGCACCAGTGCTCCCAACTTCAAATATGTTAAGAGCACCATAAAAAATTTAGGAGCACCCACCAAAAATGAATGAGCACCACTGCAAATTGTATATTAGCAGATTTATTGTATTTGAAAACAGCATCAATCAAAACTAACAATAACCAGAAACAACTAACTAATTCTGTTATGAATTCTTTATCATTATTAATATTTGTGCAATAATTCCAAAATGAGTGTCCAATAATTATAAAATATTAATCATGTCGATGATAATAAAAATACTAACAATTAATTACATTATCATGCTGTCCTGAATGTGCTTGAATGTGAGTTATCTGCTATAAAAAGTCCAACTGTTACTTTATGAGAAAAAAAATCTATGGTTTGCATCAAACAAAAATGAAGCATTGCAGTAAGAAATATGCATTTTGCACACTTGTTTTTATACACATGTCAATATAATAACCAGAAAGATCGGACAAAAGAAAGGAAGGAAAGTCTCACTACCAGTCTTTAAAGGTTTTGGTTTCGGTTTTTGTCATTGTAAATGCTCAGTCTCGTTATGCGCTGATTTATCCAATATATGACTGGCGCAGAGCAGGATTCTTGCGATGACCACCTGCACAATTGTCATGAGCCGAAGTTTCAGTTTAAACTTAGTAAAGTTGAGCTTCTTTGGCAAAGATAGACTGTTAGATTTTACATTTGGCGTCTATTTGCGCTGAACACGCAGTGAATGCAACGCATCGAGATTCGGGCCATTAAACAGGTGATCCACCGAGTCTTTCAGCACTCTCCGAAATCACTCGATTGATCTCGGCTGGCGGATCAACATTCACCGCATGATTCTCTCATCGGCGCCAATATAACTTTAAGTGGGTTTGCCAACCTGTGTATTTCTCATTGCTTCTTCCTGAAACTTCAGCCGTTTGCAGTTCCCGTGGTCACAAAAGGCCCCATCTCAACTAGTGCGCCTAAAAAACGTGAGCGCGTAGTTAATAGCTTTAGTCATAGTTAATCCAGTGTGCGTGGTTATTAGTCTCGGTGTACAAACTAGCGTTTAGTGGGCATAACTTTGTTTAGTTGCTGCAGTTTTGTACTGTGCAGAAACGCAGTGTTGAGAAGCCTTTACGATTAATTAACCGTGACGAATTAAAGCGCGGTTAATAGTGAAACCGGTTAATCGTTGCATCCCTAGTTTTTAGTTTTGTTATTACATCAAGTTATGAAGAAATATCCTTGGGCGCTAGTTGGTGATTTTATTCTAAGAGAATGCAGTAAAATTTTAAATAATTTCAGCTTCTAATACTTAATTCAGCACTACAAACTTAATATAATGTTTTTGAAATTCTTAATTTTTATTTTCAAAAGGTGAAAACAGCTACCTCAGCATGTTTATTATACCATATTGCTGTTTATTTGACCAGTGTGGCCATTTAATAGCATTTTTGAGCAATTTAATAGCCATTTTTAATCAGTGTGGAAATTTAACATTTATTTTATTTCTTTGCTGTGAGTTTTTGATGCCTGAATATTTTTACCCACTATACTTTTATCACTCGACAGTTCCTGAATATATATTGAACTTTTTAAACAGAAATGAAAATGATAAAATATGCAATATGGGATTCTCACACTGTACATAACATCAATGTTCATAGTTGAGGCAAGCACTAATATCTGCAAAATATTGAGACAGATGATTGAGAAAGCCCTTTAGTGGTTTTACTTTCTATTTAGGCCCCGTTTAGACTGATGCGTTTAAGTTTTAAAACAGCGTTTTAGAATGAAAAAGATCCACGCCCACACTGGCAATTCATCCAGCATTTCTGAAAAGCTCTCCATCCACACTACAGTATACTGCTAAAAAAACGCACATCACGTGACCACACACGCTGGTACGTGCTGCAGCATATGCGCACATTTGATTCTGACGGAATGATAACCTTGGATAAAAACATCACTGTTTCACAGTATTGTGATTAATGCTCTAAAATAAGTTATTTTTAAATGTCACAAAAAAACAAAAAAAGAGTATATTTTATTTTGAGAAACATTAAAATATTTTCGAACAGTAAACAAGTCAGGCTAAATTAATTATTGACTTCTGCTGTCTTCAGTTGTTTAAACATTTTTTTTTTTTTTTACAGTTATCATCCCATGCCTACATCTGAGCTCCAGGCAGTCAGCGAATGCTTTGAGTACACCTACCCAGGTGAGAGCAGCACACGTCAGACAGTTCATCGAGGATCTACTGCTGGATCTCATCTCACTATAGATGTTAAACGAGATATTTAATTCATCTTGTCTCTGTCTAACGACATATTCCTCGACTTTGGTCTTTTGAATCTATTACTTGTTCTCGAGTCTTTTATAAAGGCCATTATTGATTATTAAAACTGATAATCAGCAAAAGAGAGGGTTATGTTAGGCTCTGTTTTGTTATAAATATGCACACAGTGAGGATGACAGTCATATAAATATGCAGCTACACGACGCCTCAACATTTTTGTTGTCTTATTAAGTTGCTAATATCAAAATGAAAATAGGCAGTTCCTTATATCATGTTTCCATTTTATTGTTAAAGGGTCACGAAACCCCCTGTCTCAGCAGGGTGTTTTCACAACTCTGTTTTGAAAAAAGTCAGGAAAGTTGGGCGTGTCCAGCTCTGGGAGTGTGGGAGTGTCGGGGGAGGGAAAGAGGATAAGATTTTGCATAGAAGGGACGCGCTAAGTTTGACAGGAAAAACAAACACACAGAGGCTGATTTGTTACGGCGAATAAGAGAAAAAAATCCTCCGCATTTCTCTGTAACTTATGTACTCGGTAGGTAGCGTCAGAAAGCCGTGTGTGTATAGACTATCCTGTCACAAAATGCGGCGAAAATCCAGCCCGACGGAAATAGTTTGTGTTTACATGTTTACACTCGGAGAGCAGCATTTAAACAAAGGGCAGTCCACTGCAAACACTTACCAAATCTGTAGACAGACAATCAAACTGGAGCTGTGTCTTTTTATTAAAAGTAGACGAGCGACAAATCCGGATTTCACCATTTCCAGATGAGAAAAAGCTCTCGTGTAAAAATGTTCCTTACAAACGCGTTTCTGTCGCGTGTAGCGTGCACTGTAATCCACACGTGAGTCCAGCTGCTCTCTCATAAAGGGAAAATGAAAACAAAACCTTCGTTGCAACACACTAATAACACCTACGACTCTTGTCTTGAAATTCTTGTACTTTCACTTGTTTTGGCAACACAACGTGGCGTCTCTCTGCCGTCTGTACAGTGTAAACTGGTAAACAGTCTCCGGAGCTATCATGCATATTAATGAAGTTTCGCGTCATACACAATAGAGCGCGCTGATTGGTTTGAAGCACGTCTTCTCATGAATTAATACTGCGCACTCAGATACGTCAGAACGCCCTAGAAAAGACAGACAGCCACTGTACTGCTGGATTTACACCTAAGTATCTCATGGCCGTGACGCAGCTTCAAAAATTCGTTTCAAAC
Source organism: Danio kyathit (assembly GCA_903798195.1). Lineage (NCBI taxonomy): Eukaryota > Metazoa > Chordata > Actinopteri > Cypriniformes > Danionidae > Danio > Danio kyathit. The sequence goes on along the minus strand of LR812519.1, from coordinate 65,954,514 downwards.
CGGAAGAACGAATTTGCTCAAAATAACGCAAAAACAACCAATTTTCACTTTTTAGTGCAATATATGTGTCCTAATAGTGTTTATAGCAGCGTGGGACACATATATGACTGTCAACAGCTCAAAAAATGTGTTTTGGTGTTTCGTGACCCTTTAAGAAAGTGAAACAGCATAGCCAGGGTGATGTGAATAAGGTTATAAAGTACACCGTTCCTTGAGCCGACGTGTCCTCGGGAGTTTGTTTTCCATATCAAACTTGCAAAGTCTTAACTTACAAGGAGAGGATGCAAGACTGAACTGTGTGTACTTAATACTGAGAAAAAACCCCAATCAGATAGGCGAATGTCTGCAGCTACACCTCCGTTTTTTTAAATGTCTCTGTTTTCCCCCATCCACACTGACATGGAGCAGCAGCGTTTTAAAATGCAAAACGGCCTCTTCAGCATTTCCAAAATGCTTCATTTTCACGGCTTGGAAACTCCAGGGTAGTGTGGACGAAAGACGTAACCATGTCAAAAGTTATGCGTTTTAAAACTAAAATGTATTAGTGTAAACAGGGCCTAAATGTGTGGTAGTGAATAATAAAACCATCTAATGACCTTTTACCCTACATTGCCTTCAGATCCATTGTATTGTACATGCAATAAATCCTCAGCCTTTCTTCTTCCTGATGCACTTTTATAGACGCACTAACAACAGTGTGAAATCTTGATAAGAAACCACTTGCAGCGTAATGTTTTTTTGCCTGCTGTATTGTCTTTCTTTCTTCCTTCTTTTCGCTCTCGAGGCGACTCATGAAGGACCAGACACCAGCGCACAAATAGTCTCAGCCTCAGGATGAGTCACATGCGTTTCTATCTTATGTACTTTTCCAACTGTTGGTGGAGGAATTTTCTGCTTTTAAAGGGCATCCTCTGCACTGACCTCTTCAAAGCGAACACTTCCTTCCTCAGCGCTTTCACACTAATAGATCAGCTTCACGGCTGCGTTTCACGATAACAACCATACATGCATATATATATAAAACACCGACGAACAAAAAGCAAGCTATTAATACTACAAAGTAAATACAGCGGCGATCATACACATAGATATACACTGAAACATATATCTTTATAGCCAGAAGAAGCAAGAGAATCTATCTGACAGTAAAGCAGATATCGAACCTTGCTGAGCATTTTCTGAAGGATAATGCATTAGCAAGGCATCAGAAGAAGTGTTAGGGTTTAAGGTAAGTGTTTGTGTTGGTGTAAATGAAATGCTGCATCAGAGGCGTTCTATCGCCGTCACGCAGCTTAGACACATATTTGGTCGACTGCACACACACACACACACACACACACACACACACACACAGAGAGAGAAAAAAAAAAGACATATGCAACATAAGAAAAGCTGATCAGTGAGCATGCAGATGTCACAGTGACATCATTGCTGCTGGATACACTTTAAACACTGAATGTTGGTCTAATAGAGCGCAACAGTAAAAAAAACACTTATTTTTCACCAATAAGGATTTGATTTTTTATTATAACTGATGAATAAACCTGTTGTGAAAGACCTGTTATTAGCGCCAATGTTGCTTTTGTTTAATAGATCTGTTTACATTAATTCAACTTAATTAAATTACAACAATTAGGACTCAATAGTAGGACTAAATGGCGTGCATTTGTCTGTAAAGCCAGCTCTGTAATCAGCTACACTGTAAACTACATCTGATAAGTTGTTTGTTTGAGGAAACCAACTGAGGTAAACCATTTAAGTTTCGAAAGAAAATGGTTTGAGCACTGTAAACTTACATATATTGAGTAATATAGACAAATATTATTTGTGTTGAAATCGTCAAACATTTAGAGTATTAGTAACTTAAACAACACAGTTCAGTTATCAATGAGTTCATTTAATAGAACAAATTAAGTCCAAACAACCATATAAGCTACTCAAATGGTTTCAACATAGGCTCATTCTGAAAATGTAGTCCTATATACATTTCTGGAGATTGTAATGTAGCCAGAAGTACGTATGGCTGCATTTCGTCTTTTAAACGAATGCTACGGGGTGGTATGACGCCGTTCCTTTTCGCGCTTACCAGCTGACCGCTTACCTCCGTATGAACGGCTTTCCTGCTTTTACCAGTTTGTCCAGTGGCTCGCCATGTACGTCAGCGAACGGTCAGTCGATCGGTCAGTCAGTCAGTCAGTCGACAGTGGCCTCTGGTGGATTTACACAGGAATAGCAGGCGCTCTCCAGAAATGTATATAGGAGTACATTTTCAGAATGAGCCTGGGTTGAATGGTTTGGTATCGCTTCTAGCATTGTTAAGTTGACACAAAAATAAATATCATTAATTAAGTCAGATCTGCTTAATATAATCAGTTTGAATTACTATATATATCTTTTTCATTAAGTCAAAGCAACTTCCTTTTTTAAGGTGCTGTATGTAAGTTTTTGACTCTTCTAAAGCCTAAAAATACCATAATATGTGTGCAGATATTTAAGAAACATCCCAAGTGAACATACTTGTTTAACTGAAAAACAATTCTGAAGTCAGATATTCTGCTTTGAAAATGGTTTTTCCATGCCGGAACGCTGTCTTTGTTTAGGTGAATTTAACCTGCACAATGCCAGTTGAGCCAATTATATTTCAGCACCCCGGGTTGCCTTGCTGGAAAACAGTGTATTTCATTCATTCATTCAGAATATGCACTCACTCACAAAACGGTAAGTTTTAGAATCTATTCAAACTCACATCGTTAGCATTTAGCACTGAATAAAACAAACAAGGTTTACCTGAGGTGATCACTGTCATAGGCTTCACATGTTCTGCTGTGAGAAATAGAAGCTGTTTCTAATATATCAATTCTAGGTGTTGGTTAGAACCAAAACTCCTTTTAATAAGGAAAATATTCCTTCTATCGCTTGTTGCTTTTATTTAGAACACGGTTTAAATCACTCGCTCCTGTACTCAATCTGGCATCCCGGGCTTGCGTTTATTTTGATTCAGGAGTAGGCATGGGACGATAACCGTTTTCAAGGTATACCGCGGTTTGGAAAAGTCAAGGTTTTAAAACTGCCAAAATTTTCTGTAATACCGTTCCTAAGGTATGTGTAAGATTTTTTATTTACATTGTTTTTTAGGACAACAGTATATTCAGCAGAAAAGATATCCAAAGATGCCGTTTTAATTTGTAAAGAAATCTGTTTTTGAAACTAATGAAGACAGCAGAAGTCAATTAATCATCAATTAATTATTTAGCCTGACATGTTTACTGTCCCAAAATATTATAAATGTTTCAAAAAATAAAATATATTGTGTTCAAAGGGTAAAAACGTTTTTGTTTTTTTATCCAGACAATTAAAAATAATATATTTTAGAGCAGTGATCACAATACCGTGATACCGTGAAACCGTGATGTTTTTGTCCAAGGTTATCATACCGTCAGAATCTTATACCGGCACATGCCTATTCAGGAGTGCAATACCTAGTTCAACCACTGGGTGTCAAACTTACATACTGCACCTTCAAACACTAAGTTAAACGAACTTATTTCATTTAGCGATTTTCACTGTTAGGTTTTACAGTGTAAGAATCTCCAGCATGTGTGTTCAGCTGGAGCAGTGTTTACTAAACAATTGTCATAGTGGTGCCATAGTTCACTGCAATGATGCATAAAAAAATATCTCATGCGATATCATCATGCAATAATCAATTTGCAAATAATCATGCAATATTGACAGCTGTTTGTATAGCTTCTCAGTGAACTGCGACCCATTGCAGTAAATGCTGCTAATGTTAAACCAGAAAGCACCTGCTTATATCAAATATAATGATGTCTTTAATCAAAACTCACGTCATAGCTTCAGTCGAGTGTTTCAAATGAGTCCTTCTGTAAAATGATGTCTTTACACAGAATAAAGCACGTAACATGTTTCATAATAGCATTCTTATAAGCAATGACAAAAGTGTTGCATCATTACATACTTTATTATCAGGAAAATTATAAGAATAACTCAGATAAACTATTTGTTGTCGAGGTCATGAGTTTATTGATCCAGTTGAATCAAATGAAAGTGGTTGAATCTTCTGTTTATCCTATGCTATAAAGATTTCTTATAGATATTTGGGGCATATTTGGTTGTTCTGCACAACCCGTGTGAGAGAGAGAGCGCCCTCTGGCCTTCCAGATGAGATTTACTGCCGATCAAGTCTCTGTTTTTTCTTGTGCAAGAAAATTTACTGATGTTGATGTTGATTTATCATTCAGCCCTACTTAATAGTGTAATATGTGCAAAATTCCATTACCCACAATGCCGTACAGAAAATTCCAATCACTGAGTTCCCCAAAAAAGATCTTCAGCCTTCATGAAGCTGTAAACCAATCAAATACTTGACTATCATTGTATATATGCATATCTCACAGTAAATATAATACTTTTTTTATATTATTATTTTATTTATTATATTTTTTTACTAAAAAAATGCTAAAAGTGGCAACACGGTGGCTCAGTGTTTAGCACTGTCGCCTCACAGCAAGAAGGCCGCTGGTTTGAGTCCCGGCTGAGTCAGTTGGCATTTCTGTGTGGAGTCTGCATGTTCTCCCCGTGTTGGTGTGGGTTTTCTCTGGGTGCTCCGGTTTCCCCCATCAGTCCAAACACATGCGCTATATGTGAATTGAATAAACTAAATTGGCCGAAGTGTATGATTGTGAGTGTGTATGGGTGCTTCCCAATATTGGATTGCAGCTGGAAGGGCATTCGCTATGTAAAACATATGCTGGATAGGTTGGCGGTTCATTCCGCTGTGATGACCCTTGATTAATAAAGAGACTAAGCCAAGGGAAAATGAATGAATGCTAAAAGTGGTTCTATGGACATAATCATAGGGGAAACACTAAATTTACTAAAAACATTACTAAAAAATATATTCAACTGTTATTTCCAATGGTTAAGGCCCTAAATAGCACATATATTATAGGCGCTATAATGTAAGTGCTACATAGCGCCTTAATCATTCCAAAGAACTGCTGAAAGATTTTAGTAAATTTTTTAGTTAATGACACAACCAACTTTGAATAAAAACTTTTGTATTTCTCTATTGATTGTGTAATTTGCAAAGCTTCATCGCACTGTAGTTTGTTCCATCAAAAAAGCTGTTAACTAAACTTTCATCCTTGTCTTTTTTGGCTGATTTTCATATACTTTTTTGCTTCAAACCAAAGTTCGCAACCCAGGCCGCGACATATGTCCCGGGAGGTACGTATTTTTGCAGTTTTTGTTTTCGCAAATTCGCGAGAGGCCGCTGCGTGCTATTTTTCATGTCTCAAATGTCTCTCGCGAGTGCCGTTCACGCCCCCGCTGTTCTCGTGTAAACCCAGCAGAGGCCGCTATCGACCGACCGTCTGTCTGTCTGACTGAATGATTGACTGGCGACTGGCCAATCGACTGACCCACCCTCCTCCTTCCCTAAACCCAACCAATTTTACAGATTGACCCACCCACCCAAATACTTCCCTAAACCCAACCAACGATTTACAAAAGCCGTCCAGAAAAAGAAAAGCCCTCGTCTGATTTTTATCACATTTTCGGATTTTACCACGTTCTCTCCTTGTTGTTCACTCGTTCATTTTATTTTTTTGGATTCTGTTTTTGTCTTACCTGATTTCTAAAATCGTTCTTCACCGGACTCGAACCCGGTCGTCTTCATTGTGGTCAACTTCTCTCTGCCTTTCAAGTCTGCCGACATACAGGACGAGCTAACGGGACAAACTGGTTGCAGCGAGAAAGTCCTCCACACGGAGGTAAGCGGTCAGCCGGTAAGCGCCAAAAGGAACAGCGTCATACCGCTCCGTAGCGTTCGCTTAAAAAATGAAACGCAGCTGTACGTACCTCCAGCTACACAATTCGTGGTCTCCAGAAACGTCCATGGGACTACGTTTTCAGAATGAGCCTGTGTTGAAAGTTTGTTATGTATATTTAAAACACTTTTAATGAAGACGTTTTTAAAAAACTGATTTAATGATGACAAATGAATGGGTAAAATACTTCTGAAACCAATGCTGCTGTAAATATGTACAGGCACTTATGCACTCTTTGCTGGATTTATTCTGATATATATTTATTTTTTACGCATTAAGTTACAAATAATGCTCAAGGTACAGTAGTTGATTTTGGACTAATGTCTTGCTCAGGCCACATAATCTACAAATTGTTAATATGACATAATTATTTATTCATTCAATAAATTTCCTTCGGCTTAGTCCCTTTATTTATCAAGGGTCACCTCTGCGGAATGAACCGCCAACTTATCCAGCATACACAGCGCATGCCATTCCTACACTACGGGCAATTTAGTTTATTAAATTCCTCTATAACGAATGTGTTTGGACTGTGGGGAGCACCCTGAGGACACCCACGCCAATACGGGGAGAACCTGCAAACTCCACACAGACATGCCAACTGGCCCATCCGGGGCTTGAAAAAGCAACCTTCTTGCTGTGAGGCGACATTGCTAACCACTGAGTCACCGTGCCGCCAAGACTTAAATATAATTAAGCCAATAAAAATCTCATAGTGGCGACGCAGTGGCGCAGTAGGTAGTGCTGTCGCCTCACAGCAAGAAGGCTGCTGGTTAGAGCTTCGGCTGGGCCAGTTGACGTTTCTGTGTGGAGTTTGCATGTTCTCCCTGCGTTCGCGTGGGTTTCCTCCGGGTGCTCCGGTTTCCCCCACAGTTCAAAGACATGCGGTACAGGTGAATTGGGTAAGCTAAATTATTCATAGTGTGAATGAGTGTGTATGGATGTTTCCCAGAGATGGGTTGCAGCTGGAAGGGCATCCACTGCGTAAAACATATGCTGGATAAGTTGGCGGTTCATTTTACTGTGGAGACCCCGGATTAATAAAGGGACTAAGCCGAAAAGCAAATAAATGAATGAATGAATGAAAAATCTCATAGTTAGTGCCAAATGGGGAATAAACAAATTTGATTATAGAAAATGTATATATGTAAATATGTTTTAATCTATTGACAGTCTTGTCAATGCTTAATACACTTTTAATGAAGTAAATATACTGCCATTGATCAATGTGGTTGTTAACCATTCTCATCAAATCCATCATCAGCATCGCTGACAGAATCTAAAGTCTAAATGGAGAACACTGAACAGTTCAAAGAGAATTAAACCCAGCAGTTTAATAACAAGCATCGAACAAAACCCTCACCGGAATTTTAACGCTGCGCTGCGAAAAGAAACACAGATAAGCGAGTTTCCTCATAAGTGACGTTTCCTGACAGTCGTAATGAGTTATGATCACTGCTGCTGTCACACACTCTCTCTCTCTTTTCTCAGAGACTTAAAAACAAACTTCTGACCGCCTTCCCCTCATCACCGGAGGAAGTGTGCATGCAACACAAGCACATTCACACACTCGCTTACCTACCCACCTCGCAGTCTAAATGACAAGCCACACACACTTCTAGTTTATATCAAAAACTAAATATAACCCAAACCCCTCAAAGAAACTTTCCGCAAAGAACACCCATCATGCACTTCATTTATACATCAATCCTCGGACTACAACAACGATGACACATCTCGCCCTCCAAACCTGAAACACTTCTAATCCAAAACCAATGTCAATCCGGCCATCAACTGGCTGACATGCATGTGCTTGAGAAAAAGCCCATGCATGTCCAAAGCAGATTGTGTGTTGACATTAGGAAAGCGGCAGACTCACTTGTTAAGAGAAGCACTCGCAGGTCCACAGGGGAAGAGTCCTGTCGCGGGGTAAAACCGCTTTAATGGGCTGCTGTGTGAAAACGCATGTCCCGACAATAATCTGCAGACCGGTCTGTTTGCAGCCTCCTTCCCGTCTATGCATAACAGCGAACACGCACATACACACACACACACGCGTGCGCATGCATACAAGAAGCACGCAGAGCAAAGACTCAGCCCGACTGAATAAACCACTGCAGATCTGAGCTGACGCCAGAGAGAGAGAGAGAGAGAGAGAGAGAGAGAGAGAGAGAGAGATAGAGGGGAGGGAGTAAGACTGGGGAGGCGTGTAATACTGAGAGATTAAGGAAGGAACAGAAAGAGAGAGAGAGAAAGAGACAGAAAAAGAGACACGCAGACGGGTTAAACAGTGACAGGGGTCAGTGACTCAACAGCTACTTGAATTAACATACACAAACACATGCTGATTGTGTGTGAACGGTGCATGTAGTCTGGTTTGTTCTGCAGTCGGAGGAATTACGGTTTTACGGGCTTAAAGCTAATCCATAAGCACGCACATGCATCAGAGCAGCGTTTTTTGGAGGATAAAAAGAGGCAGTGGCTTATCAAGAGTATGGGTAGTGTGATAACATAATAGCATTCAAATTTAAGCAAAATATAACATTATATATATATATATACATATATTAGGGTTGTCACAGTACTAGTAATTCATGTTATGATACTATACCAGCTGAAGTACCGTGATACCAAGTAGTATTGCATTACTGTATTAACTCAAATCCATGAAATAAGAAAATTGTCAGAAATACTATATTTTATATGTTATAATAGGCCTACTTAAATTGAATTCATCATTCCCTTGTTGTTGAAATAAGTATTTGCACGTCACTTCACCTAAAATGTATTCGTTCTTTTTGTTTATTTTGTAGATTACTGACCAACAAAAAATACATTAAAATAAAGATACAAGCTATACCAAATGAAATTCATTACAAAAAGAGCATTTTTCCAACCGAATTAGGCTTTAAGAGTTGGTCAAAAATTGTTTCAATGTTTCCTGTATCTATTGTTTTTTTTTCCAGTCTTGTCAGGTCAGAATCCAAAGTAACTCAAAATTTCACTTTGTGAGTCGTTCTTTTTAAGAGATTGTCACGGTTGCAGCTTCTAAATCATGTTGACAGGAGCAGAAATGAACTGATTCAGATTCGAACTGAAGTGTCAGAAAACGTGCAGCTTCCATAAAAGGTGTGAATTCTACACAGTTTTGCAACCTTAAAGGACTCCCGGACTATTCAAATAAGATGGTCTATTGTTGCACAAACGTTTGGGCATTTTAGTGACTTTTCCACATACAGCATTATCTATTGTTGATAGACCGTTAATGATGGTACTACCGTTTACAAACAACAGTGGCACCGCCAGTATTTTGGAGCCATAGTATCACGATACTACCATAGTACCGATATATATATACACCGATATATATATACAATTAATGTCAGAATTTTTTTTCTTTTTTAAATATTTCCCAAATGATGTTTAACAGAGCAAGGAAATTTTCACAGTATGTCTGATAATATTTTTTCTTCTGGACATAGTCTTATTTGTTTTATTTCGGCTAGAATAAAAGCAGATTTTAATTTTTTTAAAAACATTTTAAGGTCAAAATTATTAGCCCCTTTTAGCTATTGTTTTTTCCCGATAGCCTACAGAACAAACCATCATTATATAATAACTTGCCTAATTACCCTAACCTGCCTAGTTAACCTAATTAACCTAGTTAAGCCTTTAAATGTCACTTTAAGCTGTATAGAAGTGTCTTGAAAAATATCTAGTCAAATATTATTTACTGTCATCAGGGCAAAGATAAAATAAATCAGTTATTAGAAATGAGTTTTTAAAACTATTATGATTAGAAATGTGTTGAATAAATCTTCTCTCCGTTAAAGAAATTGGGTAAAAAAATAAACAGGGGGGCTAATAATTCTGACTTCAATTGTATATATACAGTATAGTACATTATATGTACTATGGTAGTTTTTTACCTTTGGCTTAGTACCTTATTTATCAGTGGTCGCCACAGCGGAATGAACCACCATATTCTGACATATGTTTTACGCAGCGGATGCCTTTCCAGCTGCAACCCAGTACTGGGAAACACCCATACACGTTCACATTCAAACACACTCATACACTATGGCTAATTTAGTTAATCAAATTCACCTATAGCGCACGCCAACACGGGGAGAACATGCAAACTCCAGAAATGGCAACTGGCCCAGGCGGACCTCAAGCCAGCAAGCTTCTTGTTGTGAGGTCACAGTGCTAACCACTGAGCCGCCATATATGTACATACTTTTTTATATATATAGGTAATTGCACGTCATATCTCAATGTGATTTGCATATATCTCAATATATCAGATTTCAATGAGTAAATTTCTCAATTCAACAAATTAATATCGATTCAAAACTTCAAATGTTGATTTTTACTTTAAACTGAAAGTAAAATGTCCTAAAATTTGTAAAGTTTGCTAAAAAGAAGGTCATGTAGAGTGATTTTAGGAGATACTGAGTGCATTAGTTGATGCATAAGGCAACAGCTATAAATAATTTGATGAAAATGCTCATCATTTTTTTTCTTTTTGTACTTTTTACTTTCACTTTCAAATTTCAAATCCCAAGTATATTTAGTGACGCATTTTTTTCTTTTTACTACTATTATTATCCTTTTACACTTTTTTGAATTCGCCCACTATAACCAAACATCCGCGATCAATTAGGTAGTGGAAAATGTTCTCTCGTCTACCCGTTTCATTCTGTGCGTGCGAGACCAGTCAACACTCCCACAGACAGTCTCATGTGCTCTGCAAACCCACAGTGCGCCTTTTTGTGACTTAAAAAATTTGTCAGGCCAGGGTTTCTAAAGTTCCTAAAATGTCCAGGGGTCAATTTTTGCTTTCGCTTTCTAAAGCTTGTATGCGTTTTTGCATTACCTTTTTAATTAAGCCTACTTTCGCTTGGCTTCGCAGCACATGCACAGTCTCGAGAGCGAGAGAAACATTACATAATTAATTTTTTAAATCTAAACGAATCAGAAAAACTATGCTATATACTCGAAGAGGACGAAATGACTGGTCTAAACTGGCTGTAAAATACATGTTATTTTTTAAATTATTAGTAATGGTTAATCAACACATTTGCCTTTTTAAAAATAATCTACACATTTTACTCTTGTAATTATGATAATTTTTAGAGATATTGTCTGTTTTTATTAATTTTCCTGTCATTTATTTCAGTTTTGCTGATTATGTCATTAATTTTATGATGTTATATATATATATATATATATATATATATATTAAATAGGCTATTTTTAAACGTATATAAAATGTTTTGGCATTCAAGTTTGCTTTGAACTTGAAAGAGAGAGAAGCAGATTTGACCTGTCAGTGGGTGCACATGGCTCCTGAATAGTACACTGTAAAACCCAAAAAGTTAAGGTAACTCAAACCATTTTAGGAAACCGATTGCAACAAATCATTTAAGTTCACAAACTAATCCTAATGAGTACTGTGAACTTAATCTATTTGAGTAAATAAAGCAATTTGATTACAGTAAAATCCAATAAATAAAGAGAACTTTATTTAAACCTCAGTAAGTTAAGGCAACTCAAACCGTTTGAGGAAACCGATTGCAACAAACCATTTGAGTTAACAAACTAATCTATATAAGTACTGTAAACTTACTCCATTTAAGTTGAAGTAATGAGGTATTTAATTAACCCATTACCTTCAACACTGAGTTCAAAACTCTTTTCAAATGAGTAGAATTAACTTTCAGTCAATTTTGAGTTAACTCCACTCATTTAATATGATAAAGTTGACTGTTGGGTTTTACAGTGTATAAAAGAGAAATAGTGGATTTCTTTTTTTACTTTAACTCATTGAAAAGAAACAGTTTATAACAGTGTCATAATAAATAAAAGCATTGTTAAAAATTAAATTATGTTTTGCTTGTCGCATATAGTTAAATATTTATATGATGTGGGTAAATGGTGTGTTTCAATCCGGCTACCATCACAAGTATATTTCAAACCTGTGGGAAGCACTGCAGTGGTGTAATTATACATGCTAATTTCACACTCACACTTATGGTGTTATCAAGAGATTTGATGCATATAGCAAAATAAATCCACTTTTTCCACAAGGATAGAAACACCCCAGCAAAGGAGGATATAACAATATCAACAGATTGATAACATGTGCCTTCACTCCCTTTACAGATCCTCCATACACTCTCAGAAAAATATATGTCATTGTTTTACCTAAAAGGTCCACATTGGTACAATAAAAGTACATTTGTATCTTAAATGTACATATTAGTACTCATAGAGTAACAAAGTGTACCTTGTGGTACCCTAAAGGCACAGTAACAGCTTTTTATACCTTTATTTCTTAGATTTTACTGCTGTGATTGGCCGGCTTTCATTTCTAAATCACTAAACAGGTCAAACTAGTGAAAGAGGATGGACTAATTACAGAGTAAACTACAAAAGCACCACATTTGTTCACGTCTGCATTGTGCTGACCTTGATGTGAGGGTTTTTCAGCTCTGTTAAATGAAAGCTGCACCTTCTTTGCATGACAGCTGCGATGTTTACAGATAATTTGATGACTAATGGCCTGAAAAGAAGGTGAATATTAATAACTGAACAACACTCAGCAATTATGAATAAAGCTACATAACACTGCACTGGTCTTTGGTGTAACCTGCAAATGGTTTGAAAAAAATTGCAGACTGAGCTGGTCTTTCAGTCTAGATGTTCACACTAAGGTTTCACACCATCATTACCTCGGTTTACAGTACGCGAACCTGTTGCATTGACAGCATTTCATCTGCAACAGCTGCAAATTCCCAAAATTAAAAATGTCAATGTGCAGCACGGTGGCTTAGTGGTTAGCACTGTCGCCTCACAGGAAGAAGGTCGCTGGTTCGAGTGCCGGATGGGTCAGTTAGCATTTCTGTGTGGAGTTTGCATGTTCTCCTCATGTTGGCATGGGTTTCCTCCGGGTGCTCCGGTTTCCTCCGCAGTCCAAAGACATGCGCTATAGGTGATTTAAACTGGCCGTAGTGTATGTGTGTGTGTGTGTGTGTGTGTGTGTGTGTGTGTGTGTGTGTGTGTGTGTGTGTGTGTGTGTGTGTGTGTGTGTGTGTGTGTGTGTGTGTGTGTGTGTGTGTGTGTGTGTGTGTGTGTGTCTGTGTGTGTGTGAATGAATGAGTGTGTATGGGTGTTTCCCAATACTGGATTGCAGCTGGAAGGGCATTGGCTGTGTAAAACATATGCTTAAATAGTTGTCAGTTCATTCTGCTGTGGTGGCCTCTTATAAATAAGGGACTAAGCCAAAGGAAAATGAATGAATGAACAAAAATTTCAATATAATTAAAATAAAATCATTTAATGGAATGAAAAAAGAAAATATCAATGTACAAATGTACAAAAAAAAATTGAAAATTATGACTTTAAAAATAATAAAATAATAAAATAAATAAATAATAATATTATCATTTTTTTAATCCAATTTTATATATTTATTTATTTAAATTCAGCTGTTAAATTAGGCGTTTTAAACAATTCTACTTGACATGCACTAAACCAATGAATGTATGATCAAAAGGAAAGATAACTACGATTGGCCACTTCAGATGTCAATCAAACTCTCTTCTGGTCTGTGTGGGCGGGTCTTAACCGATATAAGCTGCTTATTCTGAGCCGTCTGATGATCAAAAGTCTGACCACGTGAGACTGTTGCATAACCTCTTACACTACTGGAGCTGCATAATGATGACAAATTCATATCATATTATAAATAAATGACTTTGTTTCATCACCTAAACAGCGCTGACCTCTGAGACTGTCAGTATAATCAACACCTCACACACATCACAGGCCTCTATTTCAGTATCTTAGGTATGTTTGTTTAAGGTTTTTCTGGTCAACCTTTGATTGCTTTATTGTACGTTTGATATTTGTTATCTGGTAAATGTTGTGTTGTTGTGCTAAATGACATTGTCAATTGTAACTGTAATACAAACAATAACATTTCTTGAATGATATTATCAGAACGAGCCTAGAATTCACATTTTTGAGGCTAAAAATATCCCAGAGTTTTTGGATGCAGGGTTATGGATGCACTTGATTAAAACTGAAACCAAAAAGTATTTAATAATAAATGTAATATTTTATAAATACTTTTGTAAGACTCAATAACTTAATTATATTGAAAATACACAAGCCAATTGTATTGAAGAGTAAAATTATACTGAAAGCCAACACGTCGAAAGGCGTCATTTTACCAGCATTACCATGCCAACACAGTAGCACTATTGCAAGCATGGAACAAGTATACCACACAGAAATGCATAGAGAAGTACACCTGTACATGAGTAGATTATCAAGCTATTTTGAACTTTGACCAAAGTGTGTCAATGCTAGTCGATGGTGTGCTCTGCATTGTTTTTTGGGGGGGATTTTGTTTGTGGAGGAACAAACCACCATTGCATGGCACCAGCTTTTCTAATCTGGAAGTTTCGGCATTCACCATTTAGACATTGGAGGAGTAGGAGGTCATCCACTTTTTTCCCCCAATGAAAAAAATATGAGGCAGTTGGCTTGATGGTTAGGGAGCTGGACTTGAAATCAAAAGGTTGCAGGTTCGATTCCCAGCAGGAATTGAAGATTGGTGGAGCGAATGAATCGCACTCTCTCCATTTTTAATACCCAGCTGAAAAGCCCCTGAGCAAAGCACCTAACCCCTAATTGATGCCCACTGCACCATGTGTGTGCACTTGGATAAGTCAAAAGCAGAGGACAAATATCAAGTATGGGTAACTGTACTTGACAATACTCACTTCACTTTACTTTTATGAGCACTCTGGATATACATTTATTCATTCATGACTAGGCATGGGCTGGTACAAGTTTCTGACGGTGTGATAACTATGGATAAAGATATCACGGTTTCACGGTATCACAGTATTGTGATTACTGCTCTAAAATAAGTTCTTTTTAAATGTCTGGGTAAAAAAACAACAATGTTTTCCCCCATTAAACACAATATTTTTGATTTTAGGAAACATTTATAATATTTTGTAACCAGGGCTTGACATTAACACCCGCCAAATGCGGGTAGATTTCACTTGTGGCGGGTTAGAGAGACACCCTCACTAGCCACTTTGGCTGGTTGAAAATAATTTTAAAATTGCCAGTGCTGCCTTGTCACTAAACATTAGAATTTTAGTTTAAGTCCGTTTGTCAATATGCGTGCAAATGTGATCTTAGAATTGAGAAGCATCACGACTGATAAGTGTTCGCGAGAGCAAAAGAAAGCAGGCGAATACCGAATGAGAGGATGATCAGGCGCACGGAGATCCTTGCTCACTGACTACAAATATCGTGCGCAGAGCTGATTTGATGCGTGTGAGTGCATAAAAGCTCCCGTGCCCCGTTTCCTTGAGCGAAGCAACCGTGCCTGGAAACGCAACTGATGCGGTCGTTTCTCTTTAAAATAGACTGGAAAAAGCGGTGCTTGTGCAACCAGTCATTTGTTTCCAGATTTTTTGTAAGCAGCTGCAGTTGCCGTTTTCGCTTCAACCATTCTTTAAACAAATAATAATAATAATATGCCTAACATTAACTAATATTTTCTCCAGCTTTCTTTTGCTTGCAGTTATTTTTGTTAATGTGGTTTAATTATCATCCTTTACAATGACATTGCTTTAATAGGAGATTAACTTTCTATTTATCTACAGTTAACTGGTGATCTGAGACCTTTAACCTGGATAGACTACTGTGTAGAGTTTTAGATACGTGAGAATAATTTTTTTAATTGCTTTTTTAAGAACATTTTTGTTGAATAAAAAGTTATATTTTGCTTGTTTGTACACATTTAAAATTTGTGGCAAGGAAATAATTAGTTTGGTATCGCCAGAGAAAAGAAAAAGGTAAATCCTTAAAGTTGAGCCCTAAAAAGAGAATATAAACTGTAAAATGTGAAATAAAACTAATTGCAATGTGACACTATGAAAGACCTTTTGCTAATTAAGCAAGGTCACAAGACACACAAAAAACTTAAATTAACGAAGAGGCAAGTGGACATAACACAACATCTAAATCAAGTACTTTTAGCATGCCAAAGTCAAATTTATGCATATAAAATATATTTTCCCAACAACAAAATTGTGGCTAGTGAAAATGGCGAGTGGCTAGTAACGTTGGAAAACTACTAGCCACAGTGGCTGGTGATCAAAAAAGTTAATGTCAAGCCCTGTTTGTAACAGTAAACATTCATTCATTCATTTTCTTTTTGGTTTAGTCGCTTTATTTAATCTGGGGTCGCCACAGTGTAATGAACCTCCTACTTATCCAGCACATTTTTACGCAGCGGATGCCCTTCCAGCCGCAACCCATCTCTGGGAAACATCCACACACACTCATTCACACTCATACACTACGGACAATTTAGTTTACCCAATTCACCTATAACACATGTCTTTGGACTGCGGGGGAAACCGGAGCACCCGGAAGAAACCCACGCGAACGCAAGGAGAACATGCAAACTCCACACAGAAACGCCAACTGACCCAGCCGATGCTCGAACCAACAACCTTCTTGCTGTGAGGCGACAGCACTACCTACTGCGCCACTGCGTCGCCCAACAGTAAACAAGTCAGGCTAAATAATTCAAATAAATGTTTGACTTCTGCTGTCTTCATTAGTTTCAATAACACAGACTTCTTTACAACCCATAAAAACCTCTTACATATATCATAGGACCGATATAGCAGAACATTTTAGCAGTTTTTAAAACCTTGACTATTCCAAACCACGGTAAAACTTGATACCGGTTATCATCCCTTGCGTAGGGATGGGTGATATGGCCTAAAATCCATATTGCAATATACATTGCAGCCTCTTGCGATAACGATATATATATTGCGATATATAAATTATAATAGAACCATTTCAGAACAGGTTACAGAGACCCTTAGGAAAGCCAAACTGCTATTTTGTTTTAAGAAATAAAGAAACGTTGCATGTCGTTTTGAGAACATTTATTGTGCAAAAGCAAAACTGTAATTAAACAACACAATGTTGCAGATAAATAAACTAAATGTAGTGCCTTTTAGAAAGAAAGACTTTTCTTTTAAGTCCTTGGTTCCTAAATGCCAAGTTGCAGAGAACAAAAAAACTGGTGTCTTTTTAGTTAAGGAACTTACACTGTACTGAAATTACTTCCAGTATTAAAAAGTCAAATAAAATTGTGTATTGCAGATACTTTAAATAAAAACATATTTCTAATCTGCAGCCTAAGGTAACGCATTTGGTTTTAAACATTTTGTTCTCCTAATGAAATTAAAACTGGTGTCTTTCTCTCTCTCTCTCTTTCTCTCTCTCTCTCTCTGTCTGCTGTAGTGTTGGTGCTGCTGAGAGATTGAGATGCACCAGACAAAGTTTGCGAATAAAGTAATGCAAAAATTAATACAATTAATATCGAAAGCGAAAGCAGATTCTCGGACATGTCCGGGGAAATAGAGAATGTATTGTCACCCCAAATAATGAGCTGGATCAGTCTATTTAGTCTTCGCGCTCTTCTTAAAGCTGCTGCCAAATCAGAACAACAGTTCTGTATCCAGCGCGATACAGCGCGTCTCTATGGTGGGTCTGCATGCAGAGCATTGGAGCGAGTCTGTGGCAGAGTGGTTTCAGTTTCTCGCGAACATAGAACCGGGCTGCCCCAATAATATATCGGCCGCCCAGGTAAAATCTGTGTGGGAGGCACTGATGTTCACTAGACAAGCCACAATATGCCATGCATGAGGCTCGCAAGTTGTGTGACACGCCGCCATTCGGTGCCATGCGTTGCTTAGTGCTGTTGTTGCTGTTGCTCTTAATTTTGCGGGTAGATTGCGTCATCAAACATGCATTATCGCGATAGTGCAATAGAATTAGAATCTCTATCGTAGGCCAATTTTGTATCGTTTATATCACATATTGTTTATATCGCCCATTACTACCCTTGCGTATTCATAACAGGCCTAAACCAGCATAAAATCACATATAAAACCTGGTTTGGGCCACCACCAAACTGAAAGTATCACATGAAGAATAAAAAAGGTCAAACTACACAGAAAAATCTTTCTCTTGTGCTCAAAAAAATCAAACACAGTCGCATAATGCAAGAAAAACTCCTGAAAATTAAGCAGCAATAGGCTCATGTGAGCATGCATACTTTCTCTTAAAGACTTGATTTAGTTGTATTTACTTAAAGTAATAGTAATCATTTCCTCATCTTACACTTGCTCCAAACTTGTTTCAGTTTCTTTCATCCCTTGAACACAAAAGAAGATATTTTGAAGGATGCTGGGCAAAACGACAGCCATTGACTTCCATACAATTTATCTCCTAACATTATTTTTGTGTTCAACAGAAGAAAGAAACTCATAAACATTTGAACCCACTGAAGTGTGAGTAAATAATGAGACTATCCCTTTAACAAAACATTACATATAACCCTACACTGTAAAAGAATACTGGTTGCCTTAATTTTTCAAGCTGAATCAAATGAATCTTAAGAGTCATTTGAACATATAATATATTAAACTGACTTAAAACAGCTTGCCTAACTTATAAAATAAGTTCAGAAGAACATCATTAACTTAGTTTAACAAGTTACAATTAACTAAAAACGTATGTTGTCATGACTAACTGACCATATGACTTTTTACAGTGTACACTTTAATCAAATCAACACAGAAGCAGCATAACAACTCTGTCTACTAAACAAGAATCATGTTTACTATAGAAATACAAAATGCAATGAAATGATTCATCAGTAAAACCGCAGCCAGTGACCTACCAGCTTGAACCTGAAGTCCAGTAATGCTTGTTAACATCCACAAACAGCCGTTGAATGAAAGCGTTACACAGCAGATGTGTCCTTGATCAGAGTTACTTCAGATACTAACACAGAACACAGGTCACAACTCCTTCTAGGAAAGACAGCCGTGTGGAGTCATTCCTCAACAAGCCTCTGCTCGCCTCAGATCTTCACATGACCCACACAAGCCAATTACAAAACAGCCAACAACAGGCAGGCTTTAACAACTGGCTCCGAATTGACCAAATGACAATTCAATAGAATTTCAACAGTGTTACGCAAGACAAAAACACACATTTCACCAGGATAGATTAGGTGCAGCAGTGTCAAAGCAATTCACAGCTTTCTAAACACACTTTCTAAAATGTTTTTAGGGGGATAACATATATATATATATATATATATATATATATTAGAGCTGCACGATTCTGGCTAAAATGAGAATAGCCATTTTTTGCTTAAAATAAAGATCATGATTTTTTCATGATTCTGTAGATGTAAAATAAAGGTTAATGAGTCGGCTATTACAGGGCTCGAAATTGCGACCATTTTGGTCGCATATGCGCCCGAAATAACATCTATGCAACCCTATTAATATATTTGGGAGCATTTGTGCGACTGCATATGATGGTTGTAGTGCGACTTGTTTCGATTATTTCTAAAAACGTGCTGAATCGGCCTTCCCTGCAGCTATATTGGTTCATATTGGCTGTCAATCACTCAAGACTTTCCGCTGTCAGAAAAAAGGGAGCTTATAAGGGCGCCAGCCGAGATCAATTGAGGGTTTTCGGAGAAGGTGTCCGAATCTCGATGCGTTGCATTCACTGCGTGTTCAGCGCAAATGTCCGCTAAATCTAACACTGTACACATCATCGCCAAAGAAGCTCGCCTTTACTGAGTTTAAACAGAAACTGCGGCTCATAACAAAGAACGGTATTGCGCCAGTGGTCATCACGAGAACCCTGCTCTGCCCTGCGCATATATTAGACTGGCTGACTCGCCTGCTTTTCCACAAACACAGAAAACTGTAAATCAGCGCAAAACGAGACTGATCATTTACAATGACACAAACCCAAACCAAAACTTTTAAAGAGTGATAGAAGTGAGACTTTTCTTACTTTCTTTGGTCCATTCTTTCTTGAGATGTATATTATTTTTCTATTTACTGATGACTGCTTCTGGATTGAATGATTTATTATAATCTTACATTAGTTTTGTAGCAGAAATATTATTTATTAACTTGACATGTGTATAAAAACAATAGTGCAAAATAAATATTTCTTACTTCAATGCTTCATTTTTGTTTGATGCAAACCATAAATTTATTTTTCATAAAGTAACAGCAGGACCTTTTACAGTACATAACTCTCATTCAAGCACATTCAGGGCAGCATGATAATGAGAAATGTTATTCATTGTAAGTATTATTGACATCATTGTCATCATTAATAATATTTTATAATTATTAGACATTCATTTTGGAATTATTGCACAGATATCAATAAGTCATCTCAGCATTAGTTAGATAGTTGTTTTTGGTTGTTGTTAGTCCTAATTGATGTTGTTTTCAAATACAATAAATCCCTTAATATACAATTTGCAGTGGTGCTCATTCATTTTCGGTGGGTGCTACTAAATTTTTTCTGGTGCTCCTAAATTTTTTAAGTTGTGAGCACCGGTGCTACCAAGTAAAAAAGTTAATTTCGAGCCCTGTATTATTATTGTTATTCTCAAACAAATGATAAAACAACAATAATAACATTATGTGTAGGTCCACTGGTTAAAATGCTAAACTTTGAATAGACTTTGAATGGAGTACTTAAACAGACTTTACTTTTGTCCTGGTCATTAATGCACAGTAAAGTGATGCCATCAGAATACAACTATTCATATTTCAAGAGTTCACACTTAGCTCATGATTTATCACATAGCTTGTTTGGCATGCTGTCCCGGGAGAGAGCCCTGAGCTCAAGGGATCCTCGGGCCCAGGGCTCCCCCCTTTCACATGGCGAGGGGAAATTGAGCTCAGGTCGATCTCAAACTCCCCCGCTGCTGACGCCAAGGTGAACTACTTGAGAGTAAGACATTAGAAAAAGATTTAGGCTTATTTAGGAGCATATTTGGCCGGTGGGAGGAAACCGGGGAACCCGGGGGAGACCCACGCGGACACAGGGAGAATATGCAAACTCCGCACAGAAATACCAGATTACCCAGCAAGGACCTGACGCCATTGGTATTCTTGCTGTGAGGCAACAGTGCTAGTCACTGGGCCACCGTGCCGCCCATTCTGGATAAAGGTGGAAGAAGGGGAGGAGGGGGGTTTCTTCCAGATGAAGATAGTTGTAGAGAGGAAATGAGGATATATATATAGTGACTTGGGGTGCTTTGATTCGAAGATCATGATTAGCTAATGTGGGCCAGCTGGGTCAATCATGAGCACGTGCTCCTCTCAAAATTAGTTTAAAATTAAACTTCACATCTGATGTTGAATTATTATGTTTGAGACATATGCTTGCAATCTGTCATTGACAACATTATTAGGCCATTTATTGACTGGTAAAATCAGACATTTGTCATTATCAGATTCCCTCTTTATATTCAACATTATTATATTCAACAATATTAATATTATATTCAACATTATACAGGCTAGAGTAGTTATACTGACACTGTTAAACATTTATTTTCATGCACAACACTCTGTGTTCACTATGAAAGAAAAACATATTAAATTCTTGTCGTAATCATAACTCTAAAATGCGATATGATTGTTTAAATTATGTGCGTGCTTTCGGTTTCCTTTTCACTGCTAAGTGCGGTTCATACTTCCCGCAAGGCTCCCAAACGATCACTCTGTGCCACAAACTGAATGTTATTTACAACTTTATTACCTGTTATTCACAGCCTATGCAGGTTCTGTTTACTAAAGTAGAGGCGCGCGCGTCTATCATTATGTAGGACGCGCGCCCGCCCTCTCTGGGGTACAGCTCACGTCACGTCACTTGTGATTTCGCGGCCGCAAATACATCATTACATTAGGACAGAAATGAAATTTTTGGGTGAATTATACCTTATAAATACAGTATGTGACTCTTTCAACATCATTTGGAGGTGTCCATGTCGCTGAGCAACGTATGTGAAACAATGTGAAGACTTGTGCAGCCGTCTTTGCTTCTCTCCTGAACTTAAAAATATGATTGGCAGAATCGTAGAAATGCTGAATTAAGATCGTCTAGGGGGTCGGATCGAGATCGCAATCTTTTTTTGATTAATCGTGCAGCTCTAATATATATACAGTTGAAGTCAGAATTATTAGCTCCCTTTTGATTTTTTTTTTCTTCTTTAAATATTTCCTAAATGATGTTTAACAGAGCAAGGAATTTTTCACAGTATGTCTGATAATATTTTTTCTTCTGGAGAAAGTCTTATTTGTTTTATTTCAGCTATAATAAAAGCAGTTTTTAATTTTTTAAAAACCATTTTAAGATCAAAATTATTACCTTTTGAGCTATATATTTTTCGATAGTCTACAGAACAAACCATCGTTATACAATAACTTGCCGAATTACCCTAACCTGCCTAGTTAACCTAATTAACCTAGTTAAGCCTTTAAATGTCACTTTAAGCTGTATAGAAGTGTCTTGAAAAATATCTAGTCAAATATTATTTACTGTCAGCATGGCAAAGACAACTGGAAATGTCCCATATGTTGTATGATGACAGCATGTTTATGAGCTAAACGACGTATTTTATTAATTTTCATTTACAGTATTACAACTCCACATCCCTCCTCCTCCATGCAGTTTTAATTGGAAGTGACTTGAGTTTAAATGCATTTTTAATTCAGAGCCCTCATCTTCATCACCCAACACACTCAAACTCCATCAGTGTCTTGTTTTCAGCAAAACATCAGCCTGACTGTACATTACCCTGCTTCATCTCACCAAATGAATAAATAAATGGACGTGAAATATTGATCCGAGTGGAAGCGACTCTGTTATGCGAGAAGAAAGAGACGGCAGAGTGCTACGAGAGGCACAAAACTGTTTCTATTAGCCAGTTTAATGTCTTTAATAGACAGCAGTATGTCCAGCAATCAGATGTAAACATGTGAATGTCAGTGCAGGAAGGGTTCTGTAATCCCACACTGAGGTGTTTGGAGAGTTAATCTGACTGAACTCACGGTCACCTCAGGACTCTAGAGAGAGAAAGAGAGAGAAAGAAAAACCCACAGCTTCAGTATCACACTCCACCACTGCTCCAGATCAGAAATTTCCACTGGTCAAACCTATTGGTTTCATTGCAACATCACCTAATTCACAGCACGAGAAATACAGTTTAAGTCATATTATTAGCTCTCCCTGCATATTTTTGTCTCAAATTTCTGTTTAGAGGAAAGATATTTTTCAACACATTTCTAAACATAATAGTTTTAATAACTCATTTTAATAAAGGATTTTTTTTGTCTTTGCCATGATCATAGTGCATCATTACTGGATATTTTTCAAGATACTAGTATAAGTGACATTTAAGAGCTTAACCAGGTTATTTAGGCAAGTTAGGTTAATTAGGCAAGTCATTGTGTAACAGTGGTTTGTTCTATAGACAATCAAAACACAAATACTGCTTAAAGGTGCTGTATGTAAGTTTTTGATTCTTCTAAAGCATAAAAATACCATAATATGTGGGCAGATATTTAAGAAACATCCCAAGTGAACATACTTGTTTAACTGAAAAACAATGCTGAAGTCAGATATTCTGCTTTGAAAATGGGTTTTCCGTGCCGGAACGCTGTCTTTGTTTAGGTAAATTTAACCTGCACTATGCCAGTTTAGCCAATTATAATTCAGCACTCCGGGTTGCCTTGTTGGAAAACAGCGTAATACATTCATTCATTCATTCAGAAAGGCTCTGAAAGCATGCGCCCGTGACCGAAATGGACAGTATCAGACGTCGAAATGAGACAGATTCAGTTCCACATGAGGTTATTAATTAGCAAATGATATAAATATTACGAACGTAAACATTAGGTGAGCAGGTTACATTGTAATCTCGTGTCCTAACAACACGCAAACAGCAGTTTGACTCTTTGCACCAGACGAAACACGACGAAAATGTAAATACAGCCTTTCAGAAGCACAGAATAAGCACTCACTCACGAAACGGTAAGGTTTAGAATCCATTCAAACTCACATTGTTAGCATTTAGCACTGAATAAAACACACGAGGCTTACCTGAGGTGCACTGTCATAGGTTTCACATGTTGAGCTGTGAGAAATAGAAACCGTTTCTAATATCTCAATTCGAGGTGTTGGTTAGAACTAAAACTCCTTTTAATATGGAACATAATTCCTTCTACCGCGTGTCGTTGATTTTATTTAGAACATGGTTTAAATCACTCACTCCTGTACTCAATCTCTGGCATCCCACGCGTGTGTTTATTTTGATCTAGGAGTGCAATACCCAGTTCAACCACTGGGTGTCAAACTTACATACTGCACCTTTAAGGGGGCTAATAATATTGACCTCAAATTGTTTTTTATAAAAAATCCAAACTGCTTTTATTCTAGCCAAAATAAAACAAATAAGACTTTCTCCAGAAGAAAAAAATATTATAGGAAATACTGTGAAAAATGCCTTGCTCTGTTAAACATCATTTGGGAAATATTTGAAAAAGAAAAAAACATTTTGAAAATTGGAACTGTTAAATTGACTTTACAAAATTTGTATAATTGGGCTCATAGTAGGGTGGGGCTGATAGACGATGCCATTGTCCATCGCCGATAGACAACAGAATGCTGAGCCGGCATCGCCAATACTCCGCCCCGCCCCCGTCGCAAACCCGCTCGCGAAAAATACACACTTAGGATCCGTTTACACTAATACATCTTAGTTTTAAAATGGCATTTTAGAATGAAAATTATACACATCCACACTGTTTTACCTAGCATTTCTGAACAGCTGCTGAAAACGCACATCACGTGACCACACACAAAAACACACACAGATACTGAGGCACAGCCACACACTGTCATGCGCTCGTCTAAGCTCCAGAGAGTAGTGCACATCGGACAGTTTATCAAGGCTGTACCGCTGGATCGTGTCTCACTATAGTTTTTAAACGTGATATTTAATTCAGCTTGTCTCTATCTAACGACTCTTCTCTCTTTTTAATCTATCAGGTAACGTGTCACAGCGTCAGTACAGTGCTTCAATCTTTCACTTTCAGTACTTAGTAATTTTAGTGAAAACCTCAGATACTGTTGGTTGTGCACCTTTTTTACCAACCAAGTTTGTCGATGTCATTATAACGACACGGATCACTCTGCCTATTCATGCCAGAGTCCAGTGGAAAAAGTGATTGACAGGTGGTAATTTGTGTGTAACTTATCTTAATTTATTTATGATTTGGTTATGGGTAAAACAAAGACCATGCTGGTCAGGTAGTTGAAATGGTAGGCTACTAATAATTAATTCGTTATGAATTAATTAATTATTCATAAATAATTAATTCACCTCCGCCTATGATGACAATGCCATCATCCATCGCGATGTTTCACATTAGACATCGTACGATGCCAAATTGGTCGACATCGCAAAACCCTAGTTCATAGTAGATTTATAAATTTTAAGTAACCGGTTAACTGAGTTTTTTTACGTATAGTCAACTAATTACTTTAAAAGCAACAGGTTTGCTCCCTTTTAAAAATTACAGTAAACTAATAATACTTTTCAGTATATGTACACAATATACGTCTGTCGCAATAATCAATATATCGGCTAATTGTGCAGTACACGCACATGACTTCAAGGATTTTTGATGACGCAATACACATTAACTAGTCACTTTATTAGGTACACTTTACTAGTACCAGTTTGGACCCCTTTTGCCTTCAGAACTGCCTTAATTCTTCGTAGTAAAGATTCAACAAGCTACTGGAAATATTCCTCAGAGATTTTAGTCCATATTGACATGATAGCATCATGCAGTTGCTGCAGATTTGTCGGCTGCACATCCATGATGCGAATCTCCTGTTCCACCACATCTCAAACGTGCTCTATTGGATTGAGTTTTTCTAACGTTAAAAGTAATACCAATTATTGCAATCATTTCTATGACAATATATTGCACAATAAAAAGTACTTATTATGACAGACCTATATGTATATATATATATTTATGAATAAAGAATAATGATTTGATAATTTGATATATAGTTAATAATAATAATACTAACAACACAGGTTTACACCACAATGAATGATTAACACAGACATATTTGTATAAACATAATTTATTTATTCATTCATTAATTTTCTTTTCGGCTTAGTCCCTTTAATAATCTGGGGTCGACACAGCGACACAGCGGAATGAACCACCACCTTATCCATCACATGTTTTACACAGCGGATGCCCTTCCAGCCGCAACCCATCTCTGGGAAACATCCATACACACTCATTCACACTCATACACTATGGACAATTTAGCCTGCCCAATTCACCTGTACCACATGTCTTTGGACTGTGGGGGAAACCGGAGCACCCGGAGGAAACCCACACTGAGGCTCGAACCAGCGACCTTCTTGCTGTGCGGCTACAGCACTACCTACTGCGCCACTGCGTCGCCCCATAATTTAATTAATAATAAATAAATAATAATAAATTAATAAATTGTTCTGAGAGTGTAATTAGCTATAACATATTAACATGCAGAACTAATTTCAAATAACGCATGAAATTTAAAGGCAAGTAATAATACTAAAATTAATGCAATTAACTACTACCTTTAGGTGTTAGAATAGCATTATCAGCATCTATTGTTGCCTTACTAAATTATTAGCAATTTGTTATTTGATTAATATATTATCATTATCGAGATGCAGTGGTGCAGTAGGTAGTGCTGTCGCCTCACAGCAAGAAGGTCGCTGGTTCGAGCCTCGGCTATGTCAGTGGCCGTTTCTGTGTGGAGTTTGCATGTTCTCCCTGCGTTCGCATGGGTTTCCTCCGGGTGCTCCGGTTTCCCCCACAGTCCGTGATCATCAAACAATCAAGCGTTTCATTCAAAATAGTCAACAGGGTCGCAAGCGTGTGGAAAAACCAAACCAAAAACCAAGGCGCAAAATAACTGCCCATGAACTGAGAAAAGTCAAGTGTGCAGCTGCCAAGATGCCACTTGTCACCAGTTTTGCCATATTTCAGAGCTGCAACATCACTGAAGTGCCCAAAAGCACAAGGTGTGCAATACTCAGAGACATGGCCAAGGTAAGAAAGGCTGAAAAACAACCACCACTGAACAAGACGCACAAGCTGAAACGTCAAGACTGGGCCAAGAAATATCTCAAGACTGATTTTTCTAAGGTTTTAAGGACTGATGAAATGAGAGTGAGTCTTGATGGGCCCGTGGCTGGATCGGTAAAGGGCAGAGAGCTCCAGTCCGACTCAGACGCCAGCAAGGTGGAGGTGGAGTACTAGTTTGTGCTGGTATCATCAAAGATGAGCTTGTGGGGCCTTTTCGGGTTGAGGATGGAGTCAAGCTCAACTCCCAGCCCTACTGCCAGTTTCTGGAAGACACCTTCAAGCAGTGGTACAGGAAGAAGTCTGCATCCTTCAAGAAAAACATGATTTTCATGCAGGACAATGCTCCATCACATGCGTCCAAGTACTCCACAGCATGGCTGGCAAGAAAGGGTCTAAAAGAAGAAAAACAATTGACATGGCCTCCTTGTTCACCTTTTCTCAACCCCATAGAGAACCTGTGGTCCATCATCAAATGTGAGATTTACAAGGAGGGAAAACAGTACACCTCTCTGAACAGTGTCTGGGAGGCTGTGGTTGCTGCTGCACGCAATGTTGATGGTGAACAGATCAAAACACTGACAGAATCCATGGATGGCAGGCTTTTGAGTGTCCTTGCAAAGAAAGGTGGCTATATTGGTCACTGATTTGTTTTTGTTTTGTTTTTGAATGTCAGAAATGTATATTTGTGAATGTTGAGATGTTATATTGGTTTCACTGGTGAAAATAAATAATTGAAATGGGTATATATTTGTTTTTTTGTTAAGTTGCCTAATAATTCTGCACAGTAATAGTCACCTGCACACACAGATATCCTCCTAAAATAGCTAAAACTAAAAACAAACTAAAAACTACTTCCAAAAATATTCAACTTTGATATTAATGAGTTTTTTGGGTTCATTGAGAACATGGTTGTTGTTCAATAATAAAATTATTCCTCAAAAATACAACTTGCCTAATAATTCTGCACTCCCTGTAGTAGGAAATAATTCCAAAAGGCAGCTGACTGTGTAAAGTCACATAAAACAACACAAAAATACGATGAATATGCCGAGATCAGCGGCTAATCAGCCATAATCAGCTGAGGTGAAGTGACGGCGACCAGCGAGACCTAGCTGTCACTCAAGTGGCCACGCCCTTAATTATGCAAACTTAATATAACCTAATATAAAGGAAACGGATGAGTTCTAAAAAAATTCACCCCCCTTACAGTTGTCACGAAGGGTAATATTAGCTATATGAACCAAAATCGTTCTTTATACCAGGTTGTAAATACCATTTTTTATGCTGTAAAGTTGGCCATTCTAGCAGTGGGCTCAATAGAAATTTGCTCTATTATGGAGCCAGGACTAGCGGAATTTCGATGAATTGCAGTTTCAGGTACTTCCGTATTGGCTTCCGCTTGGTAAAAACGTAAAAAAAAAAGGTTGCCACTTGGTAAAAACGTGCTGGATAAGTTGGCGGTTCATTCCGCTGTGGCGACCCCGGATTAATAAAGGGACTAAGCCGAAAAGAAAATGAATGAATTATCATTATCATGTTGTGGTTTACCGCCACATTATATTGCATTCCAGCTATTGCACACTTTATATTTCATAATTCACAAATACACAGCGTCTATATCACCAGAACGAGCATTTAATACATGATATATGATGTTTACGTTGTGTTTCTGATTCTGTGTGATGTGAGAGTTTGAGTTTTTTTTTATCTGAAAGCATCAGGTGTGTTTGATAAGAGCCCTTCTGCCTTCCTCATCCTCCAGTCTCTCTGAAGATCACAGGTAAATGCAGATAAAACCAGCACAACACACAGATTTACAGGCCTGATCATCAAAACAGCACAGAGCAACATTTCTCTCAATAACACACTCTCTGAGCATCATCAGAGCGTCCTCTGACCGCTCTTCTAGTAACTGTGATGCGCTTTGACTTTAAAGACTTCAAGCTCAAGGTCATTTCAGTCAGTCAAACAGATGCAGTCATACAGCTGAATGAATGAATGCAGCTCAAATAAGCTGTGGCAGAGCTGAGGAAGAAACAATCAGGATGATGCCCAGAGAACAGCCAACACACACACACACACACACACACACACACACACACACACACACACACACACACATACACATGTTGATCTTGAAAACATGTCAACTTTTCAAAATGCCGCAAGTGCACCCTGAGTCTTGTGACAAGCACTGACCAATCATACTTTACTTTGTATGGAATATACACATGTCGGTAGACTAGTTACCTCTATGTCACGATACTGGAATTCGATACCAATCTGTACTGAAATTTTAAAACATTCATTTTCTGCTAACATTTGAGCGCAGTTGTGTTCACATGCTCAACAGAAATTAATGTGATTGGCCGTGAAGGTCATCAGATCACCTAACTCATCGCTGTTTACTGAGTGTACCACAGATTTAGGGACACTGGAGTGTTTCAAAGTCACGTCGATCAGCTGGTTTGTCTATAAGCTGACATACGAGGGATCCGCTGATGAATTGCGGCTTTAAAACGCTCCAGTGTCCCTGTATCTGTAATTTCACGCAGTAAACATCAGTGAGTTTGGTGAACGGATGGCCTTCACGGTCAATCACAGTCATTTCTGTTGAGCACGTGAACACAAAGGGGAATCAGCGCTGTTTAGGAACGTGCTCCACAGCGCTTAAATGTTCGCGGGAAATGGCCATTTTAAAAATTTCAGCACCGATTGGTATCGAATTCCAGGATCATGACAACCCTAATTACCTCAGACAAACACAATAAACACCCAAATACTGCAGTGCTTGTTAATTTTATCCATAAATAAAACTTGTATCAGAGCTGCAGCAATGTTTTGTCAGCATGTCATCCTCTGAGAAAACTGTCCCCTAGAAATGTCCGACGACAAAGGAGCGCAAAACGTGTTGAAAATGGACAAGAAAGTGATGTGCTCGCGCTTTCCACACGCTTGTAAATTTGCATTCACTACTTCTATTTTTAAAATAGATTTACGATCTGATCACTGTAGAAGCTCTGTCACTGATTCTTTTAGACGCGATTTGTAAACAACCCCATAATACATACGCAAACCCATAAAAAAATTTACATAAATTTTCTTTTAAGAACAAAAATATTAAAAACATTCAAGGATTTAAGATGCTTATGACTGTTAAAAACAACCCAGGCTCATTCTGAAAACGTACCCCTATGTACAATTCTGGAGAGTGCCAAATACGTCCCAGGAGCTACGTTTTTTTGCAGTTTTTGTTTTGCAAATCCACCAAAGGGCGCTGTGGATGCTTTTTGAGATCTTAAATTTCTCTCACGAATGCCATTCGCGCCTGCTGCTCTTGCGTAAATCCACCAGAGGCCGATATTGACTGACTGACTGACTGACTGATCAACTGACCTTCCATCCTCCTTCCTTAAACCCAACCAATAGTGTTTTCAAAAGCACCGATTGACCCAATCACCCCCTTCCCTAAACCCAACCGACAGTGTTTTCAAAAGCAATCCAGAAAAAGAAAAGCCCTCGTCTGATTTTTACCACATTCTCTCTCTGTTATTATGTTGGCTTGAGAAAGCCAACATACTGTTATACTACTCTGTGCTCGAAACCAAACGCATCTCCTCCTAGGCCGTTCATGCTACAAGGCCCAAATTTGGTCAAAATGTGCCTTCTGCATTTAAGATTGTTGCTATATCTCCTCACGCCGATAAGATTTATAGTTTTTGAATAAAAAAAAATTTAAATATTACAAATATGGCAAGCCATAAACTCCATGACTTAAACTCCATATTTTTTACTCATATGGCAAGCCATTTTTATAAAAAGTCAAATTTTTTTACTGATATGGCAAACCATTTTTGCATGTATCACTTTCACACATATTAAGCATTATATTTTCAATAAAATATGGCAAGCCATTTTTACATAAAGTCCAGGTCCAGTTTTTGACTGTCATAGAGAGATCGGGGTTGATTTAAATCACTCATATTGGCAAGAGGCTTTGATGTATCATCATTAAGCTGTCAATTTTCCCCATAGCAACAAAACTATAACCTAGCAACCATTTAAAAGCAGCAATATTTCTACATCAGAACATCATAGGACTCATGTTAGCAAATGGGACTTCCTATGTACTATGCATGGTAACAATGATAAGCCAAGTGCTAATAACGATTAGCTACATGCTATTAATGATTATCTAAGTGCAATAACATACGCTAGAAATGCCTACTAAGTATTAGCATTTGATCAAACATGTACTCGAACGTTGCCATTTAGCAACTGCTTAGCAACAACCTAGCAACCGCTGTGCTTCCTGCCTAGCAATGCCATAAACATTTTAGCAACTGCCTAGCAACCACTTAGCAACCGCTGTGCTTCCTGCCAACTGCCATTCCCAGTCCTAGTGCAATCACGTTGGCTTTCTCAAGCCAACATCAAAGTTTGTCAACAAACTTTAGGTTTTAGTTTACTTTTTTATTTTATTTTTTGAATTCTGTTTTTGTCTTACCCCCTTTCTGGAACCGTTCTTCACCAGACACCGATCATGGTCAACTCCATGGTCAAACTGGTAGCAGTGGAAAAGCCGTTCGAAATGTAGCCATACGTACTTCTTGCTTTATAATTCACGATCTCCAGAAATGTATATAGGGGTACATTTTCAGAATGAGCCTATGTTGGTTAAACATGTTATAATGGTCTTGACAAGGGTCCATGACCAATTAGCAGTGTTTAAGGGCGTACTCACACTATGTGAAGCACGCTTGTCCCCCCTCTCGTCTCCCCCGATGGCCCGCACTCACATTACATTCGGCCCTGAGCACGCTTACGTCATTGATGATGTGCAGCACAGTGGAGATTTCTTTAGTTATATCGTTTTAGTGGTTTGGGATGCGGTGACACGCAGACAAATATTTCGCCAAAATGATCAGCCACATTTGATGCTCATAAACAATCATAAAGTCCTCGTGCTGCAGGAATTAGGAGGTTTGCTAAAGCTGCAGCTGTTGTGCAGTGGGGGGTTTGCGTCTTTAATAATCTACGACAGTTTGCGTTCCTTGAACAGTAAGAATGATTAATAAACACATATGAAACAATCCCTTAAAAGTCACGTCTCATCTTCAGTTTCGGGCTCAGGCGTGCTTTGCACTCACACTACAAGTATACCGCCCCTGAGCCCAAGTGAACCACGTTCTAGCACACCTCTTCCAACCGGGCCAGGGCCGGCCAACTGAACCGTGCCTGAGCCTGATTCAGAGCACTCACACTTCTCAAACGATACAGGAAAGGGGCCTGGGCATGGTTCATATAGCATAGTGTGAGTACGCCCTAAGAGAGCGCTCAACAGCACAGAAATGTTAGCAGGATATGGGCGTTTTTGAAATTTCAGTACAGACTGATCCCAAACTCGATTCTTTTGACAGTTCTACATAGACAACATCACTTAACACGTCCCACAAACACACTGGAGACTTAGCTGGAACAGTGTTCAGCAATAACATGTTAATTACACACTCCATCACACATTACACCACAGGTAACATCCAAAACAGCACAACAGGGACACTTTAAAAAATATTAAACATTTGCACGGCTGATGATTTTAATGACACATTTTGATGTTAATTTAGATTTTGTTGTTTTTATTCATGTGTCTTTGCAGTAGGCTAAAATAAGCTGTGTGCCTCCTGAGTTTGTCATTTTGTCATTTACAACACCACCACCCACACGAGCACTAGACCTCACTCCCACAACAGGCCTCTGCATTCATCACAAACATCACAGTTCTGGACAAAGCAGATCATTAAACGTGTGTGTACTGGAGCAGTACGTCAGAACAAATCCTGTCTGAATGCTGTTTTTGATTCAAGAAAGAAAGATGCTGTCGGTGCTGCGTGGATGTATTGGGCAGAAATTGTAGGTAGATATAATTAGCGTTGCGACACATGGTCAGAACAGTTGTTTTGACACCTGCTGGCTTGAGTTTAAAACTGGAGAAAATCAGCAGCTGTGTGTGAGAGGGGGATTATGCTCAATTTACTTACAGGGTGCTGTTTTTATAGTAAGATAAATAAATAAATAAATAAATAAATAAATAAATAAATAAGTAAGTAAATATGACTAAAATACAGGGTTTCCTCTGGGTGCTCCAGTTTCCCCCACCTTCCAAACAAATGCACTACAGGTGAATTGGGAATGCTAAATTGTCTGTATATGTGTGTGAATGAGAGTGTATGGGTGTTTCCCAGTACTGGGTTGCAGCTGGAATGGCATACGCTGTGTAAAACATATGCTGGATAAGTTGGCGGTTTATTGCGTTGGGACTAAGCTGAAAAGAATCATGACTGAATGAATGAATGACTAAAATGCATCCTTTAAATGTAGTTCTTTTTTATTTTGTTTAAATTTGTTTAAAAAATTAAATATTAAAGTTGTTTTATTTAGTTTTTTATTTTAAAAATGTAACAAAAATATGTACATTTGTAAGTATTATTAAACTAAATAAAAAAGAACAAACAAAATTTATAGCAAGTAGAATTAAACAAAAGAAAAAGAAAAAAAGGAGTATTATTAAAACTAAATATAAATAAATAAATGAATGAATGAAAGAAAGAAAGAAAGAAAAAAATAAATTTGCAAAAATAAAATCATGGGGGGGGCAACCCAGTGGCGCAGTAGGTAGTGCTGTTGCCTCACAGCAAGAACGTCGCTGGGTCGCAGGTTCGAACCTCGGCTGGGCTGGGTCAGTTGGCGTTTCTGTGTGGAGTTTGCATGTTCTCCCTGGGTTTGCGTGGGTTTCCTCCGGGTCCTCCGGTTTCCCCCACAGTCCAAAGACATGCGGTACAGGTGAATTGGGTAAGCTAAATTGTCCATAGTGTATGAGTGTGAATGTGTGTGTGGAAGTTCCCAGAGATGGGTTGCGGCTGGAAGGGCATCCGCTGCGTAAAATCGTGCTGGATAAGTTGGCGGTTCATTCCGCTGTGGCGACCCCGCAAGGGACAAAGCCGACAAGAGAATGAATGAATAATGTATTCAATAAATAATTAAGTAAATTCAGTCATGTGACTAACAAATACAACAAATACATCCTTTTAAAAATAAATAAATAATATAAAAATAAATAATAAATAAATAAATAAATAAATAAATATATATATATATATATATATATATATATATATATATATATATATATATATATATATATATATATATATATATATATATATATATATTATAATATACATATATTTATATGTAAAATTAAAAGAATAATAAAATAAAATAACATTTTATTAATAAATATTAATTATTAATAAAAGTCAGTAATGATTGAATGAATGAATGAATGATCGATGAAAGAATGAATGCATTAAAAAATATCTGTGCAAGACCTGGAAACAAAAAAATATGTGGAAAAATGTAAATAAAAACAAAAACTAAACAGTAAAAAAAAAAATAAAACATGATTTATTGAATAAATAATAAAGTAAATTCAGCCATGTGACTGTAACAAATTAATTAAAGAAATTAACAAAAATATAACAAAATTAAAAAGTCGATATATTAATCAAATAAATCATAGAAAAAAATCCTTGTGCAAAACCTGCAATCAAAACAAAATGATGTAAAATTGTAAGTAAATATATATAAAACAAAATATAAAATAAAATAAAACATGATTTGATCAATAGAAAATTAAGTAAATTAATCAGAAATGAAATAAATGTAATTAAAAATAAAATAACCAAATAATAGCCAAATCATTTGGCGGTTCATTCTGCTGTGGCAACCCCTGAGGAATAAAGGGACTAAGCCGAAAAGAAAATGAATGAATAAAATGAAATTATTTTTAAAAGCAAAGTATGATTTTCTCAGAACTGCTACTAGCAAATTCTGTTTTCTATTCTTACTCTCTCTCTATATACTGTATATTCTCTACTATAAGTCGATGAATGATTTTGTCACATTCGAAAGTATCTGGTGTATTAATGAGGCTCTGAGTTTGGTTTTTTTCTTTTTTTTTTTGCCAAATATATTTAACAATTTGTGCAGAAACAATACCACATACAAACAAAAATACGTAACACACTGTTCTGTCTTTTCACAACCAAGTACTAATGACCATAAAAATAATGTAGTCATTAAATAACACAATAAATGTAAAAAATAAAAATAAATAATAACAAAAGCTTTATTCCCCTTCTGCTTCAAGATGAATAGCATCAATATAATTCAACAAATGTTTCCATGTTTTGTAAAAAGATTTTAAAGACCCTCTTAATAAAAGCCTAATTTTTCCAGCTTTAAACACACATGAATCTATTATCCATCTGTCATATGAAGGTGAAGATGTTTGTTTCCACTTAAGGAGAATAAGCCTCCTAGTCAATAATGTGGTGAAGGCAATAATGTCATGTGTTCTTGAAGGCAAATCTGGCCTTAAAAGGAACGAACTGCAGTTTTCTAATGTTTCGTAATTTGTATTTTCATTTTGTAATGTAATGTATTATAAG
Organism: Danio kyathit; assembly: GCA_903798195.1. Lineage (NCBI taxonomy): Eukaryota > Metazoa > Chordata > Actinopteri > Cypriniformes > Danionidae > Danio > Danio kyathit. The sequence goes on along the minus strand of LR812519.1, from coordinate 65,919,027 downwards.
AATCATCAATGAAATAGGGCATTTTGTAATAAAGGCCTTGTTAAAATTCAACCCTCTCTCTCTCTCTCTCTCTCAGTGACTGGTAAAGCCATGTGATTTGTCTAAGTGTGTAATATTCATCAGGTGGTTGTTGGATATTTTCTCTTTCAAGCCTCTAGTTGAACAGAAAGCCTTCATGAGCCCGGCTCCACGGATATTACAGTAACAGTAAGCCAGAGATTAGAGCTCTGAACTCACCCTTGACCCGCTAATACAGATCTGAACACCTTCATTACATCTCCAAATGAAAAATGCATTAGTGAATTGATCTGGACAAATCCCATCTTTCTGGAGACTGGAATGGGATTATGCAGGGAGAAGGAGGCCTGTTATAACAATGACTTTCTGCACAGATCTGTGAGGTTCGACTGAAGATCATCAATAGCTGACAGAAATGCAGAAAGCAGACAAGAATCAGCATAAAAGAGGGTTTTACAGAGGGGATTTTACTTCAGATTGAATATACCATTAATACTGCTATTAACTGTGTAAAAATAATACATGATTTGTGCAAGTGTAAAGAAAAAAATTTAACCTGTAATTATTTATTCAGCATCATGTCTTTTATCTTTTATTTGTCCTTCAGTAAAGCATATAATTTTAATTCATAATAATAATTTAAAATCATATAGTTAATATTTGTTTAATGCATTAATAAATTTTATAAATGAATGAATAAAAAAGCATTATTAAATAAATAAGTTCATATGAATTCAGCATCACGTCTTTTATCTTTTATTTGTCCTTCAGTGAAGAATTTCACAATGCTTTTTACATATTAATATAAAATAATATGTATAAAATATTTTTAATTACAATAATAAATCTGATAAATGAATAAATGAATAAAAAATAGCATTATTAAATAAATAAATAAATAAATAAATAAATAAATAAATAAATAAATAAATAAATAAGGTCAAATGAATTAGCATTTGCTTGAATAATAAATATTACCCTAATGCAAAATAGATTAAAAATAACCTTTACTTCTATGCACTAACATTTGCTAAATAAATAAATAGTATCATTATTAATAAATGAATTAAGCAATAAATACACATCTCTGATTAATTAAAAATCACAATCCTAAATGTTTTATATTGCCAAATAAACATATAGAAGACGGCAGGTTATTTATTTATTTTTTATTAGGATTGTTTTGGCTTGATTTAATATCAAAATGTTGCTGTAACACATTAATTACCTTTGATATGTTTAAAATTCATTAATTAATTTTCCTTTAGCTCAGTCCCTTTATTTATCAGGGGTCACCATTTAGTTTATTCAATTCACTAATAGCGCATGTGTTTGGACTGTGAGGGAAACCAGAGCACCCAGAGGAAACCCATGCCAACACAAAGAGAACATGCAAACTCCACACAGAAACTGGCCCAGCCGGGACTCAACCAGTGACCTTCTTGCTGTGAGGTAACAGTGCTAACCACTAAGCCACCGTGTCACCCTTTTGTTGAAAATCCCAAATTTAAATTATATACAGTTGAAGTCAGAATTATTAGCCCCCCTTTGAATTTTTCAGTTGATGTATGATGTTTCAGTTGATGTATGATGTTTAACAGAGCAAGGAAATTTTCACAGTATGTCTGATAATATTTTTTCTACTTGAGAAAGTCTTATTTGTTTTATTTCGACTAGAATAAAAGCAGCTTTTAATTTTTTAATCACCATTTTAAGGACAAAATTATTATTAAATAATTTTTTTCGATAGTCTACAGAACAAACCATCGTTATACAATAACTTGCCTAATTGCCCTAACCTGCCTAGTTAACCTTATTAACCTAGTTAAGCCTTTAAATGTCACTTTAAGCTATATAGAAGTGTCTCGAAAAATATCTAGTCAAATATTATTTATTGTCATCATGGCAAAGATAAAATAAATCAGTTATTAGAGATGAGTTATTAAAACTATTATGATTAGAAATGTGTTGAAAAAATCTTCTCTCCGTTAAACAGAAATTGGGGAAAAAAATAAACAGGGGGGCTAATAATTCAGAGGCGCTAATGATTCTGACTTCAACTGTATAATGCCAAATAATCATAAGAAAGTCAACAGGTTACTTAAAAAAAGACGATTGTTTTGGCTTGATCTAATATGTTTTTCACCTCGGATTCACTGAAAATCCTGAACCTAACTTGATATAATGCCAAAAAAACCCTACAGAAGCTGGTAGGTTGACCACCCACTCTGCTTTTTACATCATATTCACAAGTTATTTGTCCTTGACATAAGATAATAAAATTGACTTTAATTTTACTCATTATTAATTGTTACGAGGATTTCATCGAGTAATTCTTAAGAGTCAGTGTTTTTTCTAGTATATCAACTCATTTAGTCATTTAGCGCTCCTCCTTCTCAGTCTCCTTGAGTTGTCCTGAAGCGCCGCATGTGTCTAATGTTTCCCACAGGCCTCTCTGTGGCGGCGTCTCTGTGTTTTTATAGTCACGACAGACTTCACACGCTGCAGAAGAGCAGAAGCCGTCAAGCTCAGCATCTGCTTTCTTTTATTTCCCTGCTTCATTTGTTTAACACGCGCTCAGCCAAGTTCGCTCACGTTCTGTCGCCTTGCCAACTTTCCAGCGCCATAAAATCAAGAAGCAGACATCCAAATCGCTATTAATATAGGGCGGCGTATAAAACCCTGCGACCGTTTACAATGGCACTGTATTAACAAGCTAATTCATCAGTCGTCACCTCCACACTTTCAGCAGGACGATCTTTACTGCCGTTTACAGCCACAGATCAGGATTCACACACACTCTCACGTTTCAGACACCGACACCACGTCTGAAGACTAAGCTAAATAATACAAAAACTCTTTATAGCAGGGGTTTATGAGCCGTCGAGCCCAGACCACAACAAATAAAATGTATTAAAATATGGAAAATTAGACTCTACAAAATCTGTTTTACTGCACGACGCTGTTAAAAAGCTCAGTTTGTGATTCACGAATGCTTTGCCGAATTGCATTATGAAACCATATTGATATTTAATGGCGTAAGTAAGGTAAAAGTAAAAAGTTAAAAGGTAAAGTAATTTTTTTAGATGCTGCTTAGTTACTAACATGTAGATTAACAAGGAGCGATGCATTTAAACATGACGAACTGTTCATTTTATTAATAAACTATATTATTTATAAAAAAATTTATGAAAGTCTCCGTTTGTAATTCATGGATGTTTTGCATTAATTTATGCTTTCGAATTGCATTATGGAACCATATAAACCTTTAATAGCTTAGGTAAGGTAAAAGTTAAAAAGTAATGCTTCATGACATTATTTAGAAGCTGTTTAGCTACTAACATGCAGATAAACAATGAGCGATGCATTTAAATATGACGAACTGTTCATTTCATTAATAATCCTAATGAAAATCAGACTTCAAAATTCACGAAGTCTTCATTTATGATTTTCTGAATGTTTTGCGTTAATTTATGCTTTCGAATTGCATTATGGAACCATACAGACATTTAATAGCTTAGGTAAGGTAAAAGTAAAAGTAATGTTTCATGACATTATTTAGAAGCTGTTTAGCTACTAACATGCAGATAAACAATGATGTGAAAGTAAAGTGATACATTTTAATTGTTGGTCACATATTTCCATTAAGCCTTGGTTGTGAAAATTAGACTGCACACTGTTAAAAGTCTCAGTTTGTGAATCTCAGTTTTTTTTCCATTAATTTATGCTTTGGAATTGCATTATGGAACTTTAATCTCTGTTTGGCAACTTTTTATGTGAAAATGTTAACTTTTATCGACATCTTTAGTAGTCTGAAACAAAATATTGTATAAAAAAGCATATATACGTAAGGAATAATTGATTGAACAATAAAACTAGCACTTTATTATCTGTTTTTTCATACATAATTTGAAACATGAACATAAAACATAACATAAACATAAAAACAGAGATGAAGTTCACACAATATAATTCTTTTACCACCATATTTTTGTGCATAAAATATTTTAAGTTACTAAACAGAATCTCCTTGCAGAATCCTTTATCACTTTTAAGTTTTTTATATATATTGATTTGTTTTATTGATATTTAAAATCCCCAAAAGGTGACGCAGTGGAGCAGTAGGTAGTGCTGTCGCCTCACAGCAAGAAGGTCGCTGGTTCGAGCCTCGGCTGGGTCAGTTGGCGTTTCTGTGTGGAGTTTGCATGTTCTCCCAAAGATCGCGTGGGTTTCCTCGGGGTGCTCCGGTTTCCACCACAGTCCAAAGACATGTGATACAGGTGAATTGGGTGGGCTAAATTTTCCGTAGTGTATGAGTGTGAATGAGTGTGTATGGATGTTTTCCAGAGATGGGTTGCAGCTGGAAGGGCATCCGCTGCATAAAACAAATGCTGGATAAGTTGGCGGTTCATTCCGCTGTGGCGACCCCAGATTAATAAAGGGACTAAGCCGAAAAGAAAATGAATGAATGAATGAATGAAAATCCCCAAAAATCTAAGTAATATATATATTTTACATTTTGTTTAATAAAAAACGTGTTTATCTTATTTTATTTTGCAGCATATTTTAGATATTTATATCAGCAAATGCATACAGTATACACACACAACATTTCCTACTGAGTATATGATCTAGTATTTTAAATATTTAACAGTTCAAAAAATTATTTTTGCATATTTTCTTAAGTATTATTCAGAAACTAAGTCAACATAAACATGTGTCACATGAGGGAGCAAGTCGAGGACAACAAAGATAAGGATCCAAGTACAGGTTTAATAAGAATAGTCATTCAAGCAGGCAATGGTCAATACAGGGGTTGCTAGTACATATGGACAGTCCAAATCGTATAGTCATTAAACAGGCATGAGGTCAAAATAGGCGGCGATACAGAATATAACAATAAACAAGCTAATGTTCAAAAACACGGCAGGCAAAACAAAGAAACGCTATGAACAATCACTACAAAAATAAACCAACAGCAACACAAACAAAGACTCAGCCAAGAACTGATGTATGTGTGGCGTATAAATAGTCAGAATGATCAGCGATCTCAAGTTTCAGCTATGTGTGTCTCATCAACGGCGATTGGCAACTGGTGTGTGTGAATGGCATTTTGGGATTTGTAGTTCATTAATGTGACATGTGCAGTTCACCAGCGATCTGCCAGGAGTGAATCGCTGGTGATTGTGACAAATATGTATTTAAAAGATAACATTATTAACTTTAGTAAATTGGCCTGTGAAAGCCATTTCTTTAAAAATACCAATAATTTCCTTGTCTTTACAATGTCATACATAACAGCTGTCCTAGACTATATATATTTTTAGCTTTAAAAAGCTTTTATATTTCAGAATAGTTGAGAGATTCTGACAAGTTTTGAAACTTAGTTTATAAAACGACAAATCAAACCTTGTAAAGCCGCACGTTTCCTTTGTCTCCTGAATAGCCTGAAGCCACAGCTCGCGCTCAAATTAAATCATTCATGCAAATCAATAAATGATGACAGCTTTTCTTTTTTCCTCCTGACTGAAATGTTGTTTCAAGCTACTTCACCAAGGTAGAAAAGTCTTCAGGAAAGCGCACGTGTGGAGTTAAAGGCACATTTAAGACTAAAATTCACAAGTGCAAATGCTTCCTCTGCTTTCATGAACACGACACGCGGCTGGAAGAGAAATATGATGGAATATGAAACAATTGCACAGGTTCATATTCCAAAGCGCAGCATTTCTCCATGTTTTTTATTCCTGAGGAATACTTTGAATGACAGAGCATTAACATAAATTAGCATAAACAAATGAGCGTAATGCGATGGCCATGGGAGGACTCTGGCAGACGTATAAAGCTCATAAAGCTTTCTCTTTCAGTCCCGTTCAGATGTGGAGGACAGTTATTGAAACAACGCCACACTGAAAAACATGCCATCAAACTCTGACCAACATCGCAACCAATACATTCGAATGGTTTTTAAGTGTTTTGGGACATATTGCATTTACATAAATAATTGTTTTGCCTTTATTGCGTTTTTTTGCTCTCACATAAGAGATGCTTGCAGCATGGTGGCTCAGTGGTTAGCTCTGTCACCTCACAGCAAGAAGGTCGCTGGTTCGAGTTCCGGCTAGGTCAGTTGGCATTGTGGAGTTTGCATGTTCTCCCCGTGTTGGCGTGGGTTTCCTCCGAGTGCTCCGGTTTCCCCCACAGTCCAATGACATGTGCTATGGGTGAATTGGATGAACTAAATTGGCCGTAGTGTATGAGTGTGTGTGAATGAGAGTGTATGGATGATTCCTAGTACTGGGTTGCAGCTGGAAGGGCATCTGCTGTGTAAAAGTTGGTGGTTCATTCCGTTGTGGCGACCCCTGATGAATGGGACTAAGAAGGGGTCTAAGCTGAAGGAAAATAATTGAATGAATAAATGAATAAATAAGAGATGCTTATTAAGTTATGAGATTTTTACTTATTTCTAGTCCAAATAACTACAAATTCTTAAATAAAGAAGCATTTTCTAGACAAGTGAATTTTTTGTCTTGTTTTCAGAATTTTCAGAATTTTTTTCCATTAAAACAACCAATATAATCGGGCAGTGGGGTAAGCAAAAAAAATAAACTTGTTTTTATATTATTGTACGTACTCCGCTGGCAAATTATTTTACTAGTTTGAAGGAAAAAAAAAAATCACTGAAATATGACAAAAACTTTGGTTTAAGAATTTGTAAATATTTGGACTATAAACTTGACAAAAACTCTTAAGTAAGAATTTTTTTTTGCAATGTAAACTTGTTTAAAGATGAGTAAATAAATATTGGTCAGACAAGTTAATCGAAATTAACATCTGTAAGATATTTTGTTTAATATTTTGCTATATTGTTTTTCATATTTGGCAAGCACAGAGGTCATGTTTCATTGTTTTCTGCTGACACTTTGGGGAAAAAAATTGCAAAAAATTCAAGTAAACAATGTTCATCTGCTCTCTTCATAAATAAATAAATGCATAATAAATTCTAAAGCCAACTTGTAAGCTCTTAATTATAAATGAAAATGTGAACTCAAAACAGAAGCTATTTAAAGTTTTATCATTTTAAAATGAGAAAAAATATAGAAAATTAGATCAATTTAATTCAATAAAAAATGTAAATTAAATCAAATTTCAAAACGTACAGTTGCAATCAGAATTATTCAACCCCCTGATTTATTAGCCCCCCTGTTTATTTTTTCCCCCAATTTCTGTTTAACGGAGAGAAGATTTTCTCAACACATTTCTAAACATAATAGTTTTAATAACTCATCTCTAATAACTGATTTATTTTATCTTTGCCATGATGACAGTAAATAATATTTGACTAGATATTTTTCAAGACACTTCTATACAGCTTAAAGTGACATTTAAAGGCTTAACTAGGTTAATTAGGTTAACTAGGCAGATTAGAATAATTAGGCAAGTTATTGTATAATGATGGTTTGTTCTGTAGACTATTGAAAAAATATATAGCTTAAAGGGGCTAATAATATTGACCTTAAAATGGGTTTAAAAAAAATTAAAAACTGCTTTTATTCTAGCCGAAATAAAACAAATAAGACTTTCTCCAGTAGAAAAAATATTATCAGACATACTGTGAAAATTTCCTTGCTCTGTTAAACATCATTTGGGAAATATTTAAAAAAGAAAAAAAAATTCAAAGGGGGCTAATAATTCTGATTGCAACTGTAAGTAAAAATAAAACATTTTTAAAAAATAATTAAATGAGAAAATGTAAACATAAGGCGAGACGGTGGCGCAGTAGGTAGCACTATCGCCTTACAGCAAGAGGGTCGCTGGTTCGAACCCTGGCTGGGTCAGTTGGCATTTCTGTGTGGAGTTTGCATGTTCTCCAGTTGCTCTGGTTTCCCCCACAAGTCCAAAGACATGCACTATAGGTGAATTGAATAAGCTAAACTGGCCGTAGTGTATGTGTGTGAAAGCAAGAGTGTATGGGTGTTTCCCAGTTATAAGTTGGCGATTCATTCCGCTGTAGCGACCCCTGATTAATAAAGGGACTAAGCTGAAAAGAAAATGAATGAATGAATGTAAAGAAAAAAGATTATTAATTCAAATAGACTAAAATAATAAATAATTAAATAATATTCAATAAAATTATATAAAATTATATTTTTATAAATAATAAAATAATAATACAACAAAAAAAATTATATACTAAAATATTATTAATATTATTATATCTAAAATATTAGTATAATAAAATTTTGGGGAAAAAATCCAATAGAGACCAAACGGACCATTATAGTTACCATTAAAACTAGAGCAATTTCCATTTTAACTATTAAACCAATTCTTTGATGGTTTCAAATCTTTTTTTTTTCTTCAGTGCATTAATCAAGCGAGTGTGTGGCCCGGGACATCTTCATCTCTCCATCTATCTCACACACACACACACGCATACAGAGCGTGCCGGAAATACAAACGGTGAAATCTCTTCTCACGTCAACTCTTCATCCTGCTCTTTTATTAAAGGCCTTTGCTCCTCTTTTTGCCAGCTTTAAAACAGGAATAATTGCGGCAGGGGCTGAGCGGCGGGCCGGTGGAGAGGGAGAGGTGGCTTTTCATTTGGATTGACAGGGCTGTGTTATCAGCACTGAGCACCTGCGTGAGGGTCAGAGCCCAAAAAACGCAGCGCGACCGCAGCCGTGCCCGCTGTAATTGCTTCTACTGACCCTGCTCTGATCGGCGTTTTGGGAGTCTTTGACAGGACGGGTCACGTGGAGCTGATGGTGCTCTGTGTTGTGTTGAGATACACAGCTATCGTATGCAGATGTGTGATCTTACTCTGTCAACAGATGCTCTTGAGTATGTCAAAAAAAGACGATTTAAGTGAATGAGGAGGAGCATGGAGAGAAAATCTGTTATTATAGTGAGAAATGTTTCTGGTGTTTTAAATAAATGGCTTATTTTGGGAAAACTGGTGATGGGATGGATGTACAGTTGAAGTCAAAATTATTAGCTCTCCAGTGAATTTCTTTTTCAAATATTTCCCAAATGATGTTTAACAGAGCAAGGCATTTTTCACAGTATTTCCTATAATATTTTTTCTTCTGGAGAAAGTGTTATTTGTTTTACTTTGGCGAGAATAAAAGCCGTTTTACTTAAAAAATATATATATTTTAAGGTCAATATTAGCCCCCTTAAAGTGGAAGTGAAGCAGTCAGTCAAGTTTACATTACTTTGTAAATTGGTTTCCACTTCGACTAATGAACCATAGAAGAAAACAGCATGTTTCGCTGTGTCTGACGTCACAGGGTTGGTCCTGTTCCCTCAGTTGAACAGATACTGTGGAAGTAATGGGTTGAACCCAATTTAACCCAATGCATGAAGTTGTGGGTTTGGAGAACCCAGCATCAGATGTGTGTCTAATAAATACAAAAATATTAGTTAAAAACATTTTTTTTCTTGAAAGTCATGAAATAAATGATGAATCAGGCCTACAAACCTGTTCATTAAAGGCCTCATGCAATTTTATAAACTGACTTATTAGTCCACGTCTGTAAGCTTGAATAAAAAATTAAAAGTAAAAATTAGGATGTAAAAGTACAATGAAGTAAAAATAAGCTAAATAAAATAAAAGATAAATAAATATTTACATTAACAAAATTAGGGTGACGCAGTGGCGCAGTAGTTAGTGTTCTCCCCTCACAGCAAGAAGGTCGCTGGTTCGGGCCTCGGCTGGGTCATATGGCATTTCTGTGTGGAGTTTGCTTGTTCTCCCTGCATTTGCGTGGGTTTCCTCCAGGTGCTCTGGTTTCCCCCACAGTCCAAACACAAGCGGTACAGGTGAATTGGGTAAGCTAATTTGTCCGTAGTGTATAAGTGTGTATGGATGTTTCCCAAAGATGGGTTGCGGCTGGAAGGGCATCCGCTGCGTAAAACATGTGCTGGATAACTTGATGGTTCATTCCGCTGTGGCGACCCCGGATCAATAAAGGGACTAAGTCGAAAAGAAAATGAATGAATGAATGATGATTAACCAAATGTATTTTTTGTAGATTTTTTTTGTTAGACTTATCAATTACATTTACATTTAATTTCAGAGGTTAATAAAAATATTCTCCCTCTTCTTCTAATATGACCTGATTTTAATGTAAATTATCATACTATCATCTCAAAAACATTGCAAGAATTAGATGCTTTGTTTCCAGTGAGGACTTAGAGAAACTTGTTCATGCTTTTATCAGCAGCAGGGTGGATTACTGTAACGGCCTCCTCACGGGCCTTCCCAAAAAGACAGTCAGACAGTTGCAGCTCATCCAGAACACTGCTGCCAGAATTCCAACCAGAACCAGATAATTTGAGCACATCACACCTGTCCTCAGGTCTCTACACTAGCTCCCAGTTACATTCACAACAGATTAAAAAGTATTATTACTTGTCTATAAATCACTAAATGGCCTAGGACCTCAATACATTACAGATATGCTTACTGAATACAAACCTAACAAATCACTCAGATCATTAGGATCAAGTAAATTAGAAATTCCAAGAGTTCAGTCAAAGCAGGGTGAATCTGCCTTCAGCTACTGCGCCCCCACTGCTGGAATCATCTTCCAGAAATGATCAGATGTGCTCCAACATTAGGCACATTCAAATCAAGCCTGAAAACACATCTCAATACGTTGATCACAATATTATGTCTTTCTATTCTTTTTCATTCTTTTAAAACCTGTTTTAACACATTTTATTCTGTTTTTAATCACGTTATTCTTGTTTCTTTCATTCCCGTTTATGTAAAGCACTTTGAATTACTTTGTAATTATATTGAAAAAGTATTCCCCAAATGATGTTCAATAAGCAAGGACATTTATCACAGTATTTTCTACTAGATTCTTTTTTCTTTTAGTTTTGCTAGAAATAAAAAAAACATAAAAACTACTAATGTCAATAGTATTAGCCCCCTTAAAGGGCACCTATAGTGAAAAATCTACTTTTCAAGCTGTTTGGACAGACATATGTGTAGGTATAGTGTATAGACCGTCATATTGGGGTGATATAAACACACCCAGTGCTTTTTTTTTTTCAATTTAACAACATAAAAACGGTGGACCAATTGGAGCGGTTTTGAGACAGACCGCAACTTGACATAGGAGTGCGGTCCCCCCTCCCACCAATATTGATTGACAGCTGCGGATTAACATGTCTCGGTATTAACGTTTATAATCTTATCAACAAGACAGGACGTGCGCAAAGCAACTGGCAATAAAAGGTCTGTTCAGTTTGTTAGGATCATCAATCATCATCAAATGTGATCAAGAGTGAGTTTTACAAGTTTAAAATGTTTTTAAAACAGTGCATGTGTGTAATGAATTACAGCGATTTACTTCAGCTTTACTTTATCAGCACAGCCGCGTGTCTGTACAATTATAAAAGAAGACGCTTCAATCCCGATTTGTGGACGTTAAATCAGGTTTATTTTGTACATTAACATAACGGATATCCATACAGCAGTGGATAAACCTGTATCCTGTCACATTTGCGTGCAAAAAGAGTGCAAAGCTAAACGCGCTGTCTGTGTGTGTGCGTGTCTGCGCTCTGTGTGTGTGTGTCTGTGTGTGTGCGTGAACTTTGTAACGACATTGTGTGTGACTCGTCATTGCAGCTCCACAACAAATGCATCAAATACTCATTGGTAAAGGTTTTACTGTAGTATTTCTCACAAACGTTACGTGAGATCTTCTTCCTTTATGTCTGTCTGTTGTCTGACGCAGCCGAGGGAGGAGATTAAGGCACGCTAACAGGCATGTGGAAACGGATGTGAAGGACTAGCCTTAAAGGCGCAGTACACAAAAAACGCAACCTGCAGCTCATAGCTACAAATTAGTAACTTATGAAAGGTATAATAAAAAATCTGATGGGTGTTTTGAGCTGAAACTTTACAGACACATTCTGGAGATACAAAAGACTTATCTGAAATCTGGAAAAAGTGGTAACCTAGGTGCCTTTTAAGAATTTAAAACTACTTTTTGATTGGCTACATAACAAAACAATGTTGTTCAATGACTTGCCTAATTACCTTAACTTGGCTAGTTAACATGGTTAAGCTTTTAAATTTCACTTTAAACTAAATACTAGTATCTTGCAACATGACTAGTAAAATAGTAAGTACTGACATCATGGCAAACACAAAATAAATGAGTTACTGTATTAGTACTTAGTTATTAAAACTATTATGTTTAAAAAATATGCTGAAAAAAATCTGTTGTTAACCAGCAATCACAGGAGGGCTAATAATTCTGTCTTAAACTTTAAATGAAAATGTATTATCAAACTATTTATCCATCCTATCTTCCACTGTTACAAGAGTAAGTGTAAAAAGTACTTCAGAGAGTGGCATAACCTGACAGTTCCCGAAAGTAAAATGTGGCAGTGGAGTTGCAGGAGTTTGAAAACTGTCTATTGAGATGATCTCAGTATTCAGATGTGGAGCCGCTGTAATAACTGTAGTGAGTCTGCAGCATCATGATCTGACAGTGGAGGAGGAGGAGGACAACTTCAGACTGCAATAAACGAGAAGAGCCACAACACTGCACTCACTTCTTCAGGACGGAGAGAAAGAGAGATGGAGCGCTGTGTCAGAAATATGACAAATTATATACAAGACCTGAGACATCTACTGTGATGATCCAACACCCACAAAACACTCGCTTGCTCTAAAGTACACTGAAAAACACGATTTATTGCATTTACTCAGTTTTTTTGTAAGGTAAGTGGTTGCAAACGATTTATATGGGCTGAATTTAAACAAACAAATTAAGTTGAACATTAATAATTTTAATTTGTTTGTTTTAATTTCAGCCCATATAAATTGTTTGCAACCACTTACCTTAAAAAAACATTGAGCAAATACAATGAATTCTTTCTTTTAGTGTAAATAGATACAAGGTTTCCGCTACATTCATTCATCCGTGGCGGGCCGCCACGCCAAAATTCATCCCGCCACGGCTACATTACAGCTTCTTATTTAAAACATTTAGTCGTGTTTTTTTATAGCGGATTATAATCGCACCAAAACATATTAGAGGTAAACAGCGCAAACTTTTCTGTAACCGTAGTAGTGCTGTGCGCTATTTGTTCAAGGTGACATGCTGACTGACTCTCTGACAGACTGACTGACAGGTGCGTGAGTCTAGCAAACACCGCGTATCTTTCAGTTAAGATGAACACAGTTTCCATAAGTATACTTTATTGATAAAGGTCAATGGCGCTGCATACAATGACTTTATCTTGCTGGAGTTTAATGCCGTTTCACTTTACTTCAGGACGCGTTAATGTCGGAAAACGCACAAAAACGCACTAAATCGCGCTTCAGCAGCGCTTACTGGAGAGCGCACAAGAAGATCTGCACTTGAACATGTAAATATGAGTGCGTGCAAGAAGTTCTGTGCTCGAACAGAGGAAATCGGCGCGCAAGCAAAGAGATTCGCATACTCGTATTACATGAATGCGATCTCGACTTGATACTGCGTGTAATATTTGTCTTTGAAATAGTTGGCAGATCTGTGTAAAAAAAAAAGTCCTGCGGCCACTGCTGGAAAAAATCCTAGAGGAAACACTGAGATATTTTATTAAACACATGATTTTTTTCATGCTCTTTTGGGATAAGGGCATGTTCATTTTGATATCTTCAGAATTGGTTTCATTTTATCCAGTAATTTGGTATACATTTGATTAAATGCTTAATCTATGGCACCAACAAAACATGAGATAAATGTTTTGTTATGTTTTATAGTTATGCATATTGTACATTCATTCATTCATTTTCCTTCGGCTTAGTCCCTTTATTCATCAGGGGTCGCCACAATGTTGTGAACAGATATTATCCAGATGTTATCCAGCATTTCTTTTACACAGAGGATGCCCTTCCAGGGAAGGATTGTACTTTATTATTTTTATTTATATTTAGCAATAAATAAATCAGTAGATAAACACTACTCTACAAATTATAGACCAGTTTCTATATCATCTCAGTTTTCAAAAAGTTTGGAAAAACTTAGAAATTAATATCATAGAAACGCACGACCTTTTAGTTGATCAGAAATATGGTTTCAGGAAAAATAGATCAACATCTCTGGCGTTAACAGAAATTATAGAGGAAATTACGAATAATAAAAGATAAAAAGAAAAAGGTAGTTGGAATCTTTATAGATTTATAATATAATGATTAATAGAGGTGATTGTAAAAATACGGGAAATTAATAAAAATATATATAAAAAATATATTATTAAAGAAATATGCTGATGAATAGAGGTGATTGAAAAAAAAAAAAATGAGAAAGGTATGATGAAATTTCAGTTAACGGCTGTTTGCAATACTATTTATGCAACACCAAAATATACTATTGTTTGGGTCTGTGTTAGATATTGTAAATGTACAAATGGTGAATTAACCATATAATATGTCAAAGATGCCAAAAGGATGAAATATGTCTCATCTAAAGTGTAATGGGGTAATAGGGTTGGGAAAATAATAAAGCTTATGCTTCATCCCGCCCCATTTCGACCATGATGAAATATATTTTGTTTAAAGAATTGTTATGTGTTTGATTTTTTTTTTTTTGTTCAAAATAAATCAAATCAAATCAAGGGGCGTCACAGTGGCGCAGTGGGTAGCACGATTGCCTCACAGCAAGAAGGTCGCTGGTTCGAGCCTTGGCTGGGTCAGTTGGCATTTCTGTGTGGAGTTTGCATGTTCTCCCCGTGTTGGCCTGGGTTTCCTCCGTGTGCTCCGGTTTCCCCCACAGTCCAAAGACATGCGGTATAGGTGAATTGGGTAAGCTAAATTGGCCGTAGTGTATGTGTGTGTAAATGCAAGAGTATGTGGGTGTTTCCTAGTGTTGGGTTGTGGCTGGAAGGGCATCCGCTGCATAAAACATATGCTGGATAAGTTGACGGTTCATTCCACTGTGGTGACCCCTGATTAATAAAGAGACTAAGCCAAAAAGAAGATGAATGAATGAATCAAATCAAATCAAATTAAAGCAATGCCCAAAACTGAGCTCTGATTCATTGGCTTTATTAATTTCAGTTTTGGCGTTCACAAATAAGAGTGTGAAAAATTTGTATTTCTTGCTCAAATTAATTATTTTTCAAATTAATGTATAATTTATTAAACGGACAAGTCTTCTTTTTAATTGCTTTCATTTTTCTTGGCTACTTTAAACAATGCATGTAAAAGAACTATAAACTTCAGTCAAGTAATTGTTTTTTGCAGTGCAAATTTGTTCACACATTTAATTGTTCTTATTAAACATCAATGGCTTGATGGAAATGTCATAAAACTCTGAATCTGCTAATGACGTGTATTCATTTTAGATAGAGAACAAATATCACAATTAACAAAAATCTGTAGAACTGGTGAGTTAAAACAACAGAATGTTGGAAAGACAGAAAAACTGACAAAGAGAAATTGACAGAATAATGTATAGAATGCTGACAGACAGACCGAATCAATCAACAGAAGGGATAATAGATTGACAGCTAGAATAATAGATAGAATTACAGACAGAACAGAATGATAGAGTGAGGGTAGAAGAATGATAGAACAACAGAACTATTGACGGAAAAAAAAGCTAGACAGAATGAAGTAATATATAGAATGGATGAAACAAAAAATAGACAGAAAGATGGATGGATGGATGGATGGATGGATGGATGGATGGATGGATGGATGGATGGATGGATGGATGGATGGATGGATGGATGAAGCAACAGAGACAACGAACGGATGGATGGATGGATGGATGGATGGATGGATGGATAAATGGATGGATAAATGGATGGATAAATGGATGGATAAATGGATGGATAAATGGATGGATAGAAAATGGATGGGTGGATAGAAAAAATGGCAGAATGGATGGATGAACGGATGGATGGATAAATGAATGGATGGAGAGAAAATGGTTGGATGGATGGATGAATGGATAGAAAAATGGCAGGATGGATAGATGGATAAATGGATGGATGGATAGAAAATGGATGGATGGACAGATGGATGGATACATAAAATGGCAGAATGGATAGATGGATGGATGCATGGATGGATGGATAAATGGATGGGTGGATAGAAAAATGGTAGGATGGATGGATGAATGGATAGTTGGATGGATGGATTAATGGATAGATAGACAATATATAGATATATGTGTGACAGATATGATAGATAAGTATAGTATATATACTGTAAGTATTTATATGTATATATATATATATATATATATATATATATATATATATATATATATATATAGAGAGAGAGAGAGAGAGAGAGAGAGAGAGAGAGAGAGAGAGAGAGAGAGAGAGAGAGAGAGTGAGAGAGAGAGAGAGAGAGGTATAGATGTAGTGTGTATATCTGTCATCCAGTAGTGAACAGTGTTGCTGTAGCCTCTACAGTCTGTTGAGAAACTCCAGCAAGCACACAGTGAACAGAAGCTCTCCTGCTGTCTTCTGGAGCACCAGCCGGAAACAGAGCCAGAAAAACACACAGCTGCTGTTTCTGGGCCCTGATGAGCAGCTGCAGATCTTCAGTATGCAGCTCGCACTTAAACGCAGAGACGGACGCGTGCAGAGAACGCCGCCAAGCTCTTCAGGTGCTCACTATTAGATTACAGGCTGAAAGCAGGCGGGACGCTGGGATCTGGCAGTGGGACACGAGTGCTTGTCTTCGCTTACACTGGCTTCTCTATCTGTGTGTGTGTGTGCTCTGAAACACATGCAGGAGCGTCTAGTGTAAACGTGCCTGTGTTTCACTCCAGATCCCACTTTGTTTCATCTCATCCTCTTTGTTCGGCTTTGATCTGTGCTTCCCTTTAGATTAAAGATGTCTCGGGTTTCAGGACACGAGCGGGAGTTGACACTACCCTTCATGTCAAGTTATGATGACACTGTTTCTTTTGTTTTTTTATTGAGGATGATGAAATGTAAAGTGAATTGTATGGATTCTGACAGCCCTGTTGGAAAAAAAACAGCATATATAAGAGGTCTCTTGTTTCGGGACATGCTGGAGTTATGACGACATTGTTTTATGCGGGATGATGAAATGTGAAATGTATGGATTCTGACAGTCTGCGTCTTGTGTTCATCAGATCTGGTCTGCATGTGAACTTCAGAGAGATCTATGATGCCGTTTGTGATGGAAACACACCATATGTGATCTTCGTTCCCATGTGACGGCTCTGAAAAAGAGTTTGATGTCTTCAATTGACAACAGTCACCGGCAGAATCACATGTTAATACAAATGCACAAGTAAATTAAATAGAAAACAGTGCAAAAAACAGTGTAAACAGTGCAGTGCAGTGCAGTTCATTCATTTTCTTTTCGGCTTAGTCCCTTTATTAATCCAGGGTCGCCACAGCGGAATGAACCGCCAACTTATCCAGCACGTTTTACGCAGCGGATGCCCTTCCAGCTGCAACCCATCTCTGGGAAACATCAATACACACTCATTCACTACGGACAATTTAGCCTACCCAATTCACCTGTACCGCATGTCTTTGGACTGTGGGGGAAGCCGGAGCACCCGGAGGAAACCCACGGCAACACGGGGAGAACATGCAAACTCCACACAGAAACGGCAACTGACCCAGCCGAGGCTCGAACCAGCGACCTTCTTGCTGTGGGGCGACAGCACTACCTACTGTGCCACCGCGTGACCTTTTTTTCTCTCATTTTAGGTTTATTTCTAATATTATTCTCTTTCTTTGTTTTACTTTTGTAAACTTCTATCGAAAACCAAAAGGTCACCTTTTACAAGATGTAAGGTAAGCCTTTAGTGTCTCCAGAATGTGTCTGTAAAGTTTCAGCTCAAAATACCCAGCATATAGCCTCCAGAATCTGCCCATTTTGGTCTCTGAATACATTGTAGCTGGTTTTGTAGTCTGTGGCTTTAAAAGCAAATGAGCTGCCACGTGTGTGTCTGCTTCTCATCATGCGTTACGTCAGATAAACAGCAGTCAATGACAGAGACAGACTCTAAAGCTGAAATACAGCTCATGAGTCAAAATATCAATGAAGTTTATTTCATGTTTTTGTGGTGGAGTTTATTCAAGCCTTTCTGAAATGATGAGTTTCACACAAATGCTGTTTGCAGTACACACGCACACATACTGTATTAGCGTTTACTGACACCATGCGGCAGTGGTGATTATAGCGGTTAAGAATGAGTGATTTTACTGTCTTTATTACAAACATGCTTTGTTTTAAAAAGTTTATAAAAATCACAGAGTTAGAACAGATATTTTAATCCCAGTTTATTTGCCAAAAAATGTTGTGTGAACATGTGTATACGTGTTATTATAGAAACATGGTGCCTGTCAATCAACTCTGTGGACGGGGAAAACCGAACTCCTACGTCACTTGCGGTGGGCCTCAAAATCACATGGGATTTGGGTCCTATTCTAACATCAGGAAAAGTTTAAAAAGAGAATTGTTGGGTTTATATCACTTCAATATGACAGTGGACACACTATACCTACACACACTTCTGTCCAAACAGCTTACAAAAGCTGGTTTTTATCATAGGTGCCCTTTAATGAATAAAAAAATAAATATATAAATTTAAATATTTACATACAATAAATCTTATTTAGTGCTGGGCAAAGATTAATCCCCATGTAAGATGGCTAAATCTCTCCATAATGTCAGACCCTGAGAGCTGATATGGAATTTCATGAGATGCAATAAAACAACTAACTTTCAGGTCTGAGAAGAAGATCAGGAAACCAGCTGTTCAACTGTTCTATTCAAATCACTGTTGACAATTATGTTGACGATATCATTAATATCGTTCAAACATAGGTTTGCGAGAAAGTTCACAATGCGAGAAAGTTCACCTTTCTCCTATCACCTCAAGCCAACCTTCTTGACCTTTAAGCTACCTTCCTCCATCAGTGCAGATGACATAAAATGTCCAAGGTTTTTATATGATGTATTTTGTAGCACTATATTCATGTTTGGTATCATTTTAAATGTCTCTGTGTGATTGGTAAAATGGTCTTAATTTCACTATAATATTTCATTTGTATATGTTGATTTAGAGTTTTGATCTATCTGTTCCCATACTCTTCAGTTTATAAGTTCATTAGAGACCAAACGCCGTTCAGAGTTTCACGCCCCGGGTTTGCGTGTCTTCTCACGGACACTATGTCGACACTCTGAAATTAGTCAGAGGGTGCAGGATTAACTAATATTCAAATAGACTGGTTGCAAACAGCTCACTCATCCTAAAAGATAATAAAATTGAAAACAAAAGTTTGCCTTTGCATAATATATATATGTGTGTGTGTGTGTGTGTTATATATACAGGGTTTCTGCGGATATCATAATGTCAAATTTAAGATTTTTAAGACCTTTTTAAGACCATTAAGTATTAAATTTAAGACCTATATCACAAGAAAGATGCGAGAAAAAAATGCAAAATCACAAAATTAGTGGTAAAATAAATTTATTTAAATTGAACTGTACTAAAGACAGGTTAGATGGACCACTGAACTACAAAAAAAAAAGCATCTTAAGGCTGATTTATACTTTCGCCTGGCGCAGCACCTCACGAAACAGACAAGACTTTTATACTTGACGCATTCGCCGTTGTGATATTCTTTAAAACGACGAAGGGGCGGTCAAAAGAAACCCACTGTAAAGTCTGACGGATAAACAGAGATGTAGTACGTTTCTGGAACTACATCATATCATTAATATCGTTAAAGATTTTTAAACTAATTATTTTTTATTATTTTTAGAATTTATTATAATGATTATAATTTTTATTACCATTCAAGATTTTTTAAATCAAACTTTGATGCATCACTTTGTTTTGTTCATATCTCAGACAGTTCTACCTATTAAAGTTAAATACCAATGACAAGAGAAAATGGGTTGCTCTACAATTATATTTTTCATTATGGTAAGAATAAAAGCAAAAAAAACTTTACTAAAAATACTGACTTTTTTTTTATTTTGCCCACTCAACAATTCACACATTACTGTCTGGCTAGATTCTGTCCTATGAATGCTAAATGGTCCAACATTCCTGACCATTATCATCAATAAAGCCCAGAATTTGGGCATCAGTATATTGTAAACTAATAGGTTCATATATTCTTTTCCAGTTATCAAAGACATAATTTGTCACTTAATTTTAGTTTGTAGCTATTAACCACACGGGTCTCCACTTTTGCCCTGGCATCTTTTTTTTTGTTTTAACAAACTTATCCCTCAGGTTTTTCCAAACTTTTACAAAAACTTTCCTCCTTTTCCACGGCTGTTGCAATTTCTAGCCAATAATTATTGGTCATCTGGTTATCTCTTTGTTGATCATGCATGGACGATCATAAAGATGTGTGTACAGTCATACCTGTTTCAGACAAAATCTCTTCAATGTGTTTCATATTCAACTCAAATCAAATGCGGCACCGTGCAAACTGTTTACCCGAAATCTGTTCACTCTTGCCAGCCGAAATCATGTCGCGCACACCGAAAGCGAACCTCTGCAAACACAGCGATGACGTCACATTCGCCAAGCGCACTGGGCCTAATAACAGAAAACTGATTGGCTATTGCATGCTGGTCTCATTTGTAGTTGTAATACCGCAAATCACATTAGGACTAGTGAAGTAAAGGACTACAACACCACGAAAACCAAGCAACAACAACAAAAAAGAATTTAAATGAGCATTAGATGTAGCGTTACATGGATATCGGAAAAATAAGACCTGTACAAAAATATTTAAGACCTAGAACAGCCAATTTAAGACTTTTTAAGGCCTTAAATTTCTATTTTTAAATTTGAGACTTTAAGATCCCGTGGAAACCCTGATATATTTACTATGTAGTTATTAGTTAGTAATACATACTAATACATAAAAAGAAAAGTGCACTGTAAAAAATGCTGGGTTCCACACAATCGATTGAATCGAGCTTTTACAATTTTAAGTCGATTGAACACAAAACAATTAAGTTGTCCCCTTGAAAACTTCAAGAATTGTGTTAAGCTCATTTTAAATAAATAGTTTGAGCAAACAGCATGTTTTTGAGTGTATACAAAGCAAAAATATTTAAATAGACATTTCAGTGTATTTGTATTGTACATATATATTTTATACCTAAATTTGAATAAACATTATCTAAAACATATGCATGCATGTGTGTATTTACATATACATAATAAATATACACAACACACACACGCATATATTACGTAAATACAAATTCCATTTTGGATACAATTAATTGTGATTCATCCCTCTCCAGCACTTATCTTGGTCACACTTTATTTTGACGGTCCGTTTGTTGAATTTAAGTTACATTGCAACTAATTATCATTAGATTATAAGTAGACTGTTAGGTTGGGGTTAGGGTTGGGGTTGGGGTTAGGGTTAGTGTAAGTTGACATGTAATTGCAAAGTTTCTTATAGTTAGTTAAATGTCTGTTGAAGGACTGTTAAATGTCAGTGTCAACAGATATTAAGTAGACAGTCTACTAATACTCAAATGGACCATCAAAATAAAGTGTTACCCTTATCTTATAGTCAGCTTAAGAAATAAGGTCTAGAAATGTTTCATAAGCCTCAATAAAGTAATAATAAAATATTAAATAAGATAGCTAAAAAATACCGAACAGTAATTAAGGTATTACAGAACAGACATGCATTTTAAAATAAGTGTATACTTCTGATAGCTCTTATACCAAGGGTTGTGTCACTTAAATGTAATTAACATCAAGCAATATAAAAAACAGTACATCAATCCATTTGGAAAAACACAGGATCATGTCGGCATCATAAACAGCTCTTATCAAAAGTTCAACAGACTAATTTAGCCATAGAGAAATATGATCAAAAATAGTAGAAGAAGGTGCTGTTATATCTGACCATCATGTGACCACCAAATGGTTCAAATACCCAGAAGCCTGGGTTAAATGGTGGGTTCTGCTTTCTATTTGAAGAGCAAGATGTTTTTAAATGAGGCAACAAAGCAGCGGCGAGAGTCTACATGAAGAGCCGAGATGGCAGAGACCCAGAGGATCCACTGATGCTAAAACAACAACAACTTCTACATCAAACAACACTTCAGACACAAAGACTACACTACAGTCCGCGACCACACTCCATCTGTCAGAGCCTGAGGAGAAACTCACCGCAGAGACCACCAGTGGAAAAACTGCTCTGATAAACACGGGCCTTCACTAAATGCAGACGTGCTACAAAAAAACAAAAAGACACACAAGAAGTCTCTACTCTGAGATCAAGTTTAAATTTTAGTAAGTAAATATATAAAAAAATGTTAGAATGTATCTACAATAAAAAAAGGAATTAAATCAATTAAATTATAAATACTGTACTATCAGAATTTTCAGGAAATGAGTCGAGCAATAAATTGACTCGGGATTCATTCCAATTAAAAATATTTACTATATTCTCATGCAGTATAACAATGAACTCTGGTCAAAAAACGTCCTTTCTTTCACTTTCGCATCTTGTCATATAATTTAACAGTCCAATAAAGGCGGATCAAACCATCACGAATGAATGAATGAATGAATGAATGAATGAATGAATGAATGAATGAATTATGGCTCTTACAAATACAATTTGAAAAGACTTTAAAAATATTATTAAATCAAAGACTAAATGAAATGAACACCAAAAATTAAAATAATTTATATTAAAAATATTATATATATATAAAAAATTAAGTTTTCGCTAAAATAGCGAAACCATTTCTGAGTTCTTTGTGTAGGCTTGTATTTTACAGTGCTTTAAAATTACTCAAAAATGTCTCTGTCAATGTTTTCAAACAATTATATTTCATATACTAAAGTCACACAAGTGGCAATTTCACATCCGTCACATCCATAACGGAGAGATGTCCCATCCATAACGGAGCTTTTTCCTTATAAATCTAAAAATGTAAAATAAAATAAAATCAGTCATGTTTGTTCTATAGAGAGCCAACTCTTATCCTGTTGATTAGCATAGTTTCTTTTGGGTTGTGGAGTAAAATT
The DNA here is from genome assembly GCA_903798195.1 of Danio kyathit. Taxonomy (NCBI): domain Eukaryota; kingdom Metazoa; phylum Chordata; class Actinopteri; order Cypriniformes; family Danionidae; genus Danio; species Danio kyathit. Next base: position 65,895,970 of record LR812519.1, on the reverse strand, counting down.
CATAGAATTTCTACAAAGTATCTTGTATCACATCCATAACGCATGTTTATTTTCATCATTTCAAGTATAAAAAATGTTTGCAGATTGATATTTTTCTGCTTCCACAACTCTGTGGTCAGTTGTTTTGGAAAATATAAACAGATGTTTCAATATGATGTTAACATATACTTCCTCTGTCAATTTATGTTTTGAGATTTTACTGCAAATGTCACATCCATAATGCTGGAATTGCTAATATATATATATATATATATATATATATATATATATATATATATATATATATATATATATATATATATATATATATATATATATATATGATATTAAGTATCAAATAAATCAGCACATGCATAAAAAGTCATTTTCTTAATTTTTAAATAGATGCATCAATGAATGACATTTAAATGAATGCATTTATAAATACATGTAAAATAAATACATGTAATCTTGTATATTAGATTTAAAGAAGCTAGAAATACTGTAAGTGTTCAAATATGTACACGTATGATTAAATAAAATGCTATTTTATACAATTATTGGAAAATCTACAATGTGAGAAAATCAAAAATCAAAAAACATTGATTAATTAAGTTCTTAGCCATGCATATTACTAATCAAAATTTAAGTTTCACTATGTTTATGGTAGGAAATTTACCAATTCTCTTTATGGAACATGATCTTTACATAATATTCTAATGATTTCTGGCATATTATTAATTTGACAAATTCAATGTATTGTTGGCTATTGTCAAACATATACCTGTGCAACATACTGTAAAACTCACAATTATATTTTAAAATAAGTATGTGCATACATAAAAGTGTAATGTATACAGTAATTATAAATTACTAACAAGCAGATAAAATAGGCGCATGCAGTTGTAATGTACACCTGACAAAAGTATTGTTGCCTATCCAAATTTTAGGAGCAACAAATAATAACTTGACTTCTAGTTGATTATTTGGTATCAGAAGTGGCTTATATGAAAGGCAAAGACCTCTAGATTAGGACAGTAAGGTCTGACTTTGCTTAAACAAAAGTCTTGTCACTGAACAGAAATAATGTCCAGTATAGAATATAAAGTCATGGTAAAGTGGAAACAGAATGAATATTGTGTCTGACTCCCATGAGCTTGGAGGACTGCATCCATACATCTCTGCAATGACTCAAATCACTTATTAATAAAGTCATCTTGAATGGCAAAGAAAGTGTTCTTGCAGGACTCCCAGAGTTCATCAAGATTCTTTGGATTCATCTTTAATGCCTCCTCCTTCATCTTACCCCAGACAAGCTCAATAATGTTCATGTCTGGTGACTGGGCTGACCAATCCTGCAGCACCTTGACCTTCCATGCTTTCAGGAACTTTGATGTGAAGGCTGAGGTTTCAGAAGGAGCGCTATCCTGCTGAAGAATTTGCCCTCTCTTGTGGTTAGTTTGTTTTAAAAAGTTGAAACGTGTTGTTAAACCGTCTCAATTTACTCCCTATTAGAACACAGCAAAAACTTTGACTTTATCTCTAACCATTTTTCTCACACTAGAAAAATCAGCAAACTTAATATCCCGTCATCAACTCTCTGAACATGGCATGAGAATCAGTGAGTGTGCAAACTCTGCCTCGCTCCCATGAGCAGCTCGCAGCATCAGGACAATCAAATGAAGGGGCGGGTTTATGAAGACTAAGTGATAAAAATATTCTTTCATTATCCTCCGTCTGCGTGTGAATGAAAATAAAGGAGCGCTTGATTAGCCGGCGCTGCGACAGCCATGACATGTTCAGTAGTCCAGCGGACGGCAGATAATTACTTTCTTCTGACAGACAACCATTAGTTTGCTTCTCAAAGTGCTTCTTAAATCAGGTACACGAGGCCTGGGAGATATGAATAGTCTTATCTACTCTTTCCGCATGCTGATGCTCAGTACACTTAGTTCTCTGTGTCTTTCGCAAACAATGTGCATTATAATCAAGTTTGTTTGATTTGCGTCATTACTGAATTGTTCAAGGGGTGACTTCAAATCACTTGGTGAAGAGGGATGTGCAATATTTATCATCTATGACAATATGGTGATTGTTTTTTTAACGGTCTGCTATAACATCAAGTGTGTCCCCCTAATAATGAATTATTAAGTGTGTCAAAAACTAACTTGACTTGACAGTCCAAAAGCACTGACTGTGATGAAGCATATTAGAATGAAAGTTATGAAAGTTATGAAAACTGAAAGATAAAATATCTGTAAATGGGTTTGTTTATAGATATGGTTCAGGTCATCATCATTACCCCCCCCTGTATATTTTTTGCCCAATTTCTGTTTAACCGAAGGAAGATTTTTTTTTTAATCACATTTCTAAACATAATATTTTAATAACCATGATGCCATGATGACAGCACATAACATCTGACTAGATATTTTTCAAGATACTAGTATTCAGCTTAAACTGTCATTTAAAGGTGTAATGGTGCAGAAGGTGATCTGCCACAATGCTAGCCTGTAAGCATAAATCTCTGAAACACCGTCCCTCCCCTGCCGTCCAAAGCCACGCCTCCTGAAAACACGAGCGCGCGACAGCAGAACCCTCTCTCATGTGTCTGAATTAGCAATATCTACACATCTTTTATTACACAGATAGACACGTTAACACAGGCATTTGCAGGTGATGATGAGAAAGTTACACAAAGAACCAATGCTCATCACAAACAACTTTTCCCACAAGCAGTGTATCAGTTTAAAAAAGGTGCTCAGTGTTATTTAAACAGTTACTAAACACCAGTATGGTAACACACATAAAATTAAAGTCATAACATTAACATTGTTTATCAACATTAGATGTAACATAAATCTCTAATGTACATAACTGATGGGGAAACAACTAAAAAAATCCATAGTAATGTCAACAAAAAGCAATGTGCCATGCAGGGAATTCTGGGAAAGTCAGTTTACGGCTATTCGCCGTATATATTAAGGAAACATACTGTTAACCAGGTAACGGATTTTTGCTGTAGCAATTTTACAGTTTTTTACTGTTGAAATTACAGCCATTTTTTACAGTGTATAAAGATTTGATTATATTTTATAAATTATAAAATATTTAAAATAGGCACTATCCTTATAAATAAACTGCATGGTTACAATTTAAACAACTACTCTCTCGTCTAAAAGAGCCTCAAAAGTACATTATGTTGTCCAACAGCTGCAATATTTTTTAAACTGTAGTCAGTTTATTGATCTGCTGTCACTCCATGTGGGCGGAGTTATACACAAGAGTGAAGAGGCTGTAAGAGTGCTGTTATTGCAGAATTGAGATTTGAGAACCAGACAGAACTGTTATGTAAAAATATAAATACATTTATTTATCCAGGCCTAAACCAGCTTAGACATCAGTCCTAAACACACTTTGTATAATAGAATTTAATTAAATATTAAAATTATGAATTACAATTTAGTGCTCCATTCCTGAATGAATCATTTGAGTAAGAGATCCATTTTTAAATGAATCAGATTTATTGCAATTATTCATTTGAATTATTGATATTTTGAAATGACCTATTGGGAGTTTTAGTGAGATATTTTTTCATCCAGGCTGAAACCAGACACCGGCACATTAAAAATAACTTAAAAAGTACAAAAATACAGAGATAGCTTGTTTCACACCCCTATTTCTGAGTACCAAAATTGAAATCAATAAATGTAGTGGACCAGAGGTCAGTTTTGGACAATGCTAAAAACAAATACAAATAATTATAATATAAAGTGCAATCAATCACAGCACCTTGCTATGAAACCAAAATCAATAAGCACTCCGAACATATTAAAAGTTAAAGAACTTTTACAGAACAGGACAAAACTATTCCCCTTAGTTGTGTTGGTGCCAGAGATTGAGCATTCAATCAAAAGAATACAAAGTGGATAGATTCAATTAAACAAATGAGAAAGATATCAAAATGAACATGCCCTTCTCCTGAAAAACAACGCATAAAAAATTACAAATGAATACAATGTTATGATTTAAACTTCAACAAGACGATGCTCTTTTGTGCCATGAATTGCCAAGATCACAAAACAAACAAGAATTTCTGAATCCTAAATACTTACAAAAAAATTCAATCTGTTCGCTTTCTTAGTAACGTAAGTACATTTTTATTTAATATTGAAGTCTGAACAAATCTGAAGCCAATTTGTAATAATTTTGCATCTTGAAGGCCAAAGTCGTGAACTTGCAAACCTCCAGAAGATCAACAACATACTAAATTAAAACAAACAAGCTGCTGAAACATCAAAACTAATACTAAAAATGCAAATTTCCCAACATTTTGAAGCAAGTGCATAAACATTCTGCATTCATAAATGATCGCTGTGCATTTAGAAACATGGAGATCTGCGTCAGCATCGCTGTATAAATGACTAATGTGATTCGTCTGAGTTACAGAGTAAACACGTCTGACAGGAATCTTTTGATCTTCTAGTCAGCCACTATATATATAGATTGTAGTCTCTTGAGGAAACTGAGAACTGGACCTGAGAGAGAGCAGGCGGACTCAAACCACTACAAAACCCCCACTGTGGGTTCACAAGTTTGCACTATTTATACAGTACATAAACAAAGGCTATTACTGGAATTTCAGCCTCTTGAGAACATTGTGCTCTTGAGGAGATGCAGGACGCTCATATGCATCTAATATATACCTTTGGGAAAAATCTGGGGAAAAAATTATAAAAATAGAGAACTATGATTCTTGGGAGACACTTTACATTAAGGTTATATTGGTTAGAGTTAGATAATGTACTTGCTAATCTGAACAAACAATGAACAATACATTTATTTCAGTATCAGAGGCGGGTAGTAATGAGTTACATTTACTTTGTTACATTTACTTGAGTAAAATTGTTGGCTAAAGTGTACTTTGAGTACATTTAAAAATGTGTATTTTACTCTTACTAAAGTAAATTATTAGAGAACATTCATTACTCTTACTTTGCTACATTTGGCAGTGTTCCTCCGTTACTGTCAAATAATAATAAATGGGGTTTAGTCATAAACTAAATTTCGAGAGGAGCACGTGATTATGATTGAACACGGCTGGTTACTCATGAACCACTCATGTTCACCCAATCAGATGATCCCTGGCGCACTATAAAGAGCCAGGGTTTTCTCACTACAGTCATCTTCGATTTGAAGAACCTCCCCTCCTTCCACCCCTATTCCTCCTCCTTCCTAGACGGGTGACACGGTGGCCCAGTGCTTAGCACTGTTACCTCACAGCAAGAATGTCAATGGTTCTAAGCTCTACCAAACCAGCTGGCATTTCTGTGTGGAGTTTGCATGTGCTCCCCGTGCTCACGTGGGTTTCCCCCGGGTTCTCCGGTTTCCTCCCATGGAAAACATGCAACTTAAGTCATGGTTTAATCAACTCATAGACTTGCTTCCTACTTAGTATCTATCTCTCCAAAGAGAAGCACTAGCTGATCACCACTTACCTCGAGGGGGGAGTTCTCGAGATCTACCTGAGCTCGGAGCTCCCCTCACGCCCCGCAACGGGAGGGAGCCCGGGGCTCAGGGATCTCCTGAGCTCAGGGCTCTCTCCCGGGACCGCATGCCAAAACTGCTTTATATTCAGTCATCAGCTAAGTGTGAACTATTGAAATATGATTCATATGACTTGTTTACAAATGTTGCGAGGAGTCGCATTGGGGAGGTTGTGTAGCGAGAGGCTGCTATAGAGACGCGTCTCTCGCTTTCGTTTAGAGAGCACGCACCTATGTTGGAATGATGGCTGAAGTCAGGGAAGACGTGCGAGTTTATACTGCAGTCATGCCATGGTCTTCTAAGGTTCCGAGAAGGACGGTCACGCTGTTTGTGCAGTGAGTTTATTAGACCAGGTCACTCCAAGATGTCAACAAGAATAGTTTGATAATACGCTGTACATCGAGCTGACATTGCAACATATACAGTTGAAGTCAGAATTATTAGGCCCCCTGAATTATTAGCCCGCCTGTTTATTTTTTTTCCCAATTTGTGTTTAACGGAGACAAGATTTTTTCAACACATTTCCAATCATAATAGTTTTAATAACTCATTTCTAATAACTGATTTATTTTATCTTTGTCATGATGACAGTAAATAATATTTGACTAGATATTTTTCAAGACACTTCTATACAGCTTAAGGTGACATTTAAAGGCTTAACTAGGTTAATTAGGTTAACTAGGCAGGTTAGGGTAATTAGGCAAGTTATTGTACAATGATGGTTTGTTCTGTGGACAATCGGAAACAAATATATAGCTTAAAGGGGCTAATAATTTTGACCTTAAAATAGTTTGAAAAAAATTAAAAACTGATTTTATTTTAGCCAAAATAAAATAAATAAGACTTTCTCCAGATGATAAAATATTATCAGACATACTGTGAAAATGTCCTTGCTCTGTTAAACATCATTTATGAAATATTTAAAAAAGAAAAAAAATTAAAAGGGGGGCGAATAATTCTGACTTCAACTGTACATGAATTACAGCTCCAACCTAAAGAAACACATAGTGGTGTGTCAAAATTATCCCAATTTAAACCTTGGTAATGATAACTATGGGATAACTAAAGGAACTGCTGTTTAATGGAATAACTGATTATCCCTGCACATATTAGTCATTCACACTATTACCCATTTTCAAGAGTTCACACTTAACTGATGATCGATCAAGCGTAATTGGCATGCTGTCCTGGGAGAGAGCCCTGAGCTCGTATATCCTCGAGCCTGGGACTCCCTCCCGTTATAAGGGCGAGAGGGGAGTTCAAGCTCAGGAAGGTTTCGAGAACTCCCCTGCTTGTCGCCGTGTGAGAAGTGTAAACTAAGGTTGTCTTAGGTAATAATTTGGTTAAGTCGATTGGCTATGGTGTATGTTTTTGGACGGTGGGAGGAAACCGGGGAACCCGGGGGAAACCCACGCGAACACGGGGAGAACATGCAAACTCCACACAGAAACGCTAACCGGCCCAATAGGAGGTTGAACCAGTGGCGTTCTTCCTGTGAGGCAACAGTGCTAGTCACTGGGCTGCCATGTCACCCTATAGGAAAAAGGGTGGAAGTAGGGGTGGAAGGGGGAGGGGGGGGGGGGGGGGGGGACTTCAAGACGAAGATAACTGGAGTGAAATCTCCGGTTATTTATAGTGTGTCCGTAATCATCTGATAGGGCAGATTACGGAGCTGATTAGGTGCCAGCCGTGTTGATCATAAGCACATGATCCTCTCGAAATTAGTTTATAAATAAACCACACAAAATATAACTAGAAGCCCCCCATATTTTTCCCCAATTTCTGTTTAGCAGAAAGAAGATTTTTTTCAACCCAACACATATCTTTGCCATGATGACAGTACATAATATTTTACTAGATATTTTTCAAGATACTAGTATTCAGCTTAAAGTGACATTTAAAGGCTTAACTAGGTTAATTAGGCAATTTAGGGTAATTATGCAAATCATTAACGATGGTTTGTTCTGCAGACAATCAAAAAAAAAAATATTGCTTAAGGGGGCTAATAATATTGACCTTAAAATGGCTTTAAAAACATTACAAACTGCTTTTATTTTAGGCGATATAACTCAAGTAAGACTTTCACCAAAAGAAAAAATATTATTGTAAAAAAAATTGTAAAAAGTGAAAAAAAAAAAAAAAAAAAATATATATATATATATATATATATATATATATATATATATATATATATATATATATATATATATATATATATATATATATATATATATATATATATATATATAGTAACTATTTACTTGAGTAATTTTTTCATCAGATACTTTTTTACTCTTACTCGAGTAACTTTTAAGATTGTTACTTTTACTTTTACTTGAGTAAAAATGTCTTTTACTTAAGTATTTTGGATACTCTACCTGTCACGATTACCAGCGATCTACAACCAGAGATCACTGGTAAATACACTCACAATTCACATGAACTACAAATCCGCTATGTTATGGACTACAATACCCAGTCATGCACCACACACACACACACACAACTGGTTCCAGATCCTGACTGATTACACTCTCACAGCTGATGCTGCTCTATGACTGATTACACACACATATATTCGGGTCACTTTGAGACACTCATTGCTGAGTCTTGTCTACTGTTTATGTGACACTACAACGCGTTTTCATTTGTCTTGCTTTGCTGTGTTTTTGATCCTTGCCTTGTTTATTTGTTTATTCATGTCTGCTGCCTGCCTCTGACCATCTGCCTGTCTATTGACTACGATTCTGGATTGCCTGTATACATCTGTTTGGCCCTGTGTTGACCATTGCTTGCCTGACCATTCTAATAAACCTGCATTTGAATACGCACTTCTGTTGTCAGTGTCACACCCTGTTACACTACCCAACTCCGTTCAGTATTTATTCATCTAAAGATTCTAAACGTTAATAGAAAAACAGGTTGCTCATTGTTAGTTCTTGATCACTCACAGTGCATTAGCTAATGTTAACAAGCATGAATCGGGATGTTAATAATGCATTAGCAAATGTTGAAATATGATTAATAAATGCTACAAGTAGTAGAAATCCAGAAGCCAGTCTACAGGGCTCAGCATAAATAAGTAGACCCCATTTTGAAAAAAAAATGTTTTCATTCTTGTTTTCAATTGATGTTTAAACTATTGAGTTGGATTAGTTAAATAATAGTTAATAGTTTTAGTTTTTAGTGAGTTAAAAAATTAAAAAAAAGTTGATCATGATATCATTAATCCCATCTGTTAGTTGTCTCACCATCATGCAATGTTAAATTCTGCACTAATTAAAGCTGTGAATGACACTGGTAAGGTAGCGTGAATCAGGAATAGACGTGGTATTATTTTCGTCTCTCTATGAGTGATGGTGTGCAGTTCACCTGTCCGTTCTGACTTCATGGCCTCCGGCGAGAGCTATCAGGAAGTGTTTCCCTTCGGCTCTTCCTGCTCTCTTATTCATGCAGGTGAAGCAGGACTCGTGCAGGAATGCCAAAGTGTGAGGCTTCAGGCGGACCACAGAATCAAGCTCAAATGAGGCCTGAAGGATCTGCTCTGAATGTCAAGGACTGGCTCTCATTACTGCTCCTCTGCTAATGTCCGGCTGGAGGACTGGCGGTGCAGCTGCATCATTAATCTCTAAAACATCACCATCTCCATTTAAACATTCATGCAATCTTAACTATAAATGATCAAAGTTTGCATATGTTTGTTATGAGCACAGAGGTAAATTCAAATCTGTGTTTGGCTCAGATATAGCAGTCGTCATATGAATAGGGTATGAATATGATGTTTAACAGTGCAAGGAATTTTTCACAGTATTTCCTATAATATTTTTTCTTCTAGAGAAAGTCTTGTTTGTTTTATTTCAGCTAGAATAAAAGCAGTTTTTATAATTTTTTTTTAAACCATTGTAAGCTCAATATTATTTGAAATCGGTAAGTTATTAAAATATTGTTTAGAAATGTGTTGAAAAAAATCACTGTCAAGATAGCAATAAATATCATAATAAAATACATTTTATGCAAATTTAATCAATTAATAGTTTATAGATATTAGTCACTTTGAAAAGACTTTTTTATACATTTTAAAGTATATACCCAAAAATCTACGCTTAAATCTGTGATTATTTTTCTCACGTTATTTAAAATTTCAGGGCAAATCTTTTGATTAAGAGTGTAGAAATAAAAATAAAAAAGCAATAATGAAATTTAAAACACTTAAAAAATGTATGATTACAGGCCCAACATCAAATTGTCAGGATTCTGCCACTTCGGTCTTGTTAATTCTTGTTTCGTCCAGACACTAGTCCTGTCTTCTCTAGTATTTTGTACTCGGCTTGAGTTTTCTCGAGTCGAGCGCTCATATTTCCTGTCTGTCTTTGTCTTCGTATTAGCGCCGTCTTGGGCCATCTCGCTCTTGCACTCTCGTCCTGGTGTGTGTTGTTTTGTCTGCAGCATGCTGTTCTATTCTCAGCATCTTGGTGTATTTGGTTTCGGTTTCGGTTGGCACTGGGATTGGAACATGCACATCACGTGTGTGAGTGCACAGTAGGTGTTCTTATTTATCATGTACTCGTGTCTTGTGTTCTGTCTATGTTGGCATTGTTTGTTGCAAATGGCTGGTGTTTACACTTGGCCATGTGCTGTTGTTATGTTTGTATGTTAATGAGTTCTCATTGGCTGCGTGTTCTAGTCTCGTTTTACATGAGCACATGGTTTGTGTTGTGTCTTTGTACCATGTACTCTCCCGTCTTTTTATAGTCGCACTGACCTTGTTATCCTATCATTAATCCTTATGTCCACCTGCCCTCTTGTCAGTTTACTGGTTTGCTTTCCCTGTTTATTCTCCCAGTGTGCTCTGTCCTGTGCTGGTGCATCATCGTTGTTCTTGTTTCAGTCAAGCCAACCCAACCCAAGCCAAGCCAAGCCAAGCCAAGTCCAGTTAGTCTTGTTATGTTGCTATGTTTCCCCCCACGGGGTTGATTTAGTTGTTTTTTGTTTCTTTTACATAATAAAATCCTTGGTTCTTTGCATTTGGTTCCTCGCCTCATCCTTCCCAACACCCAACCCTGACATAAATATTGTGAAATAAAATTAACTTTAAAGCATCTTGCTAATGCCGTTAGTCACGTTTCTGTCTGCATCCCATAGTGTCCTGTAAATTCCTGTTCACACTGGATGCTTTTTGCTTGCACTTTTTGCCGTTGTTTAACATCTTATGACTAAACAAAGGGCGCCAATGTGATCGTGCACACCAACGCGCAAAAAAACGCGTCAAAAACCATTCAGATTGTCACTTTTGTTCCAGTGCCTGAAGCTACTGAAGTTACAGTAAACACCACTTGGGCACACTCAAGTGCAAAACAGTTGAGGTGATCCCAGTTTCACTTTCATTCAATAAAGAAGATGATGATGCACCGAGGCAAGATGAATCTAGAGCTGCTTTTTTCATAGGTGTCTGAACACAAAGAGCCAGTCAGTAGGAGTGAAGAGGAGCAAATAGGATTTGATGGTGAGTTTCATTTCAGTTTTCTTTCCTGATGTGCAAGTTCATTAAGCGGCATCTAATGTCAGAGAGTAAATTTGCACGTTCTCTCTAGTCAACATCGCCTGAGTTTGAATGCAGATAAACATCTCAAAAAATGCTGATGATAACTATGAACAAAAATCCTCCTGGTGTATATACGAACCTTAAGACTGCATATTTTTTGACATCATGAAATAAATGCTAGAGCATAATATTCATTCATTTTCTTTTCAGCTAAGTCCCTTAATTAATCTGGGGTCACCACAGCGGAATGAACCACCAACCTATCCAGCATATGTTTTACACAGCGGATGCCCTTCCAGCCCGCAACATAACAATGGCAAACACCCATACACTCTTGCATTCACACAAAAACACTACAGCCAATTAAGCTTATTCAATTCACCTGTACCACATGTCTTTGGAAAGTCGGGGAAACCGGAGCACCCGGAGGAAACCCAAGCCAACACGGAAAGAACATGCAAACTCCACACAGAAATGCCAACTGACCAAGCCGAAGCTCGAACCAGCGAACTTCTTGCTGTGAGGCGATCGTGCTACCCACTGCGCCACCGGTCGCCCCTTAGGCAAAATGGATAGCTCATTCCTCAAAAGCAAGTATTCATTCAACTGACCCAACCGAGGCTCGAACCAGCGAACTTCTTGCTGTGAGGTAATCTTGCTACCCACTGTGCCACTGTGACGCCCTAGAGCATAATATGAAATGATAAGTAGTTATAACTGGCTATACTACAGTAACATCAGGACTGTGCATAAGGCATTCATTATTATTTATTTAATTAGCATCTGAAGTAGTAATGCGCGGATGGCGGTTAAATCCGCGGGCGCTGCGGATAATCCGCGGGTCGGGTAATAAAAATATACATTATGATTAATTGCGGGTGGGTCGCGGGTAGATGTAGCGGGTCATAGCAGTTGACCAGCAAAAAAGCAGAGAGTGGACTTCGCAGAATGTGAAGATGAGAGACGCCCAAAATAATGTATGAAGTGCAAGAGTACTGTGCTAACTTCAGTTAGAGGAGTCATCAGAAGGAAATCTGCTATCATTCTGGGAGAAACAAGATCGCTTATTTACCATTTACATGACTGCAGCGCCTTGCAAGGAGAAGGTTGTGCATTCCTGCAACAAGCGGTTCGCGCGAACGCTCATTTAGTGCAGCCAGCCGTGTTTTGGAGGCGAGGCGGAATCGCCCGAATCCAGGCACAGTAGATGCTATTCTGTTTTTGCACAGTGTTAAGAAAAGGGCCAAGTACACACAACATAGCTGCTGTTTAGGCTGAAGGGACGCCGTTTTTGTTCTCTTTTTCCTGTATATGTAAAAGCTGAATCTGCTGTTAATAAAGAACGACCCACTGTGACCTAAGTTGCAAGAGAGGGGAAATAGTGTGGCCGCTTGCCTGCTTTTACGGGAGTTGTAGTCCATAGCGAGGGGCATTGTGGGTAGTGTAGTTCGACACGCATGCTGTGTGATGTGAGCTCTCGCTGTGTGCTGTGCGTGCGGTGAATTAGAGGGAGAAAGTTTTATCCGGTTTTGTTTTATGTTTACTTCAGTAATTCCACCCGGGAGCTGTTTTGCACTGTGAACCTGAAAACACTGAAATAAGTAAAAGAAGGGCATGCATCGAGTACTTCTGTCCGTCTCATCATTTGCTCGAGCATGAATTAACGAGCTGTTACTCTGCCGCCGGACATTGCGGAGAAAGTTACACCTATCATCATGCTTAAAACAAAGAATTAGAATTATTAAAGTGGCGATCGGGTGCGGGTCGTGTGCGGATATATATATCAGATGAAATAATATGTGCGGGCGGGTGGCGGGTGGATGATTAGAATGAAGGAGCGGATTCGGGTGACATTTGAGCTGATCCGCGCATCTCTAATCTGAAGATTTAAAAAAATGCTCCGCAACATGTAAAGTGTACAAAACAAAAGTTATCATCATAAAGAATGGTAAAAACAAAATGAAATAAAATAAAAACTAAATTGCCAAAGCCATATTTCTTATTTTTGTTTAGTTTAGGTTAAAACAATAACTAAAATGAAATAAAATAAATATTAAAAATACATAAATATTAAAAAAAAACTAAAATCTCCGCCACAGATATTGAGAGCAATGCTTTTATATGGTCTATTTAGGTTTGTGATGATTTTTCCTGATGATATTTTCTTTTAGTACTTAACACTTGACAGTTTTAATATAATTATTCATTAACATTAATATGCATTAGCTCACTGGGGATTACCAGTTATGAATTTGCATTATCAAAGAATAAAATAATTTTCTGGGAATTTTCTCACAGCATCACAAGATCTCTGAAAAGTGTCCAGACTTTTGTCTTCAAGCTGGCACATCTCTCCAGCACATCTCTACCTCCTGCTTTGTTTTCAGATTTAGTCTGTGAAATAATATCTAATTTCTTCAGCGATGCTTGCAGAACGAATCGCTGCGACATAAATTAAATGAGCTGTCAATTTGTAGCAGAATAAACGTCAATGTGCCAGACTTTATGCAAAATAATCAAACGTGCGGATTGCAAGACGACATCTGATTTATAGACTAAAGTTTCAGCTGCGAATGATTTTGTGACAAAAATGACCAAGCAGGTGATTAAAAGAAAGAAAAGCATTGAGGGATTTGCGAACAACACACAGGCTCCAAAAGAGCCCAACAGTGGCGTCCATGAAGCAAATCAGCAACACAATCATGGAACCACAAGAAAAATGCACAAACTAAAGACTCAGACCACAGCAAAAACAAACAGAGATGTATAGAACTCACCGATTGCTGTTCGTCAGTCACTCCATAGACACTGAGTTTGATGAACGTGTCGGTATAAACTGGGCAATCAAATGGGAAGCTCACTCCAGAGGGAAAGACAGGATCTCTTGTTCTCTGCAAAGAGGAAAAATATCATATAATGAATGAATGACGAGGATAAATGAACCAACAGCTCTCTAAACCTGTCCATTTATTCTTCATTTGGGAATAAAATGAGATGCATCATGTTTAAGTCTACAGCTCGGTGCAGATCATGGTCAAATCAGTGTAAGGAATGTGCAAAAAAGGAATAGGAAAGTACTCTGTTTACACTCATTTTAAAATGTTACTTGAGCAAAAGAAGTCAATTTTTTATGCAAATCAGTGTTACATTTTGAAGTGAGTTGTTAACTGGAGACTCAGTCCTACCAGTTCATTCAAATCAGTGAGTAATTTAACTGAAGATGAGCTCTGAACGGCTCATTAGAATCAGTGAATTAAAAAATGGAGACTCACTTTGAGCAGATCATTTGAATCAGTAAATCATTGACTGGAGACTCATTATGATATGATCATTAGAATCAATGAATTGCACACTGAAGACTCACTGAGGCTGAATCATTTCAATCAATTAATTGCACACTGAAGACTCCCTATGGTGGAATCGTCTGAGTCAATGAGTTGCACACTGAGGACTCACTACTGCTGGATTCTTTGAATCAATGAGTTTCACACTTAAGACTCCCAATGGCTGAATCTTTTGAATCAATGTGTTGCACAGTGAATATTCACTATGTCTGAATCATTTGAATCAATGAGTTTTACACTGAAGACTCACTAAGGCTGAATTCTTTGAATCAATGAGTTTCACACTGAAGACTCACTATGGCTGAATCACTTGAATCAATGAGTTGCACACTGAAGACTCATTAAGGCTGATTCCTTTGAATCAATGAGTTGCATTACAAAGACTCACTAAGGCAAGAATAATTTGAACCAATGAGTTGCACACCGAACTCACTAAGGCTGATTCCTTTGAATCAATGAGTTGCATTACAAAGACTCACTAAGGCAAGAATAATTTGAACCAATGAGTTGCACACCGAACTCACTAAGGCTGATTCCTTTGAACCAATGAGTTGCACAACGAAGACTCACTAAAGCTGATTCCTTTAAATCAATGAGTTGCACACTGAAGACTCCCTTTGACTAGATAGTTTTGTCAGGGAGTTGTTCTGACCTGTTCTGAATGGATCATTTATTTTAGTTAGTAACTTGTTGGAGACTCACTCTAACAAGCTCACTAGAATCCCTTGAACAGTTGTTAATTCAAGAGCAGATACAATTGGATCAATCCAATTCACAAACGAATCGATCAATGTGATCAGTGAACTGATTTAACAGGTTAACTGAAACAAATCAATTAACCGAAAAGAAGCAGTTAAGAAATTGGGGCAACAAACAAGAGTCGGTGACAATTGCTGAAGGTCAAAATAACAAGGAATGACCTGTTTTTATCAAGTTTCTTCCAAAGGTATACACGCCTAAAGGGTCCATATTGATACCTTAAAGTTCGCATAAAAACTAAATGTACAATGTTTAATTTGTTAGTTCACATTTTCTTTTCGGCTTAGTCCCTTTATTAGTCTGGGGTGGCCACATGGGAATGAACAGCCAACTTATCCGGCATGGTTTTACACATCGGATGCCCTTCCAGCTGCAACCCATCACTGGGAAACATCCATACACACTCATTCACACACATACACTGTGGACAATTTACCTTATTTAATTCACCTATACCACATGTCTTTGGACTTGTGGGGGAAACCGGAGCACCTGGAGAAAACCCACATGAACACGGCGAGAACATGCAAACTCCACACAGAAATGCCAACTGACCCAGCCGAGGCTCAAACCAGTGACCTTCTTGATCGTGCTACCCACTGCGCCACCGTGACACCCCAACATGGACTTTAAAGCTACATATTAGTACCCCAAAATCTCAAAAGGTATTAATATGTACTTTTAAGGTATTAACAGGGACCGTTTTGAAAAGGTACCATCCCAGTGATAGCTCTCTTATAGCTATATATGGAGTAAAAAATATGATATTATGCTGTTAAATGAGAATTAAAAGTTTCCCAAAATATTCCAAAATACCCAAAGAATGTACAGGAACAAGTAAAAAAGTAAAAGAACTTCATTACTATCCTCCACAGGCCTTTTTACCCTTTTGAAAAGATTTAATAGTGGGAAAACTCTCCAATAACTGATCCACAACATGCCAATTAAAAACTATAACCAAACACATCAAAACTATCCATTATTACTTTCAGTATCAATGACATTTGTTGTATGACTACTAGTTGGCATCATCGTCCATTCCTAAATCCCCATATAAAGGCACAACAGCCGTAGATGTGGATGAGTTTATTTTAGTAAAACACTTCAGACAGCATGCTGAGATGAAACCCGCTCCACATCAAAAGCCGTCTATTTATGCATCATGTGACTCTTCCCACGGCCGACCCTCATGCTCGGGTCACGGTTCACTGATCTTAGAACTGGACACTCCCAGTATTTACACATGAGCATTTCCTCGGGCGTCTCTGGACTCGGTCCTCCTGAGACGGTGGGCAGGACTGATAGAGAGGAGCGATTGCTGACATGCAAACTCAATCACACACCTACAAGTCTAGAGACTGGGTAAAAAAAAAGCAGACTGGCTATTAGTCAAGTCAGGGCTGGATCGATGCGGCCACGGTCTATCTGTTTCACATCTGCTTATTGGCTGAGCAGACGCCGCTATCTGAGGAGAAGATCTCTGTGAGTTTAAGTGCCTCCGCTTCTCCAAATGAACTCAGGAAATGTCTCTGGTTAAAGGCATAATTCAGGCGTAAATGAATATTCTGTCATCATTTAGTCAACCTTGTGTCATTTTAAGATTGTAGACTGAAAAAGATGAAACTTTATAAGCTTTTTCCAAAAAAGTTTAAACAGGCATAAATTTGAAGCTCAAAAAATAGACAGTAAAATGATTGACTATATCTCAAATGTTCATTTCCTTTGGCTTTGTCTCTTTTTTTTATCAGTTTGCCACAGCGGAATGAACCGCCAACTATTATGGCATGCCCTTCCAGCTGCAACCCAGTACTGGAAAACATTCATACACACTCATTCACACACATACTCATACCATACCTGCCAACACTCCTGTTTTTCCCAAAAGTCTACCATATTTCAGACCCATCTCCTGCCACCCTCCCGTTTTGTTATTTCTCCCGGAAAACTCCCGTAATTTCACCCCCCCAGCATCCCCTGGTCCTCAGCTTTTTGGTACAGTCTATAACACCCAGGGCTGGCCCTGTATATTTGGGGGCCCTGAGCAGAACAATTTTGGGGCCCTACCTTGCTCTAAATAGTGGAGTATTACCATTGCAAACCGGCCCACAATGATTATATTGCTTATTAAATACAATCAATTAAAACAGAAAAAGTAAAGCCTGATTTCTTCTACTTAATAACTGTCTGAATGACTTGGACATTTTACAACAGCACTGTTTTTGACAACTAGCAGCTTCAAGAATTAAGAATTAAACTATCTTTAATGGAGAGACCAGTGATTCCTATTTTGTATCCTTCTGGAGCATTAAAAACATATTCTATTAATTTGGCAAACAGATTGAAGATTTTATAAAAGATTCTAGGTTAATTTTTTTTTTTATTAATTCCAAAAGCAAAAACCCTACAATAAAATGACACTGAACAATAAATAGATAAAAGTGAAAAATTCACTACTTAGTAATAAAATATACATTCTGAACTCATTAAAAACGCAAGAAAACAACAACAAAACAATTAAAATGAATGCAAAGATTGATCCATAAATAATAAAATCAAGTAATATAAAGTAAATATGAAAAAATATTAATATAAAAAACATGAAAGGGGAAGCAACAAATACTGGGTTAATGTTAATACCCAAACACAAACTTTATTATTTCCTTCAGTCTCCTTCCCTGTTCCTTACATTTGAGCTTATATTAAACTATGATTAATTAACTTTTCTAAACATGTTTTTTAACTTATGTAATATGTAATAACACAGAAACCCCAACTGACCCAGCCTGGACTCAAACCAGCGACCTTCTTGCTGTGATGCGACAGTGCTAATCACTGAACCACTGTGTCGCCCTCCAATTGACAAATTATGACTGGAAATTAACTTACAATTGAAAAAGTTTACCTCATAAGACATTTTTACGCTGATAATTATGACTTATTATGTGTTTATATAATAGTAATAATAATATATATATATTATATAATAATAATAAGTCATAATTATATAAAAAAAATGAATGTATTTCTATAAGACTGTAGTAGGGCTGCAACAAGGAATCGATTAAATCGCTTAAAATCGATCACTAAAAGCGTTGGCAACGAATTTCATTATAGATTCCTCGTGTTGTGCGACGCGGAGACGTTTGATTATTAAAAAAACTTTAGTTAAGCGCGGAGCGGAGTGAACACACTCTGCCTCTCTCGTGCACTGATGCCAGCAGAGTTCGGCGCTCCATAGACAGGACGGAGCAAAAAAACCAGCGTAGGTAACGTTAGAGGAAAGATACATAGCGAGGAAGGGAGTAGCAGCAGGGTAAATCAGAATCAGAATCCTAATTTTGTTCCGTTTTGAAGTGAGGAACGTAATGTCCCTGGTCCTGGTGTTTACTTGTTATCCAGCTTGGCAAGCATGACGTGAAAAATTCAAACTGAGCTTTAGCGCGTTGGCTGGTGCTGAGCCAGAGAAAGAAGTGTCATATTATCACAATTATGCAGTGTTTTCAACCACCCAATGCTTATTTTATGTTTTAGACATGTAAATGCACACAAGTACTAGTAAAACATTACATTTAGAGTTTGTAAAACACAAAAGGACGTCTAACAATCTATTCAAATATAATTTGCCGTTGTGTATAATTCATATCAGATACACGTAGTGAAAGTAACAATAAAGTTCAATTTATTCTTCTCCCAGCTGGCCAGCCTCTTGCTGTCACGGGCAAAGAAGAGGTGAACTCATATGCAGAAACACAAAGTCTATGTTTAAGGAGGGAGTCTCAGGAAAAGCAAAAACCAAAGTAACTCAGTTGGGTGAACGCTGAGGAAGCACCAAGGAAAATCTTTAAAAACAACGGGACGCTCGCTCACTGGCAGTCCTGGACACAAATACAAGTTGAGTAAAAGAACGCTTCACACAGACACAGAATCGACAACATACTGACAAACATGAAGGGAAATGACGTGCTATAAATAAGAAAAAAGAAAATGAAAGGCAGGTGGAATGAATTAGCTGAAATGATCTGTGCTCCTGTGACTGCAAATAAAAGCAGGTAAAAAGAGGTAATCTTTAACACAAGGCAGGCGAAGAGAGCAAGGTACGGTGACAATTGCTTGCTTGCATGCATTTGGGAGTAACTGGTGAATTTACGCGCTGAATCCTGCGTGTTCTGCTTTTATGAATGAGGCAAACGGGTGGCCGCAAGTAAACATGCCCATCTCACATTATAGATAACGATCAAGATCATTTATACCGTCTTTTAAACAACGAAAAACACTCACTTACACGTTTTTGTGAATTGGAATGTCAGGTAGTTGATGACATGATGAGCAAGCGTGTGAAAAGTGATAGATCTGTCACACGGCACTATTGTGGTTGCGGTGTGTCACGTGACAAACATGACGGGGTCGCCACGAAAACATTAAGGGTGAACGCTCTAAAATAATGATTGCCTAACAAAACTCACTCCTGGGGCCAGATAGAATCTTTTAAACTCACCAGTGAAAGGGTTAATAACAGTAGTAATGCAGCGGTGGTAGTTACTTTGCACTTTGCATTGCAAGACTAAAGACACGTTTTTATTCACTTGCCTTTTTTGGATCATTCATTTTTCCATCTGTTGTCATGTATAGCTGCACTGCAAAAAAGCTTTTCTGACTTAGTAATTTCGTCTCGTTTCCAGATTAAATATCTAAACAATCTTAAATCAAGACTAGACAAGAAAAATGGCATGAGAAAATGAAGTGATACTTAAAACTTCTGCTTGAGATTTTATCTCATTAAGATTATTTTTCTTACCCCACTGGCAAATAATTGTGCGTATTTTAAACAAAAAAACACTTAATTGAATAAAAAAACAAGACATAATTTTTTGCTATTTCATGTGTCTAGTATGTATCTTGATTTAAGTTTTTTGTTAGATATTTGGATTGAAAACATTGAAAACTACTAAGCTAGTTTTTATTTTATATTATTAATATTATTATTATTATTATTATTATAGCTCAGGGATGTTCAAGGACATGTTTGTGCACTTTCTAAAGATTTTAGTTCTGTTTTTGAATAAAGGGTTGGAAATAAATGCTTTTCTTTTCTTTTTTTGTGTTATCTGATTCATCGATTAATCGAAAAAATAATCGTCAGATTAATCGATTATTAAAAAAATCGTTAGTTGCAGCCCTAGACTGTAGTTCACAGATTGGTGAAACTAATGTGTCATTTTCTAAGTGATATTATGCAGTAAAGTGTTTTGACTTTTTCCCAACGAAGAAAAAAAAGTGAAAAGTTTAGAATGACATAGACTTTGGATTTGGATTGAAAACATTGAAAACTACTAAGTTAGTTTTTTATTATTATTATTATTATTATTATTATTATTATTATTATTATTATTATTATAACAGCTCAGGGATGTTCAAGGACAACATATTTGTGCACTTTCTAAAGATTTTAGTTCTGTTTTTGAATAAAGGGTTGGAAATAAATGCTTTTCTTTTCTTTTTTTGTGTTATCCGATTCATCGATTAATCGAAAAAATAATCGTCAGATGAATTGATTATTTAAAAAATCGTTAGTTGCAGCCCTAGACTGTAGTTCACAGATTGGTAAAACTAATGGGTAACACTTTATTTTGATGGTCCATTTGAGTATTAGTAGACTGTCTACTTAATATCTGTTGACACTGACATTTAACAGTCCTTCAACAGACATTTAACTGACTATAAGAAACTTTGCAATTACATGTCAACTTACACTAACCCTAACCCCAACCCCAACCCTAACCCCAACCTAACAGTCTACTTATAATCTAATGATAATTAGTTGCAATTTAACTTAAATTCAACAAACGGACCGTCAAAATAAAGTGTGACCAACTAATGTGTCATTTTCTAAGTGATATTATGCAGTAAGGTGCTTTGACTTTTTCCCAACAAAGAAAAAACCTCAGTTAAAAGTTTAGAATGACGTAGACAAACTTTTAATTTTGGGTGAACTATTGCTTTAAAGCTAACTGTGCAATAAGCATTTACAGAAACACAATAGCCAAGTGTTTCTCTCTCTCTCTCTTTCTCACATACACACACACACACACACACCTCCCCCAAGGGATCTCCGAGTCATTTACAGGTTTGCATCATTCATCAGCTCAACAGGCTGAGATTGATTTTACAAGCTGCTTAATTAAAAGAATCAGCAGGATGTCCAGGCTAAAAGGTTTCCGCATTTTGTCCTGTGCAGGACTCCTGATCACTGAACAGCGCAGAGACGACCATATATCATACCAACACATTAAAAAGTCCTCAAAATCACACTTACCTCCCCTTCCATGCCTAAAGTTCAGTTACAGCCGAGATAAAGCGAGTGACCGGCACAAATCTAAACCCATAAAAGCACAAGGTCAATATCAGTGGCGCTCATAAATCAGCAGCGTGTCGCGGCGGAGCCAGAAAACTCACTGCTGCAGTGTGGGTAATGGTCAGTCCTCAGGACTAATGGCCCCGTTTCAAAAAGCAGCGTTTATTTAGTGTGTGTGGTGAACGCGGGGCGGAGGGAGTCATTTAGATGGGTCCCAAAGTGGCCAATTTGTTCCATAATGCGCCGTCATGCTGGGAAAACTCACATACACTCATATTTTCATGCTAACCGGATGTTGGATAGCAATAGCATGCAAAAATGGACAGGATGAATTGCTGCTCGCTATGATTTTGGCTAGAAATCAATGTGAACATATATGCTCATGCTTCAATAGCGTAAAGCCAACACAGGGTTTTTTTTATAAAGACGCAGGAGTGTGACGTCAAATCTGACCTCCTCTGGCACACACGGACATTTTTAGAGGGATTTTCCAGAGATTAAGAGGTTGAATTTGATTTGTCTTCTCTCTCTACACACACACACACACACACATACAGACAGATGGTATTCTTAGTATACAGTAAATGTCCATGTTTTGTTCTAACATTCGAGATCACTTTTAACAAATGAAGCAACACATTGCTTATAATAATAGGAAATGTATACTGATTATAAAAATCTACACACTGGAAAATTTCTAAAAGAAAATTTAGCTTTTAATTAATCTTTGAATTAACATCACAAATGTTTTATGTATGCAACATTTTTTGCATAACCGTTTTCAAGGTATACCGTGGTTTGGAAAAGAAAAGGTTTTAAAACCGCCAAATATTTCTGCTATACAGTTCCTAAGGTATATGTAGATTTTTTTTGTTTTAAATTTTTATATATCTCCAGCAAAAAAGATATCCAAAGATGTCGTTCTAAATTGTAAAGAAATCTGTGTTTTAGAAACTAATGAAGACAGCAGAGGTCAATTATTTATTTGAATTATTTAGCCTGACATGTTTACTGTTCCAAAATATTATAAAAGTTTCTCAAAATAAAATACAGTGTGCTCAAAGGGAAAAAAAGTTTTAGCTTTTTACCCAAACATTTAAAAAGAACTTATTTTAGAGCAGTGATCACAATACCGTGAAACCGTGATATTTTTAATCCAAAGTTATAGCGTCAGAATCTCATATACCAGCCCATGCCTAATGCAACATGGATATTTAATATTAAAACTACAGAAAAAGTTAGACTTTCATCTTTAGAAAAACAAGGATTTATTTTTAAGGCATACAATACTGCTTGAAAGACTAACGCTCATCAAGGCTGCATGTACCATTCTAGTTCTCACTCTGTAGAACACCCTAACTCAATCAGTCTGCTGCGCGAAAATAATCTTTTAATAATATGTGGCTGGTAATATCATTATTGTGAAACAAAAAAGTTGTTGGCTTCATACTGCTCCATAATGTTCATTATACCTAGAAAGTCAAATATGCAGACAAATATGTGTTTAAGTATGTTTTTGCGCTTTCTCAAAAATGTGGGCTGAAGCACAAATTTCCATAGATATTAACATTAGATGTTGCCTACGCTATTGTTGTCTATTGGAAGGAATGCGTCAATAGAGCTGCCATCTTAGTACAGGGTAACGCTCCTTTAAAATGAATGTGGGACCAAGGTGCAGTGGAGGACTGTGGCCATCCAGAGCCAGAGATATATACACATATATACTTAAAACTATGATCAGGAGTTTTCCCGGTGGTCAGTATGCAAATATTTTTTAAATTACAAAAATTATATTCATACCTCACTTTTCTACATCGATGGATAAGTGACCGCACGGGCATTGCTGACAAACAGCGTGTGTTTGTGTGCATGGAAATGTATTATCTCCCTCTCCTGCTTTCACTTCTAATGCTAACGGAGGGAGCAATTCGTTTGAGAATAGATCTCTGTTATGAACGACTCGTTCACTTAGCCGACAATAATACACGTTTCTAGCACCGCAGCATCTTGTTGCCATATTTCATTTACATCATTTGCTAATTTTCTTCAACAAAACTAGCATAAGCCTAGAATTTAGTGCAAGTTGGTGCTACTTTGCCTTATGGGAAACGCAGTAAGAGACTGTATTTTTATCCATAACGCTACTTGTTGAGCACAAAAGCTCATAACATACAAAAATGTAAAAAACAAAATCTTACCTATGAAATGTTTTGCCTTTATGCTTTGTTTTCTTTGCTTGCTCATTACTACACCCATACACAGCGCTAAAGTCCAGCATCTTCAGATTGGCTTTAGTCTTGACTAGTACGGTTGAATGACATTTGTCCTGGGAGCACTGTACAAATGTGGCGGCACTATTGACTAGGGTTGGATATCGTACCGGTGCTAAATTGATACTTTTAAAATGGTACCGGTGCCAAAACGGTGCCTGAACCAATACTTCTGAGCCAAAAAATTAAGGTGGATGACTCTAGAAAAATCCTTTATTTGACAAAATCTTTTTAAAAAAAAATTTTAATAGAACAATATAATTAAAGTTTAAAGTAAACACCAATTCATATTTTATATATTTGAATTACATTAATATATTTCCTTTAATCATTTGTTAGTTAGCATGAATTTAAGATTTGCATTATGAAATTACATTAGCTTACTACTAACCTGTGGAAAGGCTGTCATCAAAATACTGAACTCCTTTTTTCTGGGTTTGGGGCTTGTGACTGTTTACATGGTTATCAGTAATCTAATGATTTGCCTTAATCTGAAAAAGACAGTAATATGATTAAGGTGTTTACATGAGTTGCTTTTTGAGTGTTCCTTTCATGATCCAGTCTTACATGTTATAGTACATAGATCGATTAATGTCATTGCGTCACAACGCTATCCACATTTCCTCCAGAGTTTCATGTAATTTCAGGTGTTTCATTTTTAATTTTTCAACTTTACCTGCAGTTTCACTTTCATTCAGGAACATTCTTATTCATGCCCCATGACAATCTGAGGTATTTGATACGAGCATTAAGTAAGGACTGGTGGAAGAGTGCTCTTTTAATGCAATTTGATACCACAAGTTTAATGGAAATAAAAAAAACCTCCGCATTTCACGACTCAGGTGTCTGTGGTCCTTAAGGTAATCAAAAATCGCTGTTTACATGGTAGTCTAGACTCTTAATCAGAGTATTGTCTCAATCTTATTAAAATCGGAGCATTGGTGTCCATGTACATACTCATTGAAAGTGCCAGATGATGTCGCAAGCTTTCAGAGACAGAGCATTCCTGCCTTTAAGTTGATTCCATGAGCTCTCAAATGTGTCATTAAGTTTGACGTGTTTCCCCCTTACACGCAACTTTTGTAAAGCATCTGCTTCATGTTGCTGTGTCAGAATACTTGCTTGTAATATACGCTTTAGAACACTTAAAGCAAATTTGATGAACACGATCATGCGTGTTGATCTGAAGAGTCGCTCTCGCTTACCAAATGCGCTGTACTGCGTGCGTTGCGTGCGTCCGTTCCCTAAGCAACAAGAACAAACGCCTGACATCGCCTGTTCGTATTCCTCAAAGTTGTTTGGAATTAAATGTTTAGAGATGGTGTGACAACGCGTACCTATGTGTGCCTTTGATGCACCCCTTGATGCTTCTTACATCCTTGTTGTGGAACCAAAATTAGGCACCAAAATTAGGCACCGAAATTCATATGCTGATTCGGTCCGATACATACCAGTTACTAGAGGTGTGAACCTACACTGGTCTCACGGTTCGGTTCAGTTACGATTATCATGCCATCGATTCGGTTCAATTCGATATCTCGGTGCATCACGGTGCATTGACGATTCTTTCCATACACAGTTTTATATTTTCTTCACAGCACAGCAATTATTGTATTAAAATGTATAAATATATTTATATACTATTTGTAAAACAATTTTGTGCTTTAATACCAACAGTCAGAATAAAGGTAAAGTTGGTTTTCTATTCACACATTCGTTCATTTAGAAGTCTCTATATTGTTTATCATGTTACTTTGACTATTCGATTGGAATTAGCATACAAGTAACAAACAACATTAACACTATCTAATTGACTGTGAACAATGTTGTACTTTGATAGTCATTGGCTGCTAATATGATTTCCCTATTTAGAATTTGCAAATAATACTTTTCTGAAATTATATTATTAAGGAGAATGTCTGAATATCCCAATATAAAACCAACTTTACCTCTATCTTCAGATATATAAACTGTACCTTTAAGCAACACGAGCATTTATAACAAATAAACTAATATAAATATCCCGCTCGCTTTCTGAGTCTTGTCTACCAACTAACTACCAAGTTCTTTCTTACACCCCTTTGATTGGTCACGCGCTCAACAGAAAGGGCTGCGATTGGCTCTTACACGCTGATGCTCTTCACAGCTGCACTCATGGGCTACAGTGAGACAGAGAGAGAGAAATGGAGTTCACTTTCATTCTCTTAATCGCCGTAAAATAGGGGCTTTTGTTGTAAGTGTCAGTGAAACAGTGTTCAGCAAACACACACACAGTGAAATTGTGCACAGTTTTTACGTAGTTAGAGCATTGTACTCGCGCTCGCCGCTCGCCTCCCTCGCCATAGTAGCTACGGCGACATAGCGCATGTGAGATAAATGACGTCAGTATATAATAACCGGTTATGATTATTACTGAACCAATACCAAATTGTCCGCGTCTGCATCGCGGTGCACCGAAGAAACGATTAATTTTGACACCCCTACCAGTTACAAAGGTACCGGTGCTATAATGGCACCGGGTTTTCCCTACTATTGACGCACGCTCAGGGTCCGTATGCGATATCTAGTGTATATATCTATGACAAATTTCAATGAGCAAATGGGTTGTCATGAAACTGAAATTTGGTTTCATATCATCAGCGGAACGCTCGTATGTCAGCTTAGAGACAAACCAGTTGATCGCCCTGACTTTGAAACACTCCAGTGTCCCTGTATCTGTGTTCACACTCAGTAAACAGCGGTGAGTTTGGTGAACTGATGACCTTCACGGCCAATTAGGGATGCAACGATTAACCGGTTTCACTATTAACCGCGCTTTAATTCATCACGGTTAATTAATCGTAAAGGCTTCTCAACACCGCGTTTCTGCACAGAACAAAACTGCAGCAACTAAACAAAGTTATGCCAGCTGTGCGCTAGTTTGTACACCGAGACTAATAACCACGCACACTGGATTAACTATGACTGAGGCTATTAACTAAGGCTAGCTTGTGCAAGTTAATTATTTCCAAAGGAGGGACGCGCACGCGATGCAGCGCTTTTCAGCCGCACTAGTTGAGATGGTGGCGTTTGTGACCGCGGGAACTGCAAACGGCTGATGTTTGAGGAAGAAGCAATGTAAAGTACACAAGTTGGCAAACCCACTTAAAGTTAGAATTATTGGCGCCGATGAGAGGATCATGCGGTGAATGTTGATCCACCAGCCGAGATCAATCCAGTGATTTCAGAGAGAGTGCTAAAGACTCGGAGTGGATCAGCTGTTTAATGGCCCGAATCTCGATGCGTTGGATTCTCTGCGTGTTCAGCACAAATGGACGCTAAATGTACAATCTAACAGTGTATAGATCTCTTTGCCAAAGAAGCTTGACTTTACTAAGTTTAAACTGAAACTTTGGCTCATGACAAAGAATACTGTGCAGGTGTTCATCGCGAGAATCCTGCTCTGTGCCGGTCATATATTGGGTCGGCTGACTCGCCTGCTTTTCCACAAACACAGAAAACTGAAAATCAGCGCATAATGAGACTGAGCATTTAAAATGACACAAACCAAAACCTTTAAAGAGTGGTAGAAGTGAGACTTTCTTTTGTCCGATCTTTCTGGTTATTATATTGACATGTGTATAAAAACAATAGTGCAAAATGCATATTTCTTACTGCAATGCTTCATTTTTGTTTGATGCAAACCATAGATTTTTTTTCTCATAAAGTAACAGTTGGACTTTTTATAGCAGATAACTCACATTCAAGCACATTCAGGACAGCATGATAATGTAATTCATTGTTAGTATTATTGTCATCATCGACATCATTAATATTTTATAATTATTAGACATTTATTTTGGAATTATTGCACAAATATCAATAAGTCATAACAGAATTAGATAGTTGTTTCTGGTTTTTGTTAGTCCTGATTGATGCTGTTTTCAATTGCAATAAATCTGTTAATATGCCATTTGCAGTGGTGCTCATTCATTTTTGGTGGGTGCTCCCAATTTTTTTTTATGATGCTCCTAAAATTTTTGAAGTTGGGAGCACCAGTGGTGCCAAGTAAAAATGTTAATTTCAAGCCCTACATTAGACAAAGGCTATTTTTTTATCGATTTATTAATTTTTCTGTCATTTATTTACAGTGTAAAAATTATGTATGTTTAAATGTCAAAAATTTGACTTATTTTTAAGCACAAAGTGAGACATGGACTATTGTTTGTTTTTAATATTATTATGTGCTGTACTGGTTACTGAGCAGCAATAAATAAAACTTTAAAATATAAGGAGTTTTCATGTGATTTTCTAAAGTAGCAGTGTTTTAAAATTAATAAATGCATAATAATCGTGATAACCGTGAAACCGTGATTATTTCTTAGACTATAATCGTACAAACAAAATCTATAATCGTTGCATCCCTACAGCCAATCACAGTCATTTCTGTTGAGCATGTGAACACAATGGCAAATCCGTGCTGTTTAAGAACGCACTCAACAGTGCTGTATTTTTTTTTTTAAATTTCAGTATCGATTGGTACCGAAATCCAGTATCGTGACAACCCTAGTCATGACAATTTCACTACAAATAAAGCATTTAGATGTATAGTGCGACTGCATTTCGCTAGCTGTTGCTAGTTAGATTTATACATATGATTGACCTGTTATGTTTTTTCCCCCAGATATGACCATGTAATGCAGATGTTTGTGAATGACTCAAAGTTTCAAAGATCACAGTGCATGATAAATGAAGTTAATATTGACTGCCGGCAAACAACGTCTACCTTGACCATCAAACATTTATAAAATCACAGTAAAAAATAGCTTAACTTTATCATTTCTATGAAATGATGTATTATGTACAGGTATGCACATGCTGCACAATACTGAAAAAATATGTGAAATGCGATAGTATTGCGATAACATTTATGATATATTTCCCTAGAAAATATTTTTATTAGCTGTGTTTTTAAATCATTTCTCTAAGTAATTCTATTAAAATAAACATAAATATATTTTTCAGATCAAATTTATTCTAATTCAGGCTAAACAGCAGTCAAGATGCAAACATGTAGTCTTTAAAACACTATAATAAGTGAAAACTTGCGCAGATATTCTGACCCTGATTGGCTGTTGTCATTTTCCCGCCATTAGTGTTTATTTTCAGCTCTGGGTTCAGCTTTGAGCAGCTCCAGCCAATAGCAGAACAGCAACTACTGGAGAAGCAGGGCTAAGAACAGCAAGAACCCATCTGATTGGTCAAATTTAGATAAAAGCCAATGCATAAAATAAATGTACTTCATAACACATGTCTGCGATACATATATTACATATATTATTATCGTGATAATGATAGTTACAATGCATTGTGCAGCCCTAACATTGTGTATTATTTCTACACCAGATTTCCCCAGTGCTACGATCACTGACTAGCCAGTTCTCCACAATATAAACACACCAGGAGACCACCAGCATCCTCATGAAACCGAGCGGTCCCACAACAGACCCCAGCTGTGCCCCAGCAGCACCTCCACTGGGAAATATAGAAATCTGCAGGTCAAACGGCTGCCTGTTTCCAGCATCTTTACACACACACACACACACACACACACACACACACACACACACACACACACACACACACACACACACACACACACACACACACAGTACATGAGATTACATGTGCATTAAAAGGAGAGGCTGGGAGAACAGCTGCAGTCTCATTTCAGACTACACCACCTGTCTACATTAAACAACAAAAGTGGGCCAGATCTCTCAGAGCTCACACACACACACAAACACAGCCCACACCTGCAGCTATTTCAGACAACTGCCATTCACAGGAACACACAACACACGCTCCCTATGTGAAGAAAATCTGCAGTTTCTCCCCATTAGAAAAACCCTGGCAGCTTTCATTGCCACTTCTGACGTGCGGTTATGAACTGCGTTTGAGAGACGCGTCTATGAGCAAATGATAATGTGTGCATGATTACATACAGTTCATTTCTGTCTAATTGCCTGGCAAATTATACTGCATACTGCGTAATACTTCATTTATGAATGTGCAACGTGCGGCAAACAACATATATGCAGACCCCAAGCCAGATATACAAGGATAAAGGCAAAAAATAAGTTATGCAAAAGACGTTTATTTTGTTTTTGTTGAAGAAGAGTAAAACTTTAACTCACTTCAATTAAAGTGAATATGATGTCACTATGTTTTAATTACTTTTACAGTACTTTATAGCCTTTATTTAAATAGAAGAAACAAATAAATTAAATGTTTATATGGCTGTAGTTGCTTGTATATTACAATATTTACATAACTGCATTAATAAAATTACCCAACATTTTACAATTTTAATCAAGTGTTTTAGAAAGATGTAATCATTGTAAATTGTTAATATATGCAAAACATATTCATGATTGTTAAAAGGAAACTGTCCATTTGATTTTCAACATAAAATTAAACAAAACTACAACACCACATAAAATGAAAGGCTATTTGTATATTTATGTTATTTATAAAATACTTATATTTTTATATTATATTTAAATTATAGATATTTTTAACAGATGTATTCACCAACTGTTAATATATGCAAAATGTCTTCATGAATATTTAATCAGAAACTAGTTTTAATACTGTTTTTAAAAAGTACATGAAGGAATTTTACAATAAAATTGTAATATTAAAATGTATAAAAAGTGTGACAGCAATTATTTATATATTTAATTGCAATGATAAAAACATGTTTTATGACATTTGAAAAAGCTGTTAATATATGCAAAATAGCTTGTGAATATTCATAAAATACTTTGTCACGAAAAAATTTTATAATAAAAATAAAAACATTTGCAATTATTATTATTATAACTTTATTTAAATCAGAAACAAAGAATGAATCAATAAAATGTTTACATGGCTGTCGGTATTTGTATATTTACATTATTTACATAATTGCATTAATAAAATTACCCAACATTTTACAATTTTAATCAAGTGTTTCTGAAAATGTAACCATTATAAATTGTTAATGTTTGCAAAACATATTCAAGATTGGTAATAATATTTGTATATTTATATTATTTATAAAATACTAAGATTTTTTAATTACAGATATTTTTGGACAGATGTATTCACAAACTGTTAATATATGCGTGAATGTTTAATCATAAACTAGTTTCCATTCTGTTTTTAAAAAGTATCCATTTGATTTTCAACATAAAAATAAAGAAAACTAATAACACATACAAGTAAGGTTACAATGTTTTTATATTTACATTATTTATAAAATACTAATTTACTTTCTTTAATTACAGATATTTTTGGACAGATGTATTCACAAACTGTTAATATATACAGAACGTCCTCTTGAATATTTAATCAGAAACTAGTTTCGATACTTTTCGTTACGTTTCTGATAAGTTTCTGATACAATACGATATGTTTGTGTTTTTAAAAAAAATGAAATTATAATATTAAAACGTATTAACAGTATGATAGCAATTATTTATCTATTTAATTACAATGATAAAAATATGTTTTATGACATTTGAAAAAGCGGTTAATATATGCAAAACAGCTTGTGAATATTCAATACACGTTGTGTCATGTAAATTTTTCATAGTAATTAAGTTTTTATAAATGCCAAAACTGCAAAAGTATACAATTAAGCAATGTAGCTTTTTAAATAATGTAGAAATAATCAGACATAACACTCCATTAAAACATTTAACATTTTTTAAACTTCTGCAAATAACTATAAATAAACACAGATTTACACCTACCCAACCACACAGCCTCCAACAACATGAGATCAAGTCCATTTTTAGTCCACAATCTACCCCGATAAGATGTTAAAAGTCCATTCAGTATTCTAGATCGCTACTGAAACTGACTCTAATCATCGTCCGCTCCACAAACCGCCATAAAGTTTACATGCTCTATGTCGCTCAACTACAAACACGCGCAAATATTACTGCAGTCTGGGTGAGCTTCAAAAGTGCATGCGTCTTTCCACCAGCAAATCTAATTTGGAGGGAAATAGAGTTCTCTTTGTGCACTCATGTGGGGCCGAGAGTCCATGTGGAGGGAGGAGAAACAGAGAGATCAGTGTGACTGCTGAGAGATACAGGCCAGGGGAACAACCAGCTGTTGCCCTCAATAAAACAAACTCAAGAGGATTGTCAGCACAATCACACCTCCTGCTCACAATATAGACAGAGTGTGTGTTTCGAACAGGTCATATTGTGTGTGTGTTTTTTACACTTTTAGCTTCCTTTAATGTTGAGCAGGAAAGTGACAAAGCACAAAGTCACTGCAAAGAGAAAATGAATTTCTGCTGTAAAAATGAAGAGAACATTAGAAAAAAGACCTCTGAATTTAGGATTTATAGCGTTTAAGTAAAACTACTGAGGACATTTTCTATCATTTCAACCTTTCCAGTGATGAGAACTTTTAAAAGAATCATTTAGTTTCTAATGTGAATAACTGGGCGACAAGATATTCTGTGATATATATTGCGATATGAATACAACTTCACCAGATGATTTGATTATCTCTATTTGGAAAGAATTTAGCATTTTAGATTGATTGGGGTGATTCTATAGTGGAGTGCATATATTTAAAATTCATTTATTCATTTTCCTTCGGCTTAGTCCCTGATTTATCAGGGGTCGCCACAGCGGAATGAACCACCAACTATTCCAGCATATGTTTTACTCAATGGATGCCCTTCCAGCTGCAACCCAGTATTTTTCGTTGTAAAATGCCATTTTAAAAGTAAGCTGTGTTAGTGTAAACAGGGTCTGAGTGTGTATTTTTCAAGAGCGGGTTTGCGACAGGGGCGTGGCAGAGGATCGATGATGTCTATCAGCATCGTGATGTCTATCGGCCACGATGGCATCGTCTATCGGCCCAACCCTAATATATATATATATGTGTATATATATATATATATATATATATATATATATATATGTATATATATATATATATATATATATATATGTATATATATATATATATGTATATATATATATATATATATATGTATATATATATATATATATATATATGTATATATATATATATATATATATATATATATATATATATATATATATGTATATATATATATGTATATATATATATATATATATGTATATATATATATATATATATATATATGTATATATATATATATGTATATATATATATATATATATATATATATATATATATATATATATATATATATATATATATATATATGTATATATATATGTATATATATATGTATATATATATATATATATATATATATATGTATATATATATGTATATATATATGTATGTATATATATATATATATATATATATATATATATATATATATATATATATATATATATATATGTATATATATATATGTATATATATATATATATATATATATATATATATATATATATATATAATTTTTTTAATTTTGAGTAGTTTTAGTACTTTCTAAGTTCAATATTTCTTTGGTAACAAGTAAAACAAAAAGTTTTTATTATTAACAATTATTATTATGTTTTAATTTTAATTATTTCTTTTTTTCTTCAAAAGAAAATACATATATAACTTACATAATCTCTCATACACAAAGAGACTTACAGATCTTGTATATGCTTTGTATGTTCTTCCCTTTAACAACAACAACAACAACAACTATAGAGAGTAAAACATGGGAGCTAAAAATCCTTTAAAAGATTTCCTTTAAAGAAGAAAAGATACTTATTTAGACACATAATATTACATTTAAGTTACAAGTCAAGAAACATTCGGGCATATTAGTGAAATATACTCAATCCATTTACTCCAAATTAGAAAAAAGTATTGAGTCTGTGTTCGTAATGAAAAATATAGTTTTCCGTGACAAATATAGAGTGCACTGTGTCCATCCATTCTTCAACTGTAGGTGACTCTAACTTTAACCATTTTTTTGTAATTATTTTCTGTAATTACTAGCTGCCAGAAGAATAAATAACAGTTTCTTGTCTTTATTAATCCATCCACCTAAATTTATATTACCTAAATATAAAGATTCACAAGTGAAGGCAATCTCTTCTTCAAAAATGGCGTCTAAATGTATTTTAATCTCTTTTCAGTATAGGGTTAATTTCTGACAATCCCAAAAAACATGATAGTGATTAGCTACTTTTCCCCCACACATTCTCCAGCAGCTAGTACCCTTTCCCCTGTGTATTTTCTGTGATAGTGTGATGAAAAACCTTAGAACATTCTCTCCACATGGCTGAGCTGGTACATTTCCATTGAGTTGTACAAACATCCCCCCAATCCTCATCTGAGATATTGAGATTTCCTTCCATTTTCCATTTATCTCTAAAATATAGTGTATTGTCTGGTACAGATTCGTGAAATCCCTTATATAATTTTGAAATGATCTTATTACATGAATGGGCCTTGCCCACTGATAAAAACACTTTTATTATTCCTGTCTCTGCAACTTTCAGTATTTCTGGTTTAATATTACAATCAATATAATGTCTTACTTGAAGGTATCTATAAAAGTCACTTTGATTAAACTCATATTTTTTCTTTAGAAATTCAAAAGTTTGGATTGTACCGTTGTCAAAAAAAAGTGTAGTAGTTGGAGATTCCTAACTTAGTCCATATTCGAAATCTATCATCTATTTGGTTTGGGACGAAATCAGTATCGAAGGCACACCATCTTAATATTCTTGATGCATCTCGCAAACCACAGATTTTCTTTGTTTGATGCCAGATTTTAAATAG
This sequence comes from Danio kyathit, assembly GCA_903798195.1. Classification (NCBI taxonomy): domain Eukaryota; kingdom Metazoa; phylum Chordata; class Actinopteri; order Cypriniformes; family Danionidae; genus Danio; species Danio kyathit. The sequence continues at coordinate 65,861,383 of LR812519.1, read as the reverse complement.
TAGATTAATCCATGGGTTTGCTTCTTTATAGATTTTAATTCTTAGTTTACTATCTGCAATAATATTAATTATTTTAAGAAAAAATATATAGATAGTTTCATGGCTTAGTTCTGTTTATGGTTTAATGAACATAGTTTAATTAACGACAATAACCCTAATTGCAATACCTAACTAACCTAATTAATAATAACAACAATACTCGCTGCATTCATGATGCCGTGACTGTGAGTATTCAACACATCCACCTGCACTGACAGCCTCAGCTTCCTTCCCATGACCTCTGACCATTTATGCACGGACAGAAAACAGGGACAAGCCATAAAAAAACTGAATGAGCAAGTCCAGAAGAAAGATGAACGCTTGATGTACACACATATATAGGAAGGGGAAGTGGAGGGCATGAGAAAGAAAGCAGACGCAGAAAAAAATCCACTAATTTAAAGAATGAAAAACAGAAAACCAAGCCAAAATAAGAAGGAAAGCCCTTTGATTGTGGATTTGTTGGTATGAACAGGAAGTCTTTCTAGAGGAAACAGGAAGTCTGGCGGCAGAGCCTCCTGAAAACTGGCATGGAATGGCTGAGAGAAGTGTCGCTTTTTTCCCCATTACAGCTGAATTTCTATCAGCAAAGGCTTTCACCCTCCCGTTGCATGTTTCCTATAGCAGGAAATGCTGGAGCTATTCTTAAAGAGTGATTTCTCTTTCTTCACTCATTCCCTTCCCGTCTCCACCATCTTCCTGCACATCACCATATCTCCTCCTCTGGGGATTCTGATCTGTACAGAGTTTATTAAAACTGTAAAAAACAAGACTCAAAAAGCATAAACCAGGCCGTGTTCATATTCCAAAGGAGTTGGATATGTTCTAACAAACAAGAAAGTGATCTGTAGTGATCCAAGGTCAAAAACCAAGCCCAAACAGGATCATAAAAAATGCATCAAAAGAACTGACCGGGAACGTCAAGTCTTGGTATTCTGTCAATCACACCGGTGAGACTTTCAATGGAGCTCAGGCACTTCAGGTTATTGACTGGAGCTACAGAAATAAACGTGCTGCATACGAATGGGAATCTAAAGGAACGTAGTGATTTTTGCTCCTTGATAAATTCCACTGAACTTTCTTGGAACTTTTGATGAGCAATAATACGAATTCCACTGCCAATTCTATTAATAAATCATAAACCATCAATGCACTTTAAAGGTCCCATGAAATTTAAATAACATTTTTAGATGTTAGTAAGCTAAAGGATATCTATAAGCTAGTGTGCTTCAAAAAAGTGACAAAATTCGCATTTAGAAGATAAAAACATCCAAAGCTTGCAGTTTGTCTTGCAGTTTCTCATCAAATCTTCCGACCAATCAAATGCTTTCTAGCATCTGACATGCCCCGCCTCCTTCTCATAGTTTTGAATGGGGAAAAGTGTAACGGTCAATATGGTGAGTGAAGCCCCGCCTTCTAGTATAGGAGCCAATCATCGATCACTATAGACTGACTTTTCTCTGGGGGAGAAGCTCAGACCAGACATGTGCTTTTACGACAGTTTATTTGGTGTACAAACTCGCTGGAATCTCAGCAAATACTTGCTCCACAGACATAAGAAATAGATCCACATAAAGCTTGAACCCACTACATTGGTTTTGTAAACTGTACGAAACGAATGCGAGGTACGGTCCGTCCTGTCAAACACACATCACATGACAGCAACTACTCAAATGCCCACAAACTTTTAGACAAAAAGTTGCTGTCATTTCTGGAGGAGATTCGCCATCAAGACCAAGTTGTGAATTACTTCACAATCATTATCCAGAGAATGATATGTAGAATGGCCATATATGAGGTTGGTGTCGTGATCTCGTTCCTTTCGAGTGCGCATGTACATTAGAAAAAATGCAGATTTTGTTTGATTCGAATGTTTAGAAACTAAACTTATGAGACGATTGTTGCTTAATTTTATTGGTGATTCCAAATATATAATGTAATCAAAAGCTTGGCAAACAGTTTTGGATCATTTTTAGTGTTTCCCCATTCAGATAGAATGCCTAAGCATACTGCCCGAGAGGCGTTTCAAAGTTGGCCGCCAAGTGAAATGACTTGCCTTAAAGGGACTTTGGCCTCTCTCACTGGCAGAGCTGTGATAAAACAAAACGCTATTTGCTGTTTTTGTAAGGGGAGGAGCTACACTATGTCCCGCCCTCTCTTCATGTTGAGTGTCAGCTGGGTTACAACAAACTTCAAATAAAAATGCAAATTTCAAAGCACTTCACGGCACCTTTAAGAATTTGTTTTTAAACTAATCAACTATCATATTAGTCACTTAAAGGGACAGTTCACCCAAAAATTACAATTCTGACACCATTTACTCTTCTGTAAGTTTACAAGTAGGGCTGCACAATGTATTGTTTTAGCATCGATATCGCAATGTGCGAATCTGCAATAGTCACATCGCAGGATGCCAAGCAATATCAAATGAATTTAAACTGTTTGGACAAGAATTTATAAAGTTTTCCATTTTAAAGAAAATTAATTGTTTAATTATTTATACAGTGAAGACTGTAGAGTGCTATTTTACATTTGATGATTGAATTTCTGTACCTCAATACTATTGGAATCCTCCGAAAACCACAAAGTGATGTTTCTTTCATTTTTATCTTTGTTCTATTGTTTTCTAAAGACCTATCTGTGCTTTTATTTATTTTATTTTATATATTAAAAATTTTTTATAATTTTTAGGGGTGTCAAAATTAATCATTTCTTCGGTGCACCGCGATGCAGACGCGGACAATTCGGTATCGGTTCAGTAATAATCATAACCGGTTATTATATACTGACGTCATTTATCTCACATGCGCTATGTCGCCGTAGCTTACTATGGCGAGGGAGGCGAGCGGCGAGCGAGAGTACAACGCTCTAACTACGTAAAAACTCTGAAACTGTGCACAATTTCACTGCGTGTGTGTTTACTGAACACTGTTTTCACTGACACTTACAACAAAAGCCCCTATTTCACGGCGATTAAGAGAATGAAAGTAAACTCCATTTCTCTCTCTCTCTGTCTCACTGTGGCCCATGAGTGCAGCTGTGAAGAGCATCAGCGTGTAAGAGCCAATCGCAGCCCTTTCTGTTGAGCGCGTGACCAATCAAAGGGGTGTAAGAAAGAACTTGGTAGTTGGTAGACAAGGCTCAGAAAGCGAGCGGGATATTTATATTTGTTTATTTGCTATAAATGCTTGTGTTGCTTAAAGGTACAGTTTATATATCTGAAGATAGAGGTAAAGTTGGTTTTATATTGGGATATTCAGACATTCTCCTTAATAATATAATTTCAGAAAAGTATTATTTGCAAATTCTAAATAGGGAAATCATATTAGCAGCCAATGACTATCAAAGTACAACATTGTTCACAGTCAATTAGATAGTGTTAATGTTGTTTGTTACTTGTATGCTAATTCCAATCGAATATTCAAAGTAACATGATAAACAATATAGAGACTTCTAAATGAACGAATGTGTGAATATAAAACCAACTTTACCTTTATTCTGACTGTTGGTATTAAAGGACAAAATTGTTTTACAAATAGTATATAAATATATTTATACATGTTAATACAAGAATTGCTGTGCTGTGAAGAAAATATAAAACTGTGTATGGAAAGAATCGTCAATGCACCGTGATGCACAGAGATATCGAATTGAACCGAATCGATGGCATGATAATCGTAACTGAACCGAACCGTGAGACCAGTGTAGGTTCACACCTCAAAATAATTAAACAAATAATTTTGAACATTTTAAGCAGATGCACTCCAGTAAAATCCCTATCAATGTAATTTTTTGCAAATAGAGTCATTTTGTGAAATTAAAATAATATTGCAATATGCATCGCATAAAAACAAAATATTGCAATGTCAGTTTTGTCCAATATTGCGCAGCCCTTTTTACAAGTATGAATTTCTCCATGAATCCAGTGTACTTTAATTTTCAAACATGTTTCCATGAAGTCATAAACAGTACACACAAGGACAAATAGTTAAAATACCTTTCCAGTCTCTAATGAGTTGATGTTCCTAGCATCCGTCTTTCTCCTTTTAGTAGCATCTGACATGTAACAGTACAGATGTTTGATCTGAGAGTCTGTAGCACTACAAACTTAACCTTTGACATGTACAGACTGAAAATAATGACATCAGTGAACCCTCTCGGCAAGCAGAAAGATGGACTTCTTAACATCAAAGACAGACCCAGAATTGTGAAAGATGTACACACAGCTAGTATCTCGCACCTGATCTCCCTTAGGTGACATCAGCCACCAACTCTTCTGCTTATCACAATAAAAATCTACAAAAATAACAATAAAGCCTCTCGTTCTTATCAGATGTTTACAAAAATAAGAAGAGCCATACAAATATTAACTCCATCCTTCAGGGTGATTCAGCACATCAATGTATGCCCCTTTACACATGGTTTCATCAGACGCATGCAAACACATCCAAGACCAAAAATAACACACAGTCATGTAGACATTGTGACATCCTACAGATGTTTACCCTGTCGTCATTACAAGCCAATGTATAAAGCTTTGTTTTTGTAAATAAAAACGCCATCTCAGTGTGAATGGATGGCTGAAATTAATGTGAACAAAAACTTAAAAGGATTGTTCACCCAAAAATAAACATTTGCACTAGAGATGCATGATATTGGAAAAATATAAGATTGAGATATTTTCTTTCTCTGCAATAAACAGTATATTGCAATATGAACAAAATTTCACCAGATAGCTTGAACAGCTCTACTTGGTAAGTATTCATTCATTTAGAAGCGGGCTGTTTGGGCTTATTCTGTAGGAGAATGAAGTGTTGATAAATCATATTACATTGAAGATAAGTTAAATAATCAGTGTTTTGTGGTTTTCTGGAAGTCTTCAAGGATTCAAGTAATAAAACAGTAACTGTATTCAAGTAACGAAAAAAAAAAATCAAATGTAAAATAACTCTATAGTCTTCATTGTATAAATAATCCAATACAAGTGGTACAACTTGTGCCTGAATACTTGAAACCCTCATGTGCCTGAATGCTTACATAGTCACAGGCCTTAAAAACACATGCAAATGATAAAACTTTCACTCCAATCTAGGTAAACTCTGCAAGGACTCCACAAATCTCATTTGTTCTAAACTGTGACTCCTGGTCAGCTATAATCCCCAGTGTTTCCCCTATCATTATATAAGGGGGGCGCCCCGCCCTCCCAACGGCTGTACCCGCCCCTCTTGAGGTCACGTTATATGTATTATATATAAAGTGCCAGATCACAACTTCTTTTAATACACAAGCTAAATAACCGTATGTAATATCTTATTTACACAACAGCATGTCATTTCTGTTCTGCGCTCGCGTCACTGCAGCTAAAATATATACAGATGCAGACATCCCAAGTCTCTCGAAAGTTCCAGGAGTCTCCTGTAAATGCACAGAGACTACCGGATGCCCGCAAACGAATGATAATCTCCCGGAAATCGCCCAGTCCTCAAATACGTCCCGCATCCCCTCCTGCTCTTCAGATACGTCGTGCACATGCCATGCTGTGATCTGTGATGCTCACTCCTCTATCTAGTGTCTAGTTATGACCTCTCCCGGAGGCTCTGCGTGTCTTCTGCAAATTCATACCGGCCCTGTGATCCCCCAAAATGAATTAAAATACCCGGAAATCATGGCGACGAGAGTGAATGAGCAAGTGAACAGATCGCGAGAGGCACAGTGATGGTCTAAACATTACATTTGATAGGTTGATATTGGAATGGTCCTGCATGTATTTAAGTCTTCTGTGTTTTTGACAAGCTTTTTTTTACATAAATATTTAATAATATAAATTCTTGTAATACACTCATTGCTATAAGAAGTAGTTCATGGGCCTATTTCCTTTTAGTACAGAAGTTTTAGATTTATAGATGTGCATTTTAACTCATTTTCATCTTTCATCATTTGAAATGTTTCCAAATTGCATTGTCATTTTTCTGTGGCGGTTCATTACGCTGTGGTGACCCCTGATAAATAAGGCACTAAGCTGAAGTAAAATCAATGGATGAATTATTTTCTGTAAAGCTTCTTCTGGCCATGACATGTTCACATCTAAATTTTTATAAGAGACATGTTTAATAAATGTCTCAATAAATGGGCCAGACATTTCTGACATTTCATACCAAGAGGCTCAGGAAATGTTCTTCCAGAAGGCCATAAAGATACATTGCAGTGACAAAAGCTGCACAGTTTCTGAATAAAAAAGATATAAAATAAATGTTAGTTCATAATTTACAAACGGTTGTACAGGTCACGCTACATTGGGCCAACACCCCCCCCCCCCCCTGATCACAGATCACAATATATAAACTCAACATTGAAGATCCTACAATGTGACTATTGCAGTTGAACACATTGCGATATCGATGCTGAAACGATATATTGTGCATTCTTAATTTGCTCCTCCTTTAAGTGACCTTTTATGAGTTTTTTATTTATGCTGAACCCAAAAGAAGATATTATGAACAATGTTAAAAACCAGCAATCACAGACTTCTATAAAAAAAATTGGCATAATTTTATTTTGATAGTCCTTTTAAACGCATTTTGTTGAATTTAAGTTACATTGCCGTTACATGCCAACTTATTCTCATTAGAATATAAGTAGACTGTTAGGTTGAGGTTAGGGTTAGTGTAAGTTGACGTACTTGCAAAGTTACTGATAGTCAGTTAAATGTCTGTTGAAGCAGTATCAGCAGATTTTAAGCAGTCTACTAATACTCAAATGAGAATTAATTGGCATGTAGTTGCAATGTAACATTTAGTCAACAAAATGTGCAACAGGGACCATAAAAATATAGTCTTTCCAAAAAATTACTTTAGATGTCAATGAACTGTTAAAGATTCTTGTAAATTACACAGTATTTAACTGTAAAATTAACTGTATTTTACTGTGGGACATGTATGCAATATGTTGCTGTATTCTAAAGTATCATTGTGAAAATTACTGTATATTTTACAGTAAAGAGATACATAAAATTATTTAAATACATATACAGCAATACAAATTGTGCTGTAAATGTAAATACAGTATTTTTCCTGTAATTCATTTACAGTAAGTTACTGGGAAATTGCTGTCAGTAAGTTACTGTTAATTCTGCAGGAAATCGTTAACAGTGTAGTTTCTTGTTTCCAGCTTTTTTCAAAACCTCTGACAAAAGTAAATAAACAGAAGAGAGAAACTGGGTGAGCAAATGATGGCAAAATTTTACATTTTGGGTGAACTAGCCCAGCAGACACACAACATCATAAGACGTTAATATTAGGTTAGATTTAGGCCACTAGCGTCTAAGGACAATGTTATTTTGACATCCAGTATTGACATGAAACGTCGTTGATATTTGGTTGATTTTAGGTTGTGTTAGAAAGTGACCAAAATTCAACGTCAAGCCAACATCTTAAACCAACTGTTTACAGAATCAACAAATCTGACGTCATATACTGACATTTATTCGTCAGGTATGGCAACCAAAATCCAACGTCTCATAGACGTCATATTGGTAACGGCTAGGGTTAGGCGATGTCGACCAATTTGGCATCGTACGATGTCTAATGTGAAACATTGCGATAGACGATGGCATCATTGTCGTAGGTGGTGGTGAATGAATTATTTATGAATGATTAATTAATTCATAATGAATTAATTATTTGTAGCCTACTATTTCAACTACGTGACCCACATGGTCTTTATTTTACCCATAACCAAATCCTAAATAAATAAAGATAAGTTACACACAAATTACCACCTGTCAATCACTTTTTACGCGGGACTCTGGCATGAATAGGCAGAGTGATCTGTGTCGTTATAATGGCGTCAACAAGCTTCAAAAAACCCAAGAGTCATTAGATAGAGACATTTCTTTCTTTCATTCATTTTCTTGTCGGCTTTGTCCCTTGCGGGGTCGCCACAGTGGAATGAACCACCAACTTATCCAGCACGATTTTACGCAGCGGATGCCCTTCCAGCCGCAACCCATCTCTGGGTATTTCCACACACACACATTCACACTCATATACTACGGACAATTTAGCTTACCCAATTCACCTGTACTGCATGTCTTTGGACTGTGGGGGAAACCGGAGTACCCGGAGGAAACCCACGCGAACGCAGGGAGAACATGCAAACTCCACACAGAAACGCCAACTGACCCAGCCCAGCCGAGGTTCGAACCTGCGACCCAGCGACGTTCTTGCTGTGAGGCAACAGCACTACCTACTAGATAGAGACAAGATTAATTAAATATCACGTTTAACAACTATAGTGAGACGCAATCCAGCGGTACATCCTTGATAAACTGTCCGACGTGCGCTTCCCTCTGGGCTGACTGCTGGAGCTCAGACGCTGCAGCGCATGACAGAGTGTGTGTGTGTTTGTGTGTGTGGTCACGTGATTTGCGTTTTCAGCGGTATAGTGTGGATAAAGATCTTTCAGAAATGCTAGGTAAAACGCCACTGTGGACGTGGATCGTTATCATTCTAAAATGCTAGGAGGATTGCGATGGCGGCTCAGCATCGAGATGTCTATCGGTGATGGACTATGGCAATGTCTATCGACCCAACCCTAGTAACGTCCACACAAAGTCAAGCTGTAACATCATTGGACGTTGATATTTGGTAGTTTTTATATTTTGGCGTTGGAAAGTAACCAAAATGCAACATCGTTGGACATTGACGTCAGCCTGATGTTGGGTTCTGACATCAATCCGATTTCCAAACAAAAAGCTGCATCCCATGATGTTGGGGTACAACGTCAATCTGACTCGATACTTTTGACAACCCTAGGGTGAACTATCCCTTTAATAGCTAAATAAAACAGCAAATCAATTTTTATCAATGAAACTATAAAAAAAATGAAAAAATAGGACATTCGTCAACAGAAAATATGAGGAGGATATGTTTAACAATGAACATGCACCTCAATAAGTTCCATATTAATAGCTCTTAGTCTAAGTGAGTAGATATTACCATTAACACAATGACTCGTCGTTCATCAACTGCAAAACTTTACGCAAAAGCAACCAACGTTCTGTTCTTTAAGTCACTCCGCCACTCCATCAGTGCTTCACACCTGCGAGACGTTCAAGTCACTGCAACTATACAGAACGTGATCTTCAATTAGCATAAGAATCCAGCACTCTGAATACTATTAATCACGTCTGCCAATCCTCGGCACTGCAATTACGCTTGTGCTGGTTATTTAGTGTGACTGGAATACGTCAAGCCATTAGCATAGCAGACGAGCTTGCTCTGTAATTAGATAACGACAATGAGACTCCACAAACCTCGAAACGGATCAATTTGAGTAATGTGTAATGTCATTAAGGGAAAACACGGGTTACTACAGGAAACCCATTTGCTTGTTTTTAAACAAGGCCTATTCATCATGGTAATTTTGTCATTGTTTCAGTTAAGGTGACATTATTTGCATCTGGCCTCTAAGCAGCACCTGTTTGACAATTAGCTCAAGAGCGTTCATTTAAACGGAAACTCGGGTCTAATGAGGAAAACTGATGAGCTTTCTGTCGCCAGTTACATCATTTGGATCATCAATAATAATAAGCACAAGGCTGACAAAGTGACATGGACTAAATAAAGAAGACTCTGACAACCACTGCTCCAAACTGGGAAACAAAACAGACCTGAAAGGAGGGAATATTTAGTGGTCATCTCATTAAAAAGTTGGCGGTGAGGGATAAGCCCTTTGCCAAGACCTGTTGGCTGGTTGTGTGTTACTGGACTGCATCTATTCAGACTTGGAAATGAAAAGGATGAGCTTGTTAGCACACATGAAAACAGTCACTAATGAAGAACGGTCCGAAGGGAAACATTAAATGGATAAAGCAGAAAATTTTGCTAAACGTGGTGGAACTGAGCTGATTGAGTGATCTAAGGGTGCGTCTCAATCAGCACCTTTGTTCACTAGTCAGGACACAGATCGAGGATTTAGTCCTTTTAATGGCAAATTACAATCTCAATTACAAAATACTTCCAGTTAAGTGTCTAACGGATCATGGTTGATCTGGAAATCTACCGGATGACTACCGGATTAACATATTTATATATATTTTTACTTGTAGATTAATTCTATATTTTTTAACGATCACAGAAAGATCCCCTCTCATGTCATTCAAATCATTGTATAAAAGCATTTAGGCGTTCCTGTAAAATATAATGATGATGGAAGAAGTTGGGGTAGGTTATTCGGGATATGGTGGATTTCTCAGGTTATTAAAGGTGTTTTCTGTCACTACTTGTTTACCCTGCATTAATGCATTCAGTTTAAGCTGCACGATTAATCATTAAAAAGATGGGGGCTTTTATTATTGATTAGGAGATTGGGTCTTTAGTCTTTTGAGTTAGTTATGAAGTTAGTCAAATAACACTGAAGTACTGGGATTACAGTTTATAGTTTAGATAAAACCACTGATGTTTATGGTAAAGATTAAAATCACCTTCATATGCATTTAACTTGACGCTCAAAAATAAAAGTTGCAGGCAGCAATTACACTATTTTACCAATAGGTGCCCATCAAAAATCCAGCCATCAAAAATATGGCACTGAATATTTCTTCAAAATCATAGATATATACACTAGATGTCGCCTACCCTACTGTTGTCTATTAGAAGGAACGCGTCAATAGAGCCGCCATTTTAGTACAGGGTAGCGCTCCTTTGAAATGAATGCAGGACCAAGGTGAAGTGGAGGACTGTGGCCATCCAAAGCCAGAGAAATACACATATACACATATATCTATGATCGGGAGTTTTCCCTGGTGGTCTGTATGCAAATATTTTTTTTAAATTACGAAAAATTATAATTTTCATCACTTTTCTACATTGATGGATGTGACCGCACGGGCATTCCTGACAAAGAGTGAGTGTTTGTGTGCATGGAAATGCATTACCCTCCTTCCCTGTTTAATTTGATCTAATCCGAGTCCTGAAACACACCCCCTCTCCTGCTTTCACTTCTCATTCTGACGGAGGGAGCGATTTGTTTATGAATGAATCTCCGTTATGAACGACTCGTTCACTTAGCTGACAATAATACAAGTTTCTGGCACCGCATCGTCTTCTTGTCATATTTCATAACATTGTTTGCTTATTTTATTCAACAAAACTAGCATAAGCTTAGAATTTAGCGCGGGTTGATGCTACTTTGCCTTATGGTCACTGCAGTAAGAGACTGTATTATCATCAATAACATTACTTGTTAAGCACAAAAGTTCATAACATACAAAAACATAAAAAACAAAATCTTACCTATGAAATGTTCTGCCTTTGTGCTTTGTTTGCTCGTTACTACACCCGTACACAGCGCTAAAGTCCAGCATCTTCACATTGTCACACTGTCTTGACTAGTGCGGTTGAATGACGTTTGTCCTAGGAGCACTGTACCAATGTGGCGGCGCTATTGACGCATCTTCAGGGTCCCTATGCGATATCTAGTGTATATATGTACGCTTCAAAATGAAGTTTTATGAGTGAATAACCGAATCATTTATTGAAAATGAGACTATAAATAAATATGGGTTGTACAAATTATGTTAGATTTCTAAATTTAGCGTTATCAGCAACAGTAGCAGTAACAGTGAATTTTTCACAGTACTGAATATTTTACTATTTATTTTCATTCAGCTGATTATTTCTTCATTTTATTTTTAATAAATTACAGCTTCTAATTTCTGTTTATTAAAACCAAAAGTTTCTTGCAGTACTGTTTTTGTAATAAATGGAAAGCAAATGACATTTGTCTCCTCTCCTTTTTGGCTGATCTGAAAAATGGTCCAATCTGTGACTAAAAACCATACTGTGATCCGCACTATGAGATTTGTGATCCATTACACCACTACTTCCAGTGCACTGAAACATTAATTCCCTAAAAAGCTAACTATGTGCCCTTAACAGAAGTTTGGAAGTGCAAAACATTAATCATTTGAACTAAATCATCAAACATAAAAACATACGAGAGGAAGTTTTCTTTTTTCTTTTTTTTTTTTTTAAGTTTTTTTTTAAATCAATAAAAATGTAACAATTTTATATCAAATGTTTTTATGTTTACTAATTTAGTTCTGTTTTAAGAGCCTATGAATTACTACATGTACTATTAATAGAAATAATTAAAACACACACATACAGCTTAAGAACAATCTTAGCAAGAATTTAGAATTGTTTAATGGTTAAAATGTTTGCTGCTATATGAAACAATTTCATTATTCAGCTATAATGTACTTTTAAAAACGTAATAAATGTAATATGTGGAAAATATTAGATCAGTTGTTGTGTATAAATTCATTTTAATGTTGTACAATGAGGATTTTCATTCATGTGCATGACCTACTGATCTAGGACCTAGCGAGCTAAGGAGCTGATTGAGACACAAGTCAAGTCAGGACCTGGATTTAACTTTGACATCAAGTGCTGAGTGACTCAACAATTGAGCAATGACACCAATTTACAAGCTCTTGATTTGATTCAGATTCTATATAGATTGGTTTGAATATGCGTTTAATGGTTCACATGAGAAGAGCACAAATTCTGGCAAAAAGCATCAATCTAGTGTTGAAAGTGAGGGAGGTAAGATTAAAGTAACAAAACATTTAATACATGACAAATGTGCTGTCATTTTGTCAACAAATTTCACCATTTAGTATTGAAAATAGAGTCTCATTTACATTTGCTTGCTAGTCCTGTCTGAATATGGCGAGACAAGAAACATTTAGAGTTTTTTTGCAAATGAAACACAAATAAAAGTTCATTAAAGAATGAATTAAAAAAAAAAATACTCAAAATAATTACTTCCCACCTAGAATTAGACCTTCATAGATTGGTCCTCAAAGACAGACTTACATATTTGTTTTTGTGTATATACTGTATATCAGATACAGTACATATTTTATATACGAAAAACAATCTCAACTAATTTTACAAACTATAAATGGAACCCTGCCAGCTGTATATTATTAAAAGTTAAAATTAACAACAGAGAGCAAGTTCAATATTTATCATAAGATATAAAAATCAACAAGCAAATAAAACACAAGTTGTTTTACACCCAAACTGCACATAAGGTACTTTTATACCTTTCAAATTATAGTTATGTTCTGCCTTAATTTGTTGTTGAAATATAAAGCAATTTAAACATATTTTATGACAAATTCATTCCATTATTTGCTTCAGTATCTAATAACAAAGCTTGCTAATGTTCAATGAAGTTTTGTTCACAAAAAAGTAAAAACTGAATCGTGTACAAAGATCTAATTGCATGTCTGTTAACTTTTAATTATGTAATTATGCTCTATGTTCATTTGTAAAAGCATGTAAACATGTTTTTAGGACAGATACATACATGAAGACATGACTAACAGTCAACATTTGAGTAATGTACATTATATTTAGCAAAAATCTCTCTGTAGAGTAACTTTGCTAAGGTAAATTAACCAGTAGAAACTGAATGGCTTTCCTGACGTAACTTTAATGTAATTGTTTACAATACATAATCTGACGTCTTTTCGCGATTCAAACGATGATAAAACAATTAAATGTCATACATTACATTTCAATAAGTTGACATCTTATTTCAACATACCTTTTTCATCTTCTTTTGTTCATTTCGTGCTTTATAACTAGCACACTGAATGAGATTATCCGCTCAGACGCTCAGCCAGTCAATCCTGCCGTAGTGTCGTTAACTTTTAAGTCTGTCACGTCATATTGAAGCGCGCCAAAACGCAACAAATAATCCATCCATATACCCAATACAACACTAAAATATCGATATCCATACCTATATTCTACTAAAACGGACCACCTCTATTAGGCTAGCCCAACCTTTTGACTTGGACAATAAAAGACCTAGGAAGTGTTTCACCTCTCTTTTAAAAGACTTTGAGAACGCGAGTGCTGTTAAATCAAGTGGCTCACGAAGGCACTGACCTTGCTAAAATGTTAATTATGAGGAAATTACTATGGCGGAGACGAGGGAACCTTTATCCGCAGCTTTTCTGAACCCCGGTCTTTAATCAGGTGTTCCCGTCGGCCGCGAGAGCCTCGTCTGCGCCTTAACATCCATTTTGGGGATTTTTTCAGGTTGAAGGGGTTTTACTGTCTCGTAATTGCACAGCTTTTGATTGCAAATAGGTGTAAAATTATATGTTTACCTTAATTGCCTATTAACGGTCCAGTCCCAGTGATAAAACTCGACGCAAGCACAAAGTTTAGTGAGATGTTCAGCACGCAACGCTTTCGCTTTTTACGAGCGATTCTGATCACATTGAGGGAGATCCGGAAAAACAAACACTGCGACAGCTAAGGCATCAAAAGACCTGCACATCTATACATCTCAGACCTGTGTTTATGATGTTTTACCTGGAAGAAGAAGATGAAAAATACATGTAGTATATAATATAATATAATATAATATAATATAATATAATATAGGCCTAATATAATATAATATAATATAATATAATATAATATAATATAATATAATATAATATAGGCCTAATATAATATAATATAATATAATATAATAAAATATAAATAATATAATATAATATAATATAATATAATATAATATAATATAATATAATATAATATAATATAATATAATATAATATAGGCCTAATATAATATAATATAATATAATATAATATAATATAATATAATATAATATAATATAATATAATATAGGCCTAATATAATATAATATAATATAATATAATATAATATAATATAATATAGTATAATAAAATATAATATAATATAATATAATATAATATAATATAATATAATATAGGCCTAATATAATATAATATAATATAATATAATAAAATAAAATATAAATAATATAATATAATATAATATAATATAATATAATATAATATAATATAATATAATATAATATAGGCCTAATATAATATAATATAATATAATATAATATAATATAATATAATATAATATAATATAATATAATATAATATAATATAATATAGGCCTAATATAATATAATATAATATAATATAATATAATATAATATAATATAATATAATATAATATAATATAATATAATATAGGCCTAATATAATATAATATAATATAATATAATATAATATAATATAATATAATATAATATAATATAATATAATATAATATAATATAATATAGGCCTAATATAATATAATATAATAAAATATAATATAATATAATATAATATAATATAATATAATATAATATAATATAATATAATATAGGCCTAATATAATATAATATAATATAATATAATATAATATAATATAATATAATATAATATAATAAAATATAATATAATATAATATAGGCCTAATATAATATAATATAATATAATATAATATAATATAATATAATATAATATAATATAATATAATATAATATAATAAAATATAATATAATATAATATAATATAATATAATATAATATAGGCCTAATATAATATAATATAATATAATAAAATATAATATAATATAATATAATATAATATAATATAATATAATATAATATAAAATAATAATATATAATATAATATAGGCCTAATATAATATAATATAATATAATATAATATAATATAATATAATATAATATAATATAATATAATATATCAAAATATAATATATCAAAATATAATATAATATAATATAATATAATATAATATAATATAATATAATATAATATAATATAATATAATATGGGCAACCCAGTGGCGCAGTAGGTAGTGCTGTTGCCTCACAGCAAGAACGTCGCTGGGTCGCAGGTTCGAACCTCGGCTGGGCTGGGTCAGTTGGCGTTTCTGTGTGGAGTTTGCATGTTCTCCCTGGGTTTGCGTGGGTTTCCTCCGGGTGCTCCGGTTTCCCCCACAGTCCAAAGACATGCAGTACAGGTGAATTGGGTAAGCTAAATTGTCCATAGTGTATGAGTGTGAATGTGTGTGTGGAAGTTCCCAGAGATGGGTTGCGGCTGGAAGGGCATCCGCTGCGTAAAATCGTGCTGGATAAGTTGGCGGTTCATTCCGCTGTGGCGACCCCGCAAGGGACAAAGCCGACAAGAAAATGAATGAATGAATAATATAATATAATATAATATAATATAATATAATATAATATAATATAATATAATATAATATAATATAATATAATATAGGCCTAATATAATATAATTTAGGCAGCACGGTGGCGCAGTGGGTAGCGCTCTTGCCTCACAGCAAAAAGGTCGCTGGTTTGAGCCTCGGCTGGGTCAGTTGCCATTTTTGTGTGGAGTTTGCATATTTTCCCTGTGTTCGCATGGGTTTCCTCCGGGTGCTCTGGTTTCCAGTCCAAAGACATGCACTATATGTGAATTGAATAAACTAAATTGTCCGTAGTGTATGTGTGTGAATGAGTTTGTTTGGGTGTTTTCCAGTGGTGGGCTGCAGCTGGAAGGGCATCTGCTGTTTAAAACATATGCTGGATAAGTTGGCAGTTCCGCTGTGGCGAACCAAGATGAATAAAGGGACAAAGCCGAAGGAAAATGAATGAATGAATAATGTAATGTTTAAAAAAAAAGGGAACACTTGGAGTTACATTGTGTTGTTTAAGTGTTTCCTTTATTTTTAACAGTATAGTAGGACCATACTGTAGAGTTCAAGTATTTATGAATGTATTCAAGTACTTGAATTAATCTGTTATGGTAATTCTAAAGTTTATGTGGTAAAATACAAAAGTAAATCTATACTACAGTATATTTATTGCATTTCATCATTTCAGTATAGTTAATATACAGTATTCTGCAGCATTCATTACCAAATACTAGCTATATAGGCTTACTCACATAAAAGTTGAATTAATAATAACCCAACATGTGAGGCACCGACCTGCTGTAGGGTTATTTGAACCCAGTCCATTGGCTTGTTAAGGTTAACCTAACAAATTGAAATTATAACCCAACCAGGTGAGTTGTTGTTTGGTGGTTCATTCCGCTGTGGCAACCTCTGATAAAATCAGAGACTAAGCAGAAAGAAAATGAATGAATGAATGAAGGTGAGTTGTTAAGGATGTGATCCAGTAAACCAGGGGTTCTCGACCTTTTGCAAGCTGAAACCCCCCCAAAGCTGGTTTATTGCAGTTGCCCCCCCCCCCCCCTCCAATAAATAAATAATATTTATTTATTAACAACATTAATGTATTTAAACATGTTTGTGTGTGCGTGGCTGCGTGCATATATTTTACAAAAACAAAAGGAAAGCTTTAACTGTAGCCTATATTCTGACTAATTAATTCGTTTTATATATATACAGTTGAAGTCAGAATTATTCGCCCCCCTTTAATTTTTTTTTTTCTTTTTTAAATATTTCCCAAATGATGTTTAACAGAGCAAAGAAATTTTCACAGTATGTCTAAAAATATTTTTTCTTCTTAAGAAAGTCTTATTTTTTCATTTCGGCTAGAATAAAAGCAATTCTTAATTTTTTAAACACCATTTTAAGGTCAAAATTATTAGCCCCTTTAAGCTATATTTTTTTTCGATAGTCTACAGAACAAACCATCAATATACAATAACTTGCCTAATTACCCTAACCTGCCTAGTTAACCTAATTATCCTAGTTAAGCCTTTAAATGTCACTTTAAGCTGTATAGAAGTGTCTTGAAATATATTACTGTCATCATGACAAAGATAAAATAAATCAGTTATTAGAAATGAGTTATTAAAACTATTATGTTTAGAAATGTGTTGAAAAAAATCTTCTCTCCCTTAAACAGAAATTGGGGAAAAAAATAAAAAGGCGGGCTAATAATTCAGGGGGGCTAATATGTAAATTAAATACGACCTCATGATTTATACGTTTATAAATTTTTCGCATCCGTAACAAATATTTTGAGAGGTGTTTTTGACAATTGAGAGCCACCAAATGACGAATATGAAAAAATGAATACGACAGTTTCAGGCTCAGTCAGAGTGCAAGGACCTTAAACTTTTGAGGCTTGCACAGCTTCTCGAGAAGAAATCAAACAAATGAGCGGCGTTTTCTAGAGTCTATGAGCGCAGCACACACAAATAAACTAAACTGACATACTGCTGTGAAATTTCAAAATGTGTTTTTATATTTATAACATTTGAATACAGTTCAGCAACATGCATCACACGACCTGACGACCAAGGGAGCTGACAATTGACCATCACTTAATTTACCATCACCTCACGATTGAAAATGTGACACTGATTTCATATGACAGTTCAACAAACAAGTTAATAATATTAATGACTGTTTTGGTCTATTTTAGCAGCGAAAAGAGATCCGATGAATCTGAACAATGATCACAAATTTGCAAATAAAGAGGTGTCCGCGCCCCACCGGTTGAGAACCACTGCAGTAAACGTTCAGATTAACCCAACATAGTGACCTAAAATTTTTAACCTTGTGTTATTGTTAACCCAATGTGTATATATAGGGCTATATACTTTATAATATATTTATGGTTCATTTTGTATTCATATTTGAAGTTTTACATGCAGTACAGATATGTACATTGATTTCTGGTCCACAAATCTGAGGTGCATTTATTTTTTATAACATCATTCTGCATTCTTAAAGTGGAAGCAACAGCAGGATCTAAGTTCAAGGTGTGCATGGTGAAAAAAATCCCAAGGTAAAATCACCTGCTGAATACACAAGTTTGCATTTATATTGTGTCTTTATTAATAATTCATAATCCAAATATAATCCAAGTTTAAATAAATAAATTATATTTACAGTTGAAGTCAGAATTAATAGCCCCCCTGAATTATTAGCCCCGTTTATTTATTTCCCCAATTTCTGTTTAACAGTAAGAAGATTTTTCTCAACACATTTCTAAACATAATAGTTTTAATAACTCATCTCTAATAACTGATTTATTTTATCTTTGCCATGATGACAGTAAATAATATTTGATTAGATATTTTTCAAGACACTTCTATACAGCTTAAAGTGACATTTAAAGGCTTAACTAGGCTAATAATAGGCAGATAAGGGTACTTAGGCAACTTATTGTATAATGATGGTTTTTTCTGTAGACTATTGAAAAAAAAATATAGATTAAAGGGGCTAATAATATTGTCCCTAAAATGGTGTTTAAAAAATTAAAAACTGCTTTTATTCTAGCCAAAATAAAACAAATAAGACTTTCTCCAGAAGAAAAAATATTATCAGACATACTGTGAAAATTTCCTTGCTCTGTTAAACATCATTTAGGAAATATTTAAAAAAGAGAAAAAAATTCAAAGGGGGGCTAATAATTCTGACTTCAACTGTACATATATATATATATATATATATATATATATATATATATATATATATAGATATAGATATATATATATATATATATATATATATATATATATATATATATATATATATAGTGGCACAGTGGTTCAATGGTTAACACTGTCGCCTCACAGCAAGAAGGTTGCTGGTTGGCGTCCCAGTTGGGCCAGTTGGCACTTCTGTGTGGAGTTTGGATGTTCTCCCCATGTTTACGTGGGTTTCCTCCCGGTGCTCCAGTTTCCCCCAGAAGACCAAAGAAATGCACTACAGGTGAATTGAATAAACTAAATTGGTTGTAGTGTATGAGTGTGAATGTGAGTGTGTATGGGTGTTTCCCAGTGCTGGGTTCCACCTGGAAGGGCATCCGCTGTGTAAAACATATGCTGGATAAGTTGGCGGTTCATTCCGCTGTGATGACCCCTGATAAATAAACGGGACTAAGCCGAAGGAAAATTAATGAATATATATATATATATATATATAACCATTGTTGCATTTTCCTCTAATTCAAAGTTTAAATACCTTAGTTATCCAAAAACCTCAAGTTTAAATAAATAAATATTTCACACAAATTTTACAGAAATTGTTAAATCAGAAATAAAATTGTAAAGCTTCATAACAAACACAAAAAATTTTAAGAAATCAAACAAAAAATAATAATTCTATGTTCACTGTACAACACAACATTTTTCTTGTGATTTTCAGAATTCTAAAATTTCATCCTTACATAAATAAATAAATATAAATCACATTCACATATATTCCAGCTTCATGTAAGCATATTTTTTTGTGACATACAGACGGAGCTTCACTTGAGTGAGCGGCTCCTTCCTGCCTGTTACTAAGCAACAAGTGTGATGCTAATGTTGACCACCTGCTGAATATTGACAGTGTAAATGAGTGTTTGTGGACGAGGAAAACGAATGTGACTCGACCACCCGCTGCAGCCCTTCAACACCATGCAAACATCTACAAGCATTCGCCACTCGCATACTGACACTGTTCATTTCAGCCAAGCATATTCATGAATGAGTGGAGTAATGATCACAGTACTAATCTGATCTATTTATAGGGTCGCATTCATAATTCATAAAAGCGAGAGACACTTGTGTCTGCTTGCTCTGCTGAAACAACTATTCAGATATGTTGGCTGAATATATTTAACTCATGAACAGAGGATGACTGCTGGAATTAATGTATATGATACGCTCAGTCTATGCTGTTGTGTAGTTTTATGTTTGTTTGTTAGTGTGGTTGTGTGTTTTAATTATTACTATTAATAGTACATGTAATCATTCATGGACTCTTTTAAAACAAATCTGAAGGAGTAAACATTAATATATATATATAAAAAAAAAATATATATATATATATATATATATATATACACACACACACAGCTATATGTAGTTAAAGACAAATTTATTAGCCAAAATTATTAGAAATTTGTATTATTTTTCAAAGATTTCCAAAGTGCTGTTTTATAGAGCACGGGCAAAACAAAAATAGTGAATTTTGATTTCTTGCAGACTTTAATACATATGAAAAACATTTATTTTTGGAGTTCAAAAGTAGTAAATTATGAATAAAATAAATACTTTTATTAAAAAAGGATGCATTAAATTAATTAAAAATGACTAAATTGAATGTACTGTATACTTTAAATATACTGTATCCATTTTCAACAAGAGTGGCAGTGTGATATGGCTGTATATGGGCACTGGTGGGAGGCGTGTGTTGGCTCGAGGTCGCAGGCCGAGTGCCTAAAAGCCGATTTATACTTCTGCGTCAAGCGCACGCGTAGGCCACAGCAAGGGGCTACGCGTGGACGCATAGCCCCTTGCCGTGGCCGTCGGCATCGTTGACGTGCACCTCTCAAAAAATGTAACGCGTAGCGCAAGCTTTGTGATTGGTCGGCTTGGTAGCACTGACGAGTGTGGGCGGAGGTGAGAGCCGCGCGCCCGATGCAGCGAGTGGTTACAAGTATGGAGTCCCGTGAAGGAGCTCCGGATGGAGACTGTTGTTTTGTGTTTACCTTATGATTAAAGTTGTTGCACCTCCGCCGGTTCCCGCCTCAAAATGAGCGAATTTGAGCCACTTGTACATTAAGGAAGTGTTCAGGAAACACAAAACACCAGCGAAGAAACTCGACACAGAGAAACATAAACACCTACTGCCTGCTAGCGTTTCGGAAGTGTATTGCAGAGAAACAGAAACGGAGCGCACAAGTATAAATGCACTGCTACGTGCGAGGCTTGCGCCGTGGGTTACGCCGATCACTTGACGCAGAAGTATAAACCAGGCTTTAGTGTTACACCAGTGACGATATACAGCCACATCGCATCGATTTCATTTTTTATTTTTTTTAAAGGCTACAGAGCGGTATGACGCCGTTCCTTTTCACGCTTACCAGATGAATGTTTACCTCCGTGAGGAGGGCTTTCCCGCCGCAACCAGATAGTCCCGTTAGCTCGTCGTGTACGTCGGCGGACTTGAGACGCAGAGAGAAGTTGACAACGACGATGGGGTTCGAGTCTGGGAAAGAGCGATTCCAGAAATCAGGTAAAACAAAAACAGAATCCAAAACATAAAATGAACAAGTGAATAAGACGAGGGCAATTCTTTTTCTGGACGGCTTTTGTAAACCGTTGGTTGGGTTTAGGGGAAGTAAGTGGGTGTGCGGGTCAATTGATAAAATTGGTTGGGTTTAGGGAAGGAGGAGGGTGGGTCAGTCTATTGGACTGGTCGGCCGGCCAGTCAGTCAGACAGACAGACGGTCGACAGCGGCCTCTGGTGGGTTCTCCAGAAACGTCCACGGGACTACATTTTCAGAATGAGCCTGGGTTGATTCGTTTACATCTGCAGCTGACGGTCAGAACAGCAGAAATTATTGCTACTTCACAAACGTCACTTTAGAGCTAGTGTTCGAATGATTCTCTAGCTAATTTCTAAAGTGATGACAAGACAGGTGATTTTGCTCACATTAGATTATAGGGCTGAACAGCATGAAAGGCCATCAGTCTACAGAGATTTCCCAGTATTTCTCTGCTGCAATCGGGAGCTCACAATAATTATCCCTGAAAAAGCCAAAACTAATCAAACACCAGCATATTACTATGGTATAAATACAGCACTACAACACACAAGAGACAGAGATGGATTTAGAATGTCACTTACCTGTTCTATTATGATTTGTTTAGCTGTAGTTTGAAACTAACATTGGGAAAATGCTGTTTTTCTCCCATAAGTACTTATTATGCTGTCTCTGTCACTATCTTGTGGCAGAGCGTCAACTGTCTTCGCTCTGCTCAGTTATGACAGGCTGATGGCCACTTGACATACTGAATCTCAGAAATGATTAATATTTAAAATAGGCACTATCCTTATAAATAAACTGCGTAATTACAATATAAACAACCACATTCTCACCTAAAAAGCCTCAAAAGTACATTATGTTGTCCAACAGCTGCAATATTTGTCAAACTGTAGTGTGTTTATTGATTTGCTGTCACTCTATGTGGGTGGAGTAATACAAAACGGTGAAAAGGCTGTACAAGTGCTGATATTGCAGAATATCGCACAGCTATCAGCCAATCAGATTTAAAAACCAGACAGAACTGTTGTATAATCATCTATAAATAATAATACATTTAAGACTGAATGAATTAGAATGGTTTCTGAGATGCTTCATGTCACACTAAAGACTGAAAATTCAGCTTTTTTGTCTCAGAAACAAAAGATAACAGAAAACACTATAAATTTTAAATGCAACTGTGGCGAGGAGGCGTGGCCCAGAGCCATGGGAACAAAACGAGGCCTGCCACAGATGAGAAACCCCTGTGGCGCACACCTGCCTCGAATCCCACGGAAGGAGCACTGGACTATAAGAGGGGGAAAGATGGCAGAGGAGGATGAGAGAGGACCGGGCCCAGACATATTGTTTTACTTTTGCTTTCAGTTTGCGTTTGTTTTGGTTTCCCTTTTATTAATAAATATTTTTTAAAACTTTGTTGGTTCTCCGCCTCCTCCTTCCCGGCGGCCAGGAGACCGTAAACTTCATTACAGCAACATTTAACAAAATCACAGCAAATAAACACATTTTTGGTAAGCAGAAGACACTTAAAAAAATGAAAACAAAAATGTCTTTCTGACTTGACACTGTTAACAATTTCCTGTAAAATCTACACTAACTTACTGGCAGATGTTCGCCAGTAACTTATTGTAAATCAATTACAGCAAAAAATACATTGACATTTACAGCACCATTTATCTTGCTGTATATGTATTTACAGTATGGTATATCTTTACTGTAAAATATACAATCATCTTCACAATGCAACTTAAAAATACAGTAACATACTGCATAACTACCCTACATTAAAATGCAGTTCAAGTTACAGTTCAGTTAGCCAGTAACTTATTGCAAATCACTTACAGAAAAAATACTGTATTGACATTTACAGCACCATTTATCTTGCTGTATATGTATTTACAGTATTGTATATCTTTACTGTAAAATATACAGTAATTTTTACAATGGTTCTTTAACATACAGTAACATACTGCATAACTACCCTACAGTAAAATACAGTTTGTGTTACATTTCAGTTCGCCAGTAACTCACTGTAAATCAATTACAGCAAAAATACCGTATTTTCATTTACAGCACCATTTATCTTGCTGTATATGTATTTACAGAATTGTATGTACTGCAAATCTTTACTGTAAAATGTACAGTCATTTTCACAATGCTTCTTTAAAATACAGTAACATACTGCATAACTACCTTACAGTAAAATACAGTTCATGTTATAGTTCAGTTCACCAGTAACTTACTGTAAATCAATTACAGCAAAAATATCGTATTGACATTTACAGCACCATTTTCCTTGTTGAGTATGTTTTTACAGTATTGTATATCTTTACTGTAAAATATCCAGTCATTAAAATATACAGTAACATACTGCATAACTGCCCTACAGTAAAATACAGTTCATGTTACAGTTCAGTTCGCCAGTAACTTACTGTAAATCAATTACCGCAAAATATACCGTATTGACATTTACAGCACCATTTATCTTGCTGTATACTGTATATATTTACAGAATTGTATGTACTGCATGACTTTACTGTAAAATATACAGTCATTTTCACAATGCATCTTTAAAATACAGTAACATACTGCATAACTGCCCTACAGTAAAATACAGTTCATGTTATAGTTCAGTTCGCCAGTAACTTACTGTAAATCAATTACAGCAAAAATACAGTATTTACATTTACAGCACCATTTACCTCGTTGAGTATGTTTTTACAGTATTGTATATCTTTACTGTAAAATATCCAGTCATTAAAATATACAGTATCATACCGCATAACTGCCCTACAGTAAAATACAGTTCATGTTACAGTTCAGTTCGCCAGTAACTTACTGTAAATCAATTACCGCAAAATATACCGTATTGACATTTACAGCACCATTTATCTTGCTGTATACTGTATATATTTACAGAATTGTATGTACTGCATGACTTTACTGTAAAATATACAGTCATTTTCACAATGCATCTTTAAAATACAGTAACATACTGCATAACTGCCCTACAGTAAAATACAGTTCATGTTATAGTTCAGTTCGCCAGTAACTTACTGTAAATCAATTACAGCAAAAATACAGTATTTACATTTACAGCACCATTTACCTCGTTGAGTATGTTTTTACAGTATTGTATATCTTTACTGTAAAATATCCAGTCATTAAAATATACAGTATCATACCGCATAACTGCCCTACAGTAAAATACAGTTCATGTTACAGTTCAGTTCGCCAGTAACTTACTGTAAATCAATTACAGCAAAAATACCGTATTGGCATTTACAGCACCATTTATCTTGCTGCATACTGTATATATTTACAGAATTGTATGTACTGCATGTCTTTACTGTAAAATATACAGTCATTTTCACAATGCATCTTTAAAATACAGTAACATACTGCATAACTGCCCTACAGTAAAATACAGTTCATGTTACAGTTCAGTTAGCCAGTAACTTACTGTAAATCAATAACAGCAAAAATACAGTATTTACATTTACAGCACCATTTTCCTTGTTGAGTATGTTTTTACAGTATTGTATATCTTTACTGTAAAATATCCAGTCATTAAAATATACAGTAACATACTGCATAACTGCCCTACAGTAAAATACAGTTCATGTTACAGTTCAGTTCGCCAGTAACTTACTGTAAATCAATTACCGCAAAAATACCGTATTGACATTTAAAGCACCATTTATCTTGCTGTATACTGTATATATTTACAGAATTGTATGTACTGCATGACTTTACTGTAAAATATACAGTCATTTTCACAATGCATCTTTAAAATACAGTAACATACTGCATAACTGCCCTACAGTAAAATACAGTTCATGTTATAGTTCAGTTCGCCAGTAACTTACTGTAAATCAATTACAGCAAAAATACAGTATTTACATTTACAGCACCATTTACCTCGTTGAGTATGTTTTTACAGTATTGTATATCTTTACTGTAAAATATCCAGTCATTAAAATATACAGTAACATACTGCATAACTGCCCTACAGTAAAATACAGTTCATGTTACAGTTCAGTTCGCCAGTAACTTACTATAAATCAATTACAGCAAAAATACCGTATTGGCATTTACAGCACCATTTATCTTGCTGCATACTGTATATATTTACAGAATTGTATGTACTGCATGTCTTTACTGTAAAATATACAGTCATTTTCACAATGCTTCTTTAAAATACAGTAACATACTGCATAACTACCTTACAGTAAAATACAGTTCATGTTACAGTTCAGTTCGCCAGTAACTTACTGTAAATCAATTACAGCAAAAATACAGTATTTTCATTTACAGCACCATTTACCTTGTTGAGTATGTATTTACAGTATTGTATTTCTTTACTGTAAAATATACAGTAATTTTTACAATGCTTCTTTAACATACAGTAAAATACTGCATAACTACCCTATAGTAAAATACAGTTTATGTTACAGTTCAGTTCGCCAGTAACTCACTGTTAATCAATTACAGCAAAAATACCATATTTTCATTTACAACACCATTTATCTTGCTGTATATATATGTATTTACAGAATTGTATGTACTGCATATCTTTACTGTAAAATATAGTCATTTTCACAATGCTTCTTTAAAATACAGTAACACACTGCATAACTACCTTACAGTAAAATACAGTTCAAGTAACAGTTCAGTTCACCAGTAACTTACTGTAAATCAATGACAGCAAAAATACAGTATTTTCATTTACAGCACCATTTACCTTGTTGAGTATGTTTTTACAGTATTGTATATCTTTACTGTAAAATATCCAGTCATTAAAATATACATTAATATACCGCATAACTACTTTACAGTAAAATACAGTTCCTGTTACAGTTCAGTTCGCCAGTAACTTACTGTAAATCAATAACAGCAAAAATTCAGTATTTTCATTTACAGCACCATTTACCTTGTTGAGTATGTATTTACAGTATTGTATTTCTTTACTGTAAAATATACAGTCATTTTCACAATGCTTCTTTAAAATACAGTAACATACTGCATAACTACCTTACAGTAAAATACAGTTCATGTTACAGTTCAGTTCGCCAGTAACTTACTGTAAATCAATAACAGCAAAAATTCAGTATTTTCATTTACAGCACCTTTTACCTTGTTGAGTATGTTTTACAGTATTGTATATATTTACTGTAAAATATCCAGTCATTATAATATACAGTAACATACCGCATAACTACCCTACAGTAAAATGCAGTTCATAATACTTTACAAAAGTCGTTAACAGTGCAATCTTTGAACATGAAGGAACTAACACTTCATAATATACACAAGTATCACTTAATAAACACAAGAGCACTATTAAATGAATAATATAGACTCCTAGTTCCTCCGTCCGTCCACCTTTAAACCACATAAACTGAACCTCGCTGCTAACATACAAGTTCACAGCTAACTCGGAGCTTTTATGACTAGCACGTCAATCTCGGCACTTCCAGAGAGAGGCTGAAAGGCGGCAAACACCGATGTAATTACTGCTGCTGGAGGTGTATAAACACAGCTCCATCTCTGAGAAGGCTTCTATGAATCCGGGTAATTAAAGTGGCCCTGCTGCTTTTATTCAATCAGCGAGATGCCATTGCGACTTTCACAGGCGCCGATCAGAGGGGAAGGAGAGTTGGCCTTCACTTGTAAACGCTGATGTGAAACAGCGCCGATGTAATTGGATGATGCTCGCAAATGGCGCTCGGTGCTGACCATAATACTGACCTATCGTTTGATTGCAGGCAGACTCATTTATTAAAAGAGCCAAAAGACGCGGGAGAGGTGATTCTAGGAGAGAGAGTCGCTAATCAAATATCTTGATGGATTCCTAGTGAAGAAATAAATAAATTAAAATCTCTTATTTGCTTAGCTCATAATCGTGAGCGTTTGCAGCAAATTACATTTCGGTGTGGGTGTGAGATAATGGACTGTCAGGGACATAAAACGGAGGCCTGAAAGTGTTTTGACCCTGTCCTGCTCTGATTTAAGGAATAGTTTGTCATCTGAATGGTACGTTAATGGTAATTAGAAATGCTTCTTGTTCATCAAATCGTCATCGGCTGGAGTGATGATGCTGATAGGATTACATTACAATATATTTTACAGTTATTGACAGTGGCTGAGAGAGGTCAAACGTGCATGCAAGTTAAAGGAACACTCCACTTAAAAAAAAAATAGGCTCATTTTACAGCTCTTCTAAAGTTCACAGTTTAGTTACACCATTATTGAATCTACTCAGCCAATCTCTGAGTCTAGCGGGAGCACTTTTAGCTTAGCTTATCTTAGCATAAACCATTGAATCGGATTAGACCATTAGCATCTCGATCCAAAATTTCGAAAAAGAGCTTTGATAATTTTCCGATTTAAAGCTCGACTCTTCGGTAGTTACACTGTGTGACAAAAAATTAAAGTACAAATGAAATCAAAACTAACAATATTATTTTGTTAGCTCACATTGCTAGTTTTTGTGGTGAACAATTCATCTGTGCATGTCATTAAGAAAATTGATTTACCTTTGTAATTGCACTTTCTGTTTTTTTTTCCAGTTAAATTGTCAAATTATGTCTCCCTCTGTTCGCATGGGTTTCCTCCGGGTGCTCCGGTTTCCCCCACAGTCCAAAGACATGCAATAGTGTCTGGATGCAGCCTTTATGATGCACGCTGAGATTGCATCACTCAGCGATGCAATGTCAGACACAATGCACTCAATGGAGTGACGTCTCTGTGACGGGTAGGGTTAGGGGTGGGGTTAGGTGAGCGCATTAAAAAGCATTTAGATGCAGCTCAGATTGCATCTGCACCAGGTCTGCATCCAGACCCCTCTCAAGACATGGGGTACAGGTGAATTGGGTAGGTTAAATTGTCCGTTGTGTATGAGTGTGAATGAGTGTGTATGGATGTTTCCCAGAGATGGGTTGCAGCTGGAAGGGCATCCGCTGCGTAAAACATGTGCTGGATAAGTTGGCGGTTCATTCTGCTGTGGCGACCCCAGAATAATAAAGAGACTAAGCCAAAAAGAAAATGAATGAATGAATGTCACATTATGTATGTCTTAGGTATTGGGCAGGCTAACATACTTATCCACGTCCCTGTAGCTGTCAGTTTTGACAACTAACTGAAATAGTGAGCAGGAGGTGTCTGTTAGGTTGTA
This sequence comes from Danio kyathit, assembly GCA_903798195.1. NCBI lineage: Eukaryota > Metazoa > Chordata > Actinopteri > Cypriniformes > Danionidae > Danio > Danio kyathit. The sequence goes on along the minus strand of LR812519.1, from coordinate 65,832,227 downwards.
TTAACTCTCCCCAAACCCTTTTCCTGATCTGCCTAAATGAAATGCCTACTTTACTGCACCCAATCAACTTGGAGTAGTAAAACAAGTCACGTCCACGATTTTATCATTTAATATTCAGTTTCTCTAGGAAATGCATCACAATAGAACCCCTACACCCCCCACCCCCCCAAAAAAACACACAACAACAGCAGCTTCCGTTTAATGTGGACTTTACAAGCTTTTTTTTATTTCTCAGTTGATATACTTTCATTCTGTCACAATAATCAAGCAACTTTGCTGCTGTACCATGCAGCAGGTGCACTGATATTACGCAGCATCTGAAAATAGTCCTCAGCTAGGTAACTAGCTAACAGTGTTGCGAAATATCATTGTTTTAAGAATTTGCACGCGCATGTGTTTTTAATATGTATGTGTTTTAATTTATTGTGTTTTCTTAGTTTGTTAGTGTTTTTTTTTTTATTTGCATGTGTTTCCTTAACTTGCAGTGCGTTTAAGCTGTACTTTTTACTGTATTTTTGATATAAACAAATAAATGTATCCTTGGTGAGCGTGACCTATTTCAAAAAATGTTTAAATTACCAATTACAAATTTGAACTAATAATCTAAGCAAATATTTCTGATAAAAATAAATTAGTAGAATGTATAAACTGCTCTTTTTCTTTGTTATATTTGCAATCTGTCACAAATGTGTAGTTACTTCGACTGAGTCCATTCACTGATGACTCATCAGACTGATTCAAGTAATGCTGCGTTTAGGAATCTGTTAAAAGAATTCATTAACAGAACCTGATAATTGGAGTCACAAAAATGTGAAACGAATCTGTTCAAATGAGTCATTTGTTCATTATTCAGATATTGCTTGCACTATATATTTTTGATGTACTAAAGAATTGGTTCATGAATAAGACTCATCAGCACAAGCAGATTAGCCTTAATGCAGGGTTGTTTTAACCCCAAAGTTGGGTCAAAAACAGACAAATTCAACCAATGGGTTAACTCTTTAAATTAAAATCATTTAAGTTAGACTTTGTAACCCAATGGCTGGGTTTGTCTTTACAGGTATTTAAAGGTCCCATGAAGTGCTTTGAAATGTGCATTTTTATTTGATGTTTGACGTAATCTCAACCGAAACATGAAGAGAGGGCGGGACATAGTGTAGCTCCTCCTCCATTTATAAAACAGCCAATAGCATTTTGCTTTATCACTGCTCTGCCAGTGAGAATGGTTTAGCTCAAGCGCATCAATTATGAAGCATCTTGAAGGGCACGGGGCATGTCAGACACTAGAGAGCATTTGATGAGAAGGTGACATGAAAAATAAAATGTTGATCCATTTAGGCGGAAGTGACAAACTGCAAGCTTTACATGTTTATATCAGTTTTATATCTTCAAAATGCAAATTGTGTCACTGTTTTGGAGCACACTAGCTTATAGATATCCTAAAAATTAACAACACTGATACTAACATCTAAAAAACTTTATTTTAATTGCATGGGACCTTTAACCATACATTGGGTTACAACAACCTAGCATTTTTAAGGGTGTAATTTATGTTGCAACAACTAATAAGATTAATTTGATTAAACCTTAAAATTTAATCTGTAGTTCTGTTCATTTGGTCCGGACCAAGGGCAATAAATGATACATTGTAGCATTTTCTGCCGTCTTTGGGTCCTTCACAACACTGATTACTTTCATCCGAACCAGTTGAAAAGAACCGAAATGCAGTCATCTGACAAAACCCACATCACTCATTGGCCAGATGTTATTGAACATATTTCCTTAACTGCTTTTCGATTGGTCAGAATTCACGTGCGGGAAAATGCCAATGGAACTCCCGCAAGTAAACAAACCGGCAGACACAAAATGCACTGGCTGATTGTATCCCTGCTCATAGTATAGCATATAGTTTGTATACATCACTTTAGACAAACTATACATTTCGAGAATGAAGTGCGGCTGCGGCTAGAAAACAATGTTTTAACGCATTGCAAATGGCAAAAGCGCATCGCACGTCACTTCAGGTGGAGAAGTAAATTAATTTTGCTAAACTACGACATGGTCATCTTCAGAAAATATTACCAACGATCCATCAGGTAATGTTTTTCCCTCTCTCTCTCTCTGTTTAAAGTTGCTAGTAAAGCGCTGTCAACAAATATTTTTCCTCCACATTCCATAATGCACAGCGCATCGTCCTACGGCAGCTGGATTAGTCCAAAAAGGCGCAGTACTTTTTGCTGTAGGGTCTATTTTAGTTCGGACCATATTGTCACCCTGGAGCGGTTCGTTTGAAAGCGTACCGAGACCACCTCTTCAAGGAGGTCTCGGTACGCTTTTTTGGTCCGCTTTTTGTGCGCAATCGAGTGCGATTGCTACATTCACACCTGCCCAAACGAACCGCATTAAGAGGGAAAACGAACTCTAGTGTGATTCAACCAAACTAAATAAGGCAGGTGTGAAAGCACCCTAATTGTTTCTCTTTATAAGACCTCAATATATCATCAGCAGCCATATTCATTATATTAAGTTTGTTAGAATATTAAGTAAGACTATAGGTGAATTGGGTAAGCCAAATTGTCCGTAGTGTACGTGTGTGAATGAGTGTGTATATGGATGTTTCCCCGTGATGGGTTGCAGCTGGAATGGTATCCGCTGCGTAAAACATGTGCTGGATGGGTTAGCGGTTCATTCCACTGTGGCGACCCCAGATTGATAAAGGGACTAAGCCGAAAATGAATGAATGAATAAGTAAGGGTGCTTTCACACTTGGTTCAATTGCCTGGACCGTACCCAAGTTCGATTGTCCCTCCTTGCCACCTTCTCGGTTGGTTTGTGTTCACACTGTCTTTTTTCCTTCTGAACCCCGGTACGCTTGCGTCATAGAGCTGCTGTTTTGTTTACGGCTGTTGCTAGGTGACAGTCACGAAAGCAAAGCGCCAAAATGGAGACTTCCGCACATCGCGGTCGATTTGCTTTTACTGAATCATAAGTTTTGGACATACAGAAAGTGACTCACGTCTGTCTGCTGCAAAAATATTATAAACATTCAGAACATCACACAGTGTCTGCAGAAGCTGTTTCTGGAGGAGACAAGCAGACATCACTGTGTATCACTGTGCTTGGCTCAGTCCCCCTTGTCACAAAGGTACAATACGTGGCGCACATACACACACACACACACACACACACACACACACACACACACACACACACACACGAATAAACGTTATGAAAACGATAGTTTGTTGTACAGTTGCCGGTTCACTTCCGCTATTTGGTACGTTTGCATTCATACCAGAAGTGAACCGTACCAGAGTTCGCACGAACCGTACCCCAGACCACCTCTTTCAGGCGGACTCTGGTACGGTTCACGGGTGCGCACCCGAGTTCAGAAGACACGTTCACACTAGCTAAACGTACCGTACTATGACGTCAAACGAACCCGGGTGCGGACCAAAAGTGCTAGTGTGAAAGCACCCTAAGACTCTCAAAGTGCCTGTAGCCATCAAATTGCATTGATATGAATCACCAAAGAAATGATGATGATCGCAGCTGAGATTTTTTTAAATCTTTAATGTTTTATTGAAGAAAAAAGTCAACTAACTTGTCTGAGAGTGATCAAATTAGGAGCAAACCTTCACTTTTGGGTGAACTATACCCATTTTTTAAGCCAAACCAAATTAGCAGTTTCAGAGTAGCTAAACTAAGTGCTTTACTCAACAGAGAAATAACATTAATGAGAGCAAGTGTGATGCGTACCAACAACTGACAGGCCTGATAGAGCTCAGAAACTGAAGAAATTCAGAAAGGGAAAAGTACGGAACTATACGAAAACACACTGCATCCTCTGAAAGGGACTGATGTTTTATGAGAGCTCAGATCTACCGGGCTTTGAAGTAACAAGCGGTTTTGAATGTGAAGTCAGAGATCACTACACAGGCCGTGACTCCAGATGAATTTCCAGCTATGGCATCATCAACTAACTGCGACTGAGGAATAACCTTAATCCCTCTTACAGACACCAGGAAAACAGAATAAGGACCGAGGATTTACCCAAGCGAGACTCTGGTGCCGAGCCTTTCCAATATGGATGAGTCCTGTGTGCCAGAGAGGGGCTGGAGGGAGAAAAGAGTCCAATGGCAAACAGGCCATCTTTATGCTTCTCAACTGAACACCAGCAAGAAATATGTTCATACACTGAAAAAAATTATTAATTGGATCTACTATGTTTTTTTAAGGTAAGTGGATGGCCAACAATTTATATAGGCTGAATTTAAACAATGCTCAACTTTAAAATTTAGCCCATATACATTGTTGGCAACCACTTACCTTAAAGAAATTAGTAAATCCAGAGAATATTTTTTGGAGTATTTGGAGGTCTTTACATAATAAAGGTCCTGGGCCTGGTTTCATACTTATAATCAAACAAAGCATTGCTCTCCTGTTTACACACAATGCTAAACAGCTGCCAGTAGATCTTACAGGATACACAAGAAATGTTACCTGTATAGTTTTTTCGAATGAGAAAAAGCGCAATGGTCAATATGGCCACTCTAGCAAAGGAAGCCCCACCTTCTAGTAAAGGAGCCAATCATTGATCACTATAGACTGATGATTCTATGGGGGAGGGGCAAGATATGTGTTTTTATGACAGTTTCTGCAGCTTCATTGTTGTGAGCACTCTTAGATCAACAGTAAATACCTGCACAGACATGTGAAATATATCTACATAAAGCTTGAAATCTCTAGTTTTGAATGACACAACCGCAATTGAAAACACATAATTAACAGAGTGAATTGTTTTTGATTCACAAGTTTTTCTGTTTATTTACAGTTGTGAATTGTAATATGGGATGTTGATCTGCTCTGTCGACTTTGATGTTGAAAATTCAACTCTACAGTTTAAGAGTGACTTTTATTAACGTATTATTAATTCATTCATTTTCTTTTCGGCTTAGTCCCTTTATTTATCAGGGGTTGCCACAGCGGAATGAACCGCCAACTTATCCAGCATATGTTTTACGCAGCGGATGCCTTTACAGCTGCAACTCATCTCTGGGAAAATTAACATATTAGTAGTTTGAAATAATATAAAGTATAATAAGTAATATATACAGAAAATTTACTGGCAGTTTTTTTTTATTTAAGGTATTTGTACCACAATAATCAACATCCACCCAGACAATATATCACTTTAAACTATTAAAAATGTTAATAAAAGTCACTTTTTCAAACTTTTCAAGATTAGAAGTTGTCGGAAAAACAATCAAAATCTCATAATGCAAATCAAAAGCACAAATATAACATGAATAATAAAATTTGGGCAACGCAGTGGCGCAGTGGGTAGTGCTGTTGCCTCACAGCAAGAACGTCGCTGGGTCGCAGGTTCGAACCTCGGCTGGGCTGGGTCAGTTGGCGTTTCTGTGTGGAGTTTGCATGTTCTCCCTGCGTTTGCGTGGGTTTCCTCCGGGTGCTCCGGTTTCCCCCACAGTCCAAAGACATGCAGTACAGGTGAATTGGGTAAGCTAAATTGTCCATAGTGTATGAGTGTGAATGTGTGTGTGTGGAAGTTCCCAGAGATGGGTTGCGGCTGGAAGGGCATCCGCTGCGTAAAATCGTGCTGGATAAGTTGGTGGTTCATTCCGCTGTGGCGACCCCGCAAGGGACAAAGCCGACAAGAAAATGAATGAATGAATAATAAAATTTGGAAAACTGCTTATTTAAGGATTTTTTTTACAGTGTATGGACAGTCTTTCCAATCTGACATCATTATTTTAAATGAATCTCTGCATTCAAACATAGAACAAATTACAGCAACCACTTGATATTGCTGTCATTCCTCCAGTTGGAATTTAATTGGAAATAACTTCAGGAGACCAGAGAACACTGACACGGAATTATTCAGAGGACGATATTCTGTAACATGTAATGCCGAGTTCAGACTGCATGATTTTAGCGCCGATTTTGACTCGCCTGACAGGTTTTGAGAAATCGCAGAAAAATGCCTGAAATCACAGGCAAAGCTGTGCTCATTCACATGAGTGACAATCACACAGTGGGAAATATCAAAGACACCATCTGAGAGAATCGCAGTTGAGTCGCCGACGCCCGTGAGATATTTGGCATGCTAAATATCTGGAGCTGTCGCCGATTCAAATCATGTCATGTGAAATGTGTTCTGATTGAAAATATCGGAGATCACCTACAGCCAATGAGAGAGCAGCATCCACTAGTATGGGTATCTGCAGGCCAGCTGAAGGTTTGGGAAGAAGTCAAAAGCGCTCATTTTCGGTCTATTTGGTCCCAAGAAATGAAAGAAAAACTAGTGTAAATTTGGCAGGAGCACTCTTGTCTGTTTGACGTGTGATCTGAGCAACCGGGTCGAACAAGAAAAAAGTTGGAGAGAAATTGCTAATTCCCTTTAAAAGCCAGGTGAGCAAAATAAGTAGATTTTCTACCCCACTAAAGGCTTCTTTCTCATTATAATATTATATCACATTAAAGATATACTATGTGACCTCGCATTGTTTCCATGTCACTTCTCGCATGTGTTTGGTTGTGAGACGAAGTTTGTGGACCAAGACAACGTTGTCAGTGATTCTTCCTATTGTAAAGTCATGCAGTGTGAAACCCCCTGCCGCCAATCCATCCTGCAGATCCAGTGACAGAATGCTACTCCATAGTCATGCAGTGTGAAAACATCTGTGACACGACTACTTTGAAAATCGTGCAGTCTGAACTCGGCACAAGTTATTGAGCACACCTTCACCAGTGGCATCACTGCACTACAACAACTAACAAATCTCTGGTGGATTTCCAGGGATTCGCAGTATTAGCGAGAACTCTGGCCCGCACAACAGCATATGCATACTGACACGCACGCAAATAATTATTACAAATATCACACCTCCCCCGAGGACAAGCTTCAGCCAACTGCACTCCGCAGCCGATGATGAAGTTCTCATTATGTTCACAACTCAATTGAATGACCCCAGCAGGTCCTGGCTGATTAACAAGTACCGATGAGAGGCCGGAGAGCAAAGCTGAGGTATTTATAACCCGAGTGCAACACACACACACACACACAGAGCTGGTATACGAATTGTTATGCGCTCTCCACTGAATTCATTCAGGACTGGATATGCCAGCGCCGGTTTTGCTATTTATCAGGGACAGCACGTGTTAATGTATGCAGATGTACAGGGTTTGCCGATCGGCCCCCTCGGGCAATGCATTAGTGATGAACACACCGCCACGACCTCATTCTGTATGACTGCCGGAGAGCCGGACTCTCATAAAGCTTCTGGATAAAGACACGGCACAACGCACGCGTGACTCATTCCTATTCTGAAAGCCGTCGAGCAGAACAGGAAGCCGAAGATTGCATCCAATCGCGTGTTCTTGCAGAAAAGTCATGGCTCCAATCTGACTCTTCTTGATTGCCCCTATCAGATGCTTATCCTCTTTTCATGAATAGATATTACATTACTTGGGCGAGACCCAGAGGGGATCTTTTGCAATTCCTTTTCATATTCACTTTCTTCTGCAAGGCCCATTTACTTATAAATGACTGTGAAAAAGGGATCAAGGGAACTCACGGCCGCATTTGTATTCGCTGAAGGAAACGCGCCTTCTGCATGACGTTAGTCTATCAAAACACTTCACAGGTAGACCGGTGGCCTATTGCTCCAACAGGCTGTTAACGAGGGCAAAGTGTATGCGCCGCTGCTTGTACAAAGCAAATCTGATAGAATTCACAATTTCATCAGCAAGGGGGATTGACCTCCTTGTAGAAAACCATTTCTTTGCATCCTCTCAATAATAGCTGGGGCATGTACAGTAGCTGACAAATCAGTACGTATGTGGTCTGGGCACTTTTTTTTAAGAGATTACAAAAGGTATCCCAAGTATGCAACAATATACAGTTTGTCTGATAACTGGAAAACAAAAGGAAAAATTAAAACATGACATAACAACACACAATTGGCGGCACAGTGGCTCAGTGTTAGTCATTGCAATGTAAATTACACTCTAAAAAATGCTGGGTTGTTGTAACAGGTTTTCTGCAGGTTTCATTAAGTCAAATTTAAGACTTTTTAAGACCCTTTTAAGACCATTATGAATGAAATTTTAGACCTATATGGGGCTAAACACTAAGCATTTTTGGTAATGGCCTTGTTGGACCAATAGAATCTAAAAAAAAAACAATTGTAGTTATTTTTTAACCACATATTTTAACGTGTCAAAATAAAAAAAACTCTAGTTGTATAGACAGTTTTTCAACATAATGTTTCTTTTTTTAATGACAAGTTTAACATTCAACGTTTAAAAGTATATTTATTATGAAGAAAACTACATGAATAATCTAAAAAATACATTTGTTTGCTTTTGATCCAAATTAATTGAGTATAACTCTTATTCAACCTAATGGGTTTCTGTTATAAAACCTTAACCTCCTAGGGCTTAGTGGCCACGTACGTGGACAGCACATTTTAGCTCTTACGTGGCTATTTAAAATACTTTTAAATGTTTTATATTTTGTTACAGACATACAGTGTCATCCTGCAACTCTTTTGCAGCATATGAAATGCCCCAAACCCTATTTTTAACTGTCCAAAATGGATTTTTTTTTCTCTCATAGTTAAAACATGTTCAAAAAAATTTCTGTTATATATGCATTAAAAAACAGTCAGGAAAAAGTGTTTTATGTCAATTCGGACCACGAGTCCACATATATGTACATCATTTTTCTCTAAAAGTACATCATGTAAAAGATTTAGGTTTTATTCTAATTAGGTTCCAATAAGCCCAAATAGCAAAGAGAAATAAAAAAATGTATGGGCCTTAAGAAGTTAAGATTCATGCCTATTTATAAATATTATGTCCGCTCACACTTTCCACTGTAAATAGTTTTTGTGTAAATGGAAGATTATGTAAAGGGATATATTGCTCTTATTATCATGAGGAATTGTGTAATTGTTTTTAGTTTTCTTTTTTCTGATTAGGGATTTTAATTTGAAACAAATTGCTGTAAAATGTCTAACCTCTTTTTGCAATAGAAAACTTGGATGGGTATACATGGATATATATATATATCTAAGCTTTTCACTCATCATAGCACACGTGCTGCTGATGATGTGACAATAAAAAGTGATTTGATATATATATATATACAGTATATATATATATATATATATATATATATATGATTGGATGGGTTCGGCCCGACTGGGTAACATTACTTTGACAACTTTTAAAATTAAGGCCTGTTTAAAATGATTTAAGACCTACAACACAACATTTCTGCAAACTTAAGACTTTTTAAGGCCTAAAATTCTGTTTTTGAAATTTAAGACATTTTAAGACTTTTTAAGACCCCACAGACACCCTGTGTAACCCAATGTTAGGTCATGGACAAACCCAACCATTGGGCTAAAAAGTCTTATTTAAATTTAATTAAAGGAATTAACCCATTGGGTTTGTCCATCGGGCGGCACTGTGGCTCAGTGGTTAGCACTGTCTCCTCAAAGCAATAAGATCACTGGTTCGAGTCCCCACTGGACCAGGTGACATTTCTGTGTGGAGTTGCATGTTCCCATTTTGCCGTTGGTTTTCTCTGGGTGCTCCGGTTTCCCCCACAGTCCAAAGACATGCGCTATAGGTGAATTGGATGAACTAAATTGGCCGCAGTGTATAAGTGGTGTGTATGGGTGTTTCCCAGTACTGGGTTGTGGCTGGAAGGGCATCCACTGCATAGAACATATGCTGCATAAGTTGGTGGTTCATTCCGCTATGGCGAATGAATAAATGAATTGAATGAATGAATAACAACACACAAACCCCTCTTCCCAGACCCTGCCTAGAAACCAGAAACAATGCTGCAACACACATTTTGTTTTTGTCCTAGCCAGCTGTGACGACAAAAAGTGTCTATTTTACAAGCAGTCATGTGCTTTATTCGCTGTTAAATGTTTCTAATGTGAGCCTGAACACCATTCTGAGACATTTAAAGGGTCACGAAACACCAAAACACATTTTTTGAGCTGTTGACAGTCATATATGTGTCCCACGCTGCTATAAACACTATTAGGACACATATATTGCACTAAAGAGTGAAAATTGGTTGTTTTTGCGTTATTTTGAGCAAATTCGTTCTTCCGGTTTAAAACGAATTTTTGAAGCTGCGTCACGGCCATGAGATACTTAGGTGTAAATCCCGCCGCAGAGTGGCTGTCTGTCTTTTCTAGGACGTTCTTACGTATCTGAGTGCGCAGTATTAATTCATGAGAAAGACGTGCTTCAAACCAATCAGCGCGCTCTATTGTGTATGACGTGAAACTTCATTAATATGCATGATAGCTCCGGAGACTGTTTACCAGTTTACAGCGTTCAGACGGCAGAGAGACGCCACGTTGTGTTGCCAAAACAAGTGAAAGTACAAGAATTTCAAGACAAAAGTCGTAGGTGTTATTAGTGTGTTGCAACGAAGGTTTTGTTTTCATTTTCCCTTTATGAGAGAGCAGCTGGACTCACGTGTGGATTACAGTGCACGCGACAAAACGCGTTTGTAAGGAACATTTTTACCCGAGAGCTTTTTCTCATCTGGAAATGGTGAAATCCGGATTTGCCACTCGTCTTCTTTTAATAAAAAGACACAGCTCCAGTTTGATTGTCTGTCTACAGATTTGGTAAGTGTTTGCAGTGGACTGCCCTTTGTTTAAATGCTGCTCTCCGAGTGTAAACATGTAAACACAACCTATTCCCGTGCAGGATTTTCGCTGAAATTTGTGACAGGATAGTCTATACACACACGGCTTTCTGACGCTACCTACCGAGTACATAAGTTACAGAGAAATGCGGAGGATTTTTTTCTCTTATTCGCCGTATCAAATCAGCCTCTGTGTGTTTGTTTTTCCAGTCAAACTTAGCGCGTGCCCAAATGGAAACTCCCTCCTATGCAAAATCTTATCCTCTTTCCCTCCCCCGACACTCCCACACTCCCAGAGCTGGACACGCCCAACTTTCCTGACTTTTTTCAAAACAGAGGTGTGAAAACACCCTGCTGAGACAGGGGGTTTCGTGGCCCTTTAAAGCCATACTGAAAGCTTCAGCAAATAGTTTACATCAGATCGTGAAAACAAAATAAGAGGCATGGGTGTATGTAACTTTGAACTCATAGCGTACCAACATCAGTGTCTAGTTATGTACTTTTAATAATTTCAAAGAGGTTTAAGGTTTATTAATTTGTTTATAAACCTGTCCATTTCATTATCAGCGCAGTGTACTATTATACACTTTTGAACGGCTGTGGTATTTTTAAAATATCCAAATCACTGGAATCTTGTCATGTCATGCCACAATATGACACCACTTTTCATCATATTTCAAAATTTTGAGCCAGTCACCTGAACTGCGAACATCATAGGGCCAAGTGTACCTCATACAACAGAGCTCAGCTAGTAAACAACACTCCCCTGATCTCAAGAGGCACATTAGCAACAGATGCTAGACTTTGCAGTCTTCAGTGTCCTTATTAGTGCACCAGTTCAAATCCCACTCAGAGCAGGTCGAGAATAACCAGAAAGGTTAAATTGGTATCATGACCTAAATGGGAGTGAGGTTAAGATGGGTGAGTGTAACAGAGGTCATCTTCTAAGATCTGTAGGAGTAAAACTCACCACTCTGATTTCAAGCGGCACACTAGCAAGAGACTCTAGAGACTGTGATCTGTAGATCCCCTGTTAGTGTGCCTGATACCCATGCCAGAATTGTCAGTTTGAATTCCACTCAGAGAGAGATAATGTACAACTAGATGGGAAAATTGGTGCCGTGACCCGGTGGAGTTGAAGTTTAGTGGTGTAAGTTTAAGTGTCTATTAAGAGCTGTAAACCTAACTACCTTGATATCAAGAGGTGCACTACTGAACGATGTTAAAGGCTTTGAGTCATTGTTACTTGCCATACATCCTTGAAACAAATCCTGCTCAGAGGGTTGATGTAGATCAGGAGGGGATAAATTGGTGCCGTGACCCGGATGGGGGTGGGGTTTGGTAGTTTGAGTGAAACAGAGGCCAGATAGTATGAGCTATGTGAATAAACCCCAATCCCCTGATTTCAAGAAGTGACAGATTCTAGAGGCTGTGGTATTTAGTGTTCTTGTTAGTGTACTTGACACTCATCCATGAAATTTCACTTCAAATCCTGCTCAGAGTGAGTTAATGTAGAACTGGAGGGGTTAAATTGGTGCCGTGACCCAGATTGGGTTGAGGTTTAGTGGTTTAAATGTGTAATGAAGGTCAGGTAGTAAAAGATATGTGACTATACTCGATTCCCCTGATTTCAAGAATTGACAGATGCTAGAGGCTGTGGTATTTAGTGTTCTTGACACATATCCATGAAATTTCACTACAAATCCAGTTCAGAGTGAGTCAATGTAAAACCGGAGGAGTTAAAATTGGTGCCATGACCAGGATGGGGTGAGGTTTAGTGGATTAAGTGTGTAATGAAGGCCAGATAGTAAAAACTATGTGAATAAACCCCACTCCCCTAATTTCAAGAAGTGACAGATGCAAGAGCTTGTGGTATTTAGTGTTATTGTTATTGTACTTGACACCCATCCCTGAAAACCCACAACAAATCCAGCTCATAGTGAGATAATGAATAACTGGTGGGGTTCAATTGGTGCCGTGACCCTGATGGGGTGAAGTTAGGTAGTTTGCATGTAATGGAGGCCAGCTAGTAAGAGCTAGGTAAGTAAACACCATTACCCATGTCAAGAAGTGCACTAGTGAATAATGCTAGAGGCATTCAGATTTTTTTTAAATACAGAATGTGGGTAAAATAGAAAGTTCAAACTGTCAAACACAAGATAATTACTGTGGAGAAAGTGCCATTATGAAATAGATAGATAGATAGATGGATGGATGGATGGATGGATGGATGGATGGATGGATGGATGGATGGATGGATGGATGGATGGATGGATGGATGGATGGATGGATGGATGGATGGATGGATGGATGGATGGATGGATGGATGGATGGATGGATGGATGGATGGATGGATGGATGGATGGATGGATGGATGGATGGATGGATGGATAGATAGATAGATAGATAGATAGATAGATAGATAGATAGATAGATAGATAGATAGATAGATAGATAGATAGATGATAGATAGATAGATAGATAGATAGATAGATAGATAGATAGATAGATAGATAGATAGATAGATAGATAGATAGATTTTTAAAATGACTACAGCCTTGCTGGCCATATTTACTTCGCAAATATTTTACCAAGCCTAAAGTTTTGACCTGTAATGTATATACATGTATCTATAAATGTTGTATAAACTCAAGAAGAGCAGTGGGAAATTGTAGCTGTAGTAAACATATCAGCCATGTTTATACAACCAGCCACAGCACAAATCCTCTACAGTAGAGCCGTATGGAAATTCCTGCAGGTTTGAGTGTGAGAGCGTCTGTTTTGCTGTTGATTCGGCTGTTTGAACTGTTTGTTTAAATCATATTGCCTTTGGCATCATTAGAGAGAGTTTTCTAGGTCAGCGAGTGTGAATGTGCTTATGTGTGCACCTCAAATCTCTCTCCTTGGAAATATAAACAAATCCAGCTCCGCCGAGTGGAAACGCACAGTTGTCAACTCATCTCCTGCGTTTGCTCTGTAATTACCTGTTCAAAGTGCTGCATTTGCAGAAAACACACCAACGTGGGCTGCATGAAGGGGATTTTTGTTGCCTGTCCAGTGGCATCTTATTCTTAAGCTCTTCACTGGATCATTATTCATATTTGGACTTCTGTTTATTAGACATTTTATCCTGCCTGGGTGGCTTTTTCCCTCTCCCTTATGGATATGCAGCTTAGAAAATGTCCAGAAAGAAACATCTTAGAAACCAGCAAAATAACTGTGGATCTGCTTTACTTGCGAACACCAATTTTTTTTTCAAATGAGTCACTCAGAATTTAGAAATGTCTGAATGCCAGTCAGATGAATGTGCAGCTTGTGTCTCCTCTAAAAAAATAATAATAATAAATTACAAACAAGAATGAGCCTCAGTGGTTCTGCCAAACCAGCACCAGATGGACCCCCAGTTTGTCATCCTTTCTGTGCTGGTTTTCAGAGGAAAAGTCAGCAGATTTTTAAGTAATTTGATTTGGACAGTGTCATATGGAGAGGCTGGCTAAATTTAGCTGTATTTGACTGTAATATCAAACAGCTGTTTTTAAATGAGTCACTACTGACAAACTTTAGTACATAATTAAAAGCATATATTTATGTATATGTATATACTTAGACACACGTTCATTCATTCATTTTCTTTTCGGCTTAGTCCCTTTATTAATCAGGGGTCGCCACAGCGGAATGAACCGCCAACTTATCCAGCATATGTTTTTACGCAGCGGATGCCCTTTGGGAAACAACCATACACACTCAATCACACACATACACTATGGACAATTTTAGCTTACCCAATTCACCTATACCACATGTCTTTGGACTGTGGGGGAAACCGGAGCACCCGGAGAAAACCCACGCCAACACGGGGAGAACATGCAATCTATTAGTTTAAATTCTATAATTTACTATATAATTCTATTAAAACAAATATTATACAAACTTATATAAATAACTAATGCATGTCTACGTGCGATTTTCATGAGGATATATTCAGATATACCCTGTTGTTTATCAATATTTTACTATGTTTCAAAGGTTTTTCAAAATAATATGCATATAATTCATATTACCTACCTATTCATGCCTATTACGTACTACATCTATATCTATTAAATATATAATGTCAGTCATATTACACATATATATTTCTATAATAAATCATTATTATACTATTTGATAGTAATATTACATTTACATTATATAGTGGTTAAAAAATTATTATATCTAAGGTGAAATATATTAAATATATGCATATACTGCATTTTATCAATCCATCATTATAGAACTGTACTATAAATTTGTAAAAAATCTATTATTATTTTTTAGAATGTACATATATATATATATATATATATATATGTATACATACAGTGCTGATCATATATAAGTACACCCCTCACAAATCTATCTTTTAAATTCATATTTTTAATAGGAAGCTATACAATATTATATTTGTGCATATACATTAGATTAGTCAGTACTGAAGCCAAATCTGGAGCTTATCTAACTAAATAACTTACGATAACAGTCCTAAAACTAGTTGTCACATTCCCGGCTCGTTCCTGCTGCTCCAATTACCATTCTCCCTCACCATCTCATTCCTGCAGCTCCAATCATCACTCTCCCTCTCCAGCCACCTCTCACCACACCCGTGCACAATCACCGGAATTTTAATTACACACACCTGCACCAGCAATCACCACTCCCTATTCACCTTATTCTCCGCGTACGAGCGGGCGCAGCCATTTGAATCATTTTGGCTCAAGACTTCCGGTCTCATTCACTTCCATTCATTTTTAGACATTGAAAACAGCTCGTTCTGCTGCTTGATGTTGCAAACTGAGGTTTTCTTATTATATTGTTCTATTTTGTCTGTATATTCATGCAAACACTTGTTTGTAGAGCGAGTAGTTTGACCGATTTCAGCCGTTTATTATTCCTCGTCATTTCTCCCATAGGCAACTGAATCGGAAGTTCTAAAACAATCGCAAAAACGAGCGCACTTCCGCATTGAAGAATAAGGTCAATATAAGACTCACCTTTTCCAGAAGTTCTTCGGCTGGAACCGAAGTCAGATGGTTCACCTCACCTTCTCCCCTGCTTGCCTTCTTCCGTGAATGTTTCCCTTCTCCCGTGGACGTTTCTCCTAACCTGTGGATGCACATGCTGTGATTAAAGGAAGTGATTTTATATTCTGATGGTTGAATGAAGATCCTTGTTTACATTGTGAACAGCTTACAAGACAGCTCTCCATCCAAGAATATCACTTACCTGCTTCTCCTGTTGAACTATCCACTTTGTTTTGAATAAATTGACGAAAAGCGATAACCATCCTTGTCTTCATTGTGAATGAACCGCCAGCTAAATTTATATGCTATAGAAAAATATTAAATACAAATTTAAAAAAGAGAAAAAATCAAGAGAAGCAAAAAATGGAAAAAATTTAGTTGAAATATTGTAGGTTGTAATTTGGGTATGTGTATGCTAAAATTGTCCATAGTGTATTAGTGTGAATGAGAGTGTATGGATGTTTCCCAGTGATGGGTTGCAGCTGGAAGGGCATGCGCTGCGTAAAACATATGCTGGATAAGTTGGTGGTTCATTCCGCTGTGGCGACCCTAGATTAATAAAGGGACTAAGCCGAAAAGAAAATGAATGAATGAATATCTGTTTAATAAATCTGTTTTGTTTAAATGCACCAAAATACATTCAGAAAAATATTCAGTTTCAAAATGGGCTGTGCTCAATTATGCTGAGCACTGTATGCATGCTACTATATAGTATTTAAATAATGAAAAATATCATATGTATTACACATATATTACACATTAATTACCATATGAATTTATGTAAAATGTGTTCAATGAAGCAGCGAACATTTCAGTCTTAATAGCAGCGTAAAGCATCATTATAATAGCCAGGAAACGCGATGCTCAAGCATTCGGAGGATGTGCAGAAGCTGATGAATGATGTCCGCATGCATCCTCCGACTCCTGTGGCTCCGCCAGTGACTCTGCACATCTGATTGGCATTCAGCCCGAGTGAGGGACGCGCCAGATTCACCTTCAGTGCCAAGGCTTGTGTGGCAGATGGAGGAGGAAAACAAAACAAAGACAAGAAAAAAACCCACAGCGGAGAGCAAACTCACAAACATGAGCAATGTGAGCATCACCTGCTTACGGCGGCGCAGTGTCAACTCATTATCGGTCACTGGCACACAGAGACTCCTGCGCATCCACATTCAGGCTGACTAATGGAGCCGCAAAACACAAGAAAAACGACACGCGTTTTCTCCATGAGGGAGCTGATTTTTACACTGGGCTTGTTGCTGGGTTGAATTTTTGAGTTGGATCAAGTTAACTTTGTAAGTCCTTACAACTTACATTACAAAAGGTTCACACAGTAAATTAGTTCCTGATTTATCAAGGATCGCCACAGCGGAATGAACCGCCAATTACTCTGGCATGTGTTATGCCATGTTTGGCGGAGGCCCTTTCTACGGTGGCCAAGAGAGCTTAATGCACTGCAATTTAATAAAACACATGTAATGACAAAAAACACCAGCAAATTAAGAAAAGATCTTCATCGGTTTGATAGTATACGTGTCGCAAATCCTCACAACAAATTAAACAAATTAAGGAAAACGCCTGCATTTTCTTACAACACATGCAAATAGCACAGAACACAACAAAAATGTTTCAAGGGGACCCAAAAACGCAACACGGGCTCATTGTGGATATGTTTCCCTGTCTACATTTCTGGAGAGCAGGAATTATGTAGCCGGAGGTACGTCTGACTGCATTTCTTCTTTAAAGCAAGCGCTATAGGGTGGTATGATGCCGCAGATGGCTACTGTTCATTTTAGCTCTACCAGCTGACTGGTCGGCCTTTTTAGTGTTACCAGTTTTCCTAGTAGTTCACCGCGTTCTAAGCGAACTTGGGAAGCACGTGAAGTTGACCAGGACGTCAGGGTTCCAATTCGGCGATGAATGCTTTCAGAAACCAGGTAAAACAAAAGCAAAAAATAAATGAATGAATTAATAAATATACAACAGGCTGAAAACGTGGTGAAATCACGTGGCGGTGAAGGCTTTTCTTTTTCTACATTGCTTTTGAAAACACTATCGGTTGGGTTTAGGGAAGGGGTGGGGGGGTCAGTCAGTTAGTCAGTCAGTTGACAGCAAGCTGGCTTGGTCGGCTGAAATGTATATTGCGCCCTCTGGTAGATTTACGTGAGAAGAGGACACACGAGAGGAATTTGTGATCATCAAAAAGCATACACAGCAGCCTCTGGTGGATTTGCAAAAACAAAAACTGCAAGCGACGGTTATGTATTTATGTATTTCGCTGTCCCCAGAAATGTAGACGGGGGTACTTATCCACAATGAGCCTGGGATTTGCTTATTGTTTGCTTATTGCTTATTTGCTTTAATAGTCTGCCGTTATTACTGAAATGTGTATATTCCATCCAAAGTTTGAAGCAGATTGGTTAGTTCTACTTATATGAATCGTGGTGCGCTCGCGGCATCCGGACAAATTCAGATGTTTTTTCAACTGTGTGTGGCTGGAAAATGCATGTCACGCACATATGCGCGTCGTGCAAGTTGCCTCCATTGGAAATGACAAACTTACACCCTATGCTTATTGGCATTACTTTCAAGGCATGCGCTCAGCAGCCACATTTGAATAAAACTATAGCGCTTCATACTGAAACTTCATTCCAAATCTTTTTTTAAATTGATATTGACAATGATGTTCGGTCAATAAGTATCATACCGATTTTATCGCCTAGCCCTAGTTGAAACAACACAATGCTTATGTTTTTTGGCACAACTTGTGCGATTTATTTATAGACTAATTTCGAGAGGATCATGTGCTTATGACTAAACATAGCTGGAACCGCATCAGCTTTGTATTTTTGCACCAATCAGATGAACACTGGCGCACTATAAATAACCAGAGTTTTCCTCTTTAGTTATCTTCGTCTTAAAGAATCCTCCCTTCCACCCCTACTCCTCCCCTTTTCTGATAGGGCGGCACGGCGGCCCAGTGGTTAGCACTGTTGACTCACAGCAAGAATGCCTCTGGTTCAGCCCCTTTCGGGCTGGTTGGCGTTTCTGTGTTGAGTTTGCATGTTCTCCCCGTGTTTGTGCGGGTTTCCCCTTGGTTCCCTGGTTTCCTCCCAACGTCCAAAGACATACACCATAAGCCAATTGACTATTCTAAATTAGCATCTTAAGACAACCCATAGCCAGACACTTCTCAGCACGGTTACAAGCAGGGGAGTTCTCAAGACCTACCTGAGCTCAAACTCTGCTCTCGCCCTTCTAATGGGAGGGAGCCCCGGGCTCGAGGATATTCCAAGCTTAGGGCTCTTTCCCGGGACAGCATGCCAAATCCGCTTTATTAATCATCAGCTAAATGTGAACTCTTGAAAATTGTTTTATGTTCAACCCACTTAAATTTGTAAAAATGATTAGGTTAACTTAATCAGTTTATGTTGGGACTAGGCATGGGCCGGTATAAGATTCTAACGGTATGATAACTTTGGATAAAAATATCAGTTTCACGGTGTTGTAATTACTGCTCTAAAATATGTTCTTTTTAAATGTCTGGGTAAAAAAAAAAAAAAAAAAAAAATTTTGAACACAATATATTTTATTTTGAGAAACATTTGAAATATTTTGGAACAGTAAAAATGTCAGGCTAAATAATAAATAAATCATTGACTGCTGTCTTCATTGGTTTCAAAAACACTGATTTCTCCACAGTTTGAAACGGCATCTTTGGAGACCTTTTCTGCTGGAGATGCTCTTGTCCTAAAAAACTTAAAATAAAACATTAAAAAACTTTACATATACCGTAGGAATGGTATAGCAGAAAATTTTGGTTTTAAAACCAAAAGTTTTAAAACCGTCCCAAACCTACTTGAGGCAACATAAAAATATTGTGTGGAACCCAGCATTTTTTACAGTGTGTATATATATATATATATATATATATATATATATATATATATATATATAAAGGAGATCGAAAAAAAATCCTTGACAAAGTGGATGGGACTAATGCACTCTTATGGAGTCCTGAACTGAATCTCCAACCTGACAGCACCTCTAAAGCCCGAAGACAGACACTTGCTGTCCATGATGGAGTGAGGAGGCAGAGGAGGAGAAGAGCTGCCAGAAACTGCAGATCAGACACGTCCAGAGCTTCAGTAAATTCACAAAGGCGAATGGTTTCCTCTCCGCTCGCTCGCTGCAGAAAAGCAATTAGTGGAAGCCTGAGAGCAATCTCACGCTCAGCAGGTGAGCGGCACACACAAGCAGCAGCAGAGGAGAAACCAGGAATCTGAAGAGAGACAGACAGAGAGACAGAAACGCTGCCTTCAAGTCATGTCAGAGTGATCGCATTTAAAAGATGAGTGCACACAAGCGACGCCACAATGTTGTAATTACCAGCGGGAAACCTGGGATTAAAGAATCAAGGCGGATGTAAATTACTGTTGCTGCTGTTACTTCGTTTTCCTTCTGATGTTGAATCATATGGACGTCCGTTTTCACCATGGGATGGAAAAAAGTGTGGTTATCTTTGAATTCTGAGGTTAAATCTGGCATTTCTGAGTTTAATCTTGCAATTTTAAGTCTACACCTCACAATTCCAGGTTTATTCAATTCCAACTTTACATCTGACAATTCCAAGCTTAATTCTAGCAATTCCAATTTTAAATCAGGAAATTCCAAGTTTACGACTCACAAATGCGAGATTAAATCTGGCAATTCCAAGTTTAGACTTAGCAAATGCAAGTTTAATTCTAGCATTTCCGAGTTTAAATCTGGCAGTTCCAAGTTTATTCATCACAATTCCGAGTTTAAATCTAGCAATTCCGAGTTTAATCTGGCAATTCTAAGTTTATTCCTCACAATTCTGAGTTTAAATCTGGCAATTCCAAGTTTACACCTCGGAATTCCAAGTTTAATTCTAGCAATTCTAAGTTTAATCTGGCAATTCCATGTTTACGTCTCACAATTCTGAGTTTAAATCAGGAAATTCAAAGTTTATTCCTTGAGGTGAAATTCCACCTTGCAATTCCAAGTTTAATTCTAGCAATTTCGAGTTTAATCTGGCAATTTCAAGTTTATTCCTCATAATTCTGAGTTTAAATCTGGCAATTCCAAGTTTACACCTCGCAATTCCAGGTTTAATTCTACCAATTCCAAGTTTACACCTCGCAATTCCAGGTTTAATTCTACCAATTCCAAGTTTACACCTCGCAATTCCAGGTTTAATTTTAGCAATTCCAAGTTTAAATCAGGAAATTCCAAGTTTATTCCTCACAATTACAACATTAAATCTGGCAATTCCAAGATTACGCCTCACAATTCTAAATTGATATCTGGCAATGCCAAGTTTAATTTAGTTTAATTTTAAGTTTAATTCCAGCAATTCTGAGTTTACATCCAGAAATTCCAAGTTTATAGTTTAAATCTGGCAATTGCAAGTTTACACCGTGCAATTCCAAGTTTAATTCTACCGATTCTGAGTTTAAAATCTGGCAATTCCTAGTTTGAATCTGACAATTCCAAATTTACACTTCGCAATTCCAAGCTTAATTCTACCAATTCCAAGTTAACACCTCGCAATTCCAGGTTTAATTTTAGCAATTCCGAGTTTAAATCAGGAAATTCCAAGTTTATTCCTCACAATTCCAACAATAAATCTGGCAATTCCAAGATTACGCCTCACAATTTTAAATTAATATCTGGCAATGTCAAGTTTAATTTAGTTTAATTCCAGCAATTCTGAGTTTATATTCAGAAATTCCAAGCTTACACCTCACAATTCTGAGTTTAATTCAATTCCAACTTTACGTCTGGCAATTCCAAGTTTACACTTCACAATTCCAAGTTTACACTTCACAATTCCAAGTTTACACTTCACAATTCCAAGTTTACACTTCACAATTCCAAGTTTACACTTCACAATTCCAAGTTTACACTTCACAATTCCAAGTTTACACTTCACAATTCCGACTTTAAATCTGGCATTCTAAGTTTAAATCGGACAATTCCAAATTTCCACCTGGAAATTCCAAGTCTACGCCTCACAATTCTAAATTAATATCTGGCAATTCCAAGTTTAATTCGGCCATTCCCAAATTTACACATCGCAATTCAGTGTTAACATCTGGCAATTACGAGTTTACAAGTGTGTTTACATTTGCCAATTCTGAATTTATATTTTGCAATTCTGACTTCACATCTAGCAATTCCAAGTTTTCCATGTCTCAAGTTTTCATATCACAATTCTGACTTTTCCCTTCAACTCTAAGTTAAAATCTTAGAATTAAATACTTCTCAGAATTCTGTATTTGTTTTTATAAA
Source organism: Danio kyathit (assembly GCA_903798195.1). Taxonomy (NCBI): domain Eukaryota; kingdom Metazoa; phylum Chordata; class Actinopteri; order Cypriniformes; family Danionidae; genus Danio; species Danio kyathit. The sequence continues at coordinate 65,810,144 of LR812519.1, read as the reverse complement.
TCCAAACTATGCTGAGCATAATTTAAGCGTAATCACAACTAACATTCTTAAAAATCATTCATTTAAATGCACATCACATTTCCATTGCAACCTCAACATATAGGAACTTCCCAGAAGGACTTCAAGGCAATAACAGAGAAATAAAGTAAAGAGAGCAGAAATAGAAAAATTGAGGGAACGACTGGACAATACAGCAAAGGAAGAAAGAGAGATGGCAAAAGAATAAATTGGGATTGAAGAAAAAAAAGCACACAATGGAACAGAGAGAAGTGGAGGATTTGAGATTACAGCAGAGAGGTTTTTCACAGATGAGGAACAGAAGAAAACATCACACACTGCAACCCTTTAAAAACAAGACAGACTTTGTATCTCTCCCATCGGCATAACTCATAAATGACAATCAATTGTCAGAGTAAAAGTACAACTAACAACAAATAATGAAATCTGACAGCCAGACAGCTGGAGTTGAGAAATCACGGGACGGGAGATGAAGAAAACAAGTTGACAGAGATACAGACACGGCTCACAAAACATCCATATACAGTATACCCTCTCCAGGAAGCTGAAGAGAAACATGTCCATGAATGGATACAGGTCAGACTGCTGAAATCACAGTATGTGAAGCATCACAAAACATCCTCTCAGGAATAAAGCCATACTGTTGTGAAGGGCAAGTCTGACAACACTTGGAAAGTGTGCCAAAATACACTTTGGCACACTTTATAATAATTAACAAACAGATATCTAGTATACAATGCTGTTTATTTCTGTGATACAATATATATATATATTATATATATAATATATATATATATATATATATATATATATATATATATATATATATATATATATATATATATATATATATATATATATATATATATATATATATATATATACAATATATATATATATATATATATATATACAATATATATATATATATATATATATATATATATATATATATATATATATATATATATATATATATATATATATATATTATTATTATTATTTTTTTTTTTTTTAATCATCTTAAAGGTCCCATAAAATTAAAATAATGTTTTTTTTTTAGACGTCAGTATCAGTATTCAGTATATCAGTATCAGTTTTGTTATTTTTAGGATATTTATAAGCTAGTGCGCACCAAAACAGTGCAAAAAATTAGCGTTTAGGAGATATAAAACAGACAAGACCATGTAAAGCTTGTAGTTTGTCACTTCCACCTAAATGGATCAATTTACTTATTCACGTCATTCTCATACTTCAGTTTCTCATCAAATCATGACCAATCAAATGCTCCCTAGTATCTGACATGCCCCGCCCCCTTCAAGATGCTTCTCATTTGGTCGAGCTGTGATAAAACAAAACACTATTGGCTGTTTTTTTTAAAAGGGGAGGATCTACTCTTTGTCCCGCCCTCTTTTCATGTTCCGGTTAAGATTACTTCAAGCATCAAATAAAAATGCACATTTCAAAGCTCTTCAAGGGACCTTTAATGGCACATTATGTAATTTTGGCCACTAGAGGGAGTGTATTCTCAACAAACAAAGACCTGTTTTTATCACATGGTGACTAAGCCTGGAATCAAGGACGTTGTGGTCTTCAACATCCAACAGAACTCCTGCAGAAATCATGTTGCTGGAAAAGCTAAAGAATTATGAGGAGATATTAGCACTTTTTTAAGAGATATTAGCACTTATTAAGAGAAATGCTGAAACAATTGCTGATGAGAGATGAGTTTGGCATGGCAGGAAATCAGTGGAGCTTTCATTATGCCACAGTCCACTGCTTCTGGTACTTCAGCTCATGATCACGCAGAGAAGAACCAGTGTTGTTTTATCAAGCTAAATACATTTTAGGCTTCTGTTATGATGCTGCTCTGTGCAGTCTAATAAAACACTTAACATATTATTGGATGTTTCCCTGTTTTCTATGAAACCAAACCAAAAATCGAGGGGGTGTGTTGTCACTAGCATGAACACACACCACACACTCCATCTCACTAGTTAAAATTGCTTATTTCTATGGATTTGAATGTTCTATGAAACATTTGGCATAATGCATGTACCTGAGTCAGTCAAATATATAACACTGTTCTAGTGGTTTTTAGATATTTTACTGAAAAAAACATACATATTGTGCCATTAAAGGATCTTTGCTCAATAAAAGCTTAAATTTCTGTCAGAATTGTCTTATTGACTCTTGAATGGCAGTGTATTGTTTTTGTACACTTCTTCCATTGGTAATCATGACTCGATTATAAAAAAAATCCATTCTCCGATTAGAAACGAGAAGAGATATGCTGATAATGAGCATTCAGATGCATCCTGAGAACAACATTTAGATGATTATGTAAAAAAAAAATAAAAGTGTAAACCAAAAATAAACCACTCGTTACAACCAAGGTGTGCAGAAGAGCATCTCTGAATGCACAACACGTCCAACCTTGAGGCGAATGGGCTACAGCAGCAGAAGACCACACCGGGTGCCACTCCTATCATATAAGAGCAGGAAACTGAGGCTACAATTCACACAGACTCACCAAAATTGGGGAATAGAAGATTGGAAAAACAATTCAGCCAGTAGAGTCAGAATTTGGCGTCAACAGCATGAAAGCATGGATCCATCCTGCCTTCCAGGCTGGTGGTGGTGCAGTAGTGTGGGGGATATTTTATTGGCACACCTTGGGCCCATTAGTACCAATTGAGCATCGTGTCAACGCCACAGCCTACCTGTGTCACGGTTTATGGGTCTGTGCGTTCTTTCTGTGTGTGGGTGTGGGTGTGTCTGTGTCCGACTGACAGTTCTGTGTTTACCTCCTCAGCTGTGCGGTCACGTGATATTGTCGTCACCAGTAAATTCTGTTGACTCTGCTCAGCTGATTCATTAGCGCGTTACAGCTGCTATGCATTATCATGCCTATATCTAGCCGGCGCTCATGTCTCTCTTTGTCAGTTTGTTTGTTGTTCATGTCTGTGTCTCTGTCTCATCAGGCTGTCCTCGTTGAGTTCCTTGTTTTCGTTGTGCCCCGTTGAAGACGAGTTCGCTCTCGGATGCTGGAGAAATCTTCATTGAACTTTCATTTGATGACAAGCATTCGATCACGAACTATTTCTGCCTGTACTGCTTCAGGCTTTTGTGTCTAAATAAATCATTGTTCACTTGCTATTGGGTTCAGTCGTGATTCATGACAACCTGAGTATTGTTGCTGACCATGTCCATTCCTTTATGACCACAGTGTACCCATCTTCAGATGGCTACTTCCAGCAGGATAACGCCCCATGTCATAAAGCGTGAATCATCTCTGACTGGTTTCTTGAACATGTCAATGAGTTCACTGTACTCAAATGGCCTCCACAGTCACCATATCTCAATCCAATGGAGCACCTTTGGGATGTGGTGGAACGAGTGATTCGCATCACGGATGTGCAGCCGACAAATCTGCAGCAACTGTGTGATGCTATCATGTCAATATGGAGCAAAATCTCTGAGGAATATTTCCAGTATCTTGTTGAATCTATGCCATGAAGGATTAAGGCAGTTCTGAAGGCAAAAGGGGGTCCAACCTGGTACTAGTAAAGTGTACCTAATAAAGTGGCCGGTGAGTGTAAATGTCATCCTTTTGATTCTTTCACATAAAACTCAAGCTTTCATACAGGCAAGGTAAAGTTTTTCATTACAAGCTGTTCATTACATTGGCAATTAAATTCAAATAATACATCCAAATTCTTACATTTAGCCTTTTTAAAGAACAAATACTCATTACATCTTTTAGCCAATTAACTGCTATTGACATTTGATTAATGAACACGCACACAGTTAATCCCACAATCCCAGCAGCGTAACTCCTGCTACTATTATCAAAGCTAATTGATGAGTTGATGCAACAGTAAATGTCAGTTTAATAACATTTACAGCATCGCCTTTAAAATCCTCCACTTACCGCATCAGATATCGGATTCAGAAAACTCCCAAAACAGGCCATTAGGCAAAGCCATGCTCACCTCTCGACTTTAGCAGGGAATAAACCGCCACAAAGAGCTGGTTTAGAAAGCTCCGGTAAGCCTGTGTGTCAATAACATTGACTTCACACACATAGAGAAAGGCAAGCAGAGATGGCGGGATAATGATTGGAGATGCTTACCCTATAGATGGAGAGAGATCCCGCTCTGCTTTTGGGCTCTTCAGTTTTGGCTCTTTATGATGTGCTGTTTGACAGGGGAGTTTAATAAAGAGACGGCTGGTTAATAACCAAGCGTGGGCTTCAATCTGACAGGTTTTACAGGATGAAGGCATAACGTAGAGATTTTTTTAGGCATAGAAAAAAAGAAGAGCGTTCAATCACTCATCATGGACACACACCACAGGTCATGCAACTCTCAGGATGCACAGCACACACAGAAGAGGAGATGGGAAAACTGATCGAGTCAAGTTGAGTTGAGCTTTATTGTCATTACTCTAATGTGTGGACGTACAGTGAAAGGAAATCTCATATCTCGCAGAACCACCATAATACATAATCATAATCATAAATATGAACACAACACTGGACATTAGGGCCGCACAATATATCATTTCAGGATCGATATCATAATTTGTGCATCTGCAATAGTCGCATGTTGAGTCTGAATTATAGTTGATTATGAGCTACAGAACACAGGCGATTTGTAGTCACTGCTAAGCTAACCATAATAGAGTGAAGGTTTATCATTTTCGTGTTTTTAAGGCCTGTGACTGAGCATTTCAATAGAGTTTCAAACAGGGGTGTCCAAACTCGGTCCTGTGTGCTGCATAGTTTTGCTCCAACTTCCTTCAATACACCTGCCTGAAGGTTTCTAGTACTGTATACCTACAAAGAGCTTGATTAGCTGGTTCAGGTGTGTCTAATTGGGGTTGTAACTAAACTTTGCAGGACACTGGCCCTCCAGGACCGAGTTTGGGCACCCCTGGTTTAAAACATTTGAGCACAAAAATAAGGTGTAACAAAGATTATTTGTATTTAATTATTTTATTCATTCATTCATTTTCCTTCTGCTTAGTCCCTTATTTATCAGGGGTTACCACAGCAGAATGAACCGCCAATTATTCCAGCATATGTTTTATGCAGCAATCTCTTCCAGCCGCAACCCAGTTGTACTCTACACTCATACACTTACTCTCACATTCACACACACACACTATGCCCAATTTTATTTACCCAATTCACCTATAGCACAGGTCTTTGGACCGTAGGGGCAACCGGAGCACCCTGAGGAAACCCACGCCAACACGGGGAGAACATGCAAACTCAACACTGAAATGTCAACTGACCCAGCCGGGACTCAAACCAATGACTTTCTTGCTGTGAGGCGACAGTGCTAACCACTGAGCCACCGAGCTGCCCTTGAAACTGCACTTATATCGCAATATTTATCAAAAAATATATATCACAATATCCGATTTTTCCAATATCATGCATCCCTACTGGACATAAGAGCTATTTTAAACCTATACAACTAACATACGGAGCGGGAATCTAACTATACTTACTACTAACTATCCATGTACTACAAATATTTAACTATACACACAAACTAAGACAGACTATACAAGTACTTTTACTTAAGACAGAACAATATTGTGCGAGATATTGTGCAAAAGTGGTATTAAACATTGAAGAAAACAAGAAGTGCAACATGATTTGCAGTACATTCACAAGTAAACAATGTTTTCCTTATTGAAACCTTGTAAGATGGCGTTTAAGTAAAGTGTCCGGTGCAGAGAAAAGTGTTTCTACAGGTGGTTTGTCAGGCTCACTCACCAAACTGGTGCAAGCGTCTGGAAAAGTGTCAGAGATGAAAGAGTGAGTTTCAGAATAGCATGAAATAAACCGATATCGCTTGATCATACACAATTTTTTAAATGGAAAGCATTCATATTGACTAATGCCCAGTCAGTCATTATAGACCAGGGGTGTCCAAACTCGGTCCTGGAGGGCCGGTGTCCTGGAGAGTTATATAATCATAATCAAACACACCTGAACCAGCTAATCAAGCTCTTACTAGATATACTAGAAACTTCCTGGTGCGTTGAAGCAAGTTGGAGCTAAACTCAGCAGGACACCGGCCCTACAGGACCGAGTTTGGACACCCCTGTTTAGGCATGAAACGAACCGTTTTCAAGGTATACCGCGGTTTGGAAAAGTCAAGGTTTTGAAACCGCCAAAATTTTCTGTAATATCGTTCCCAAGGTATGTGTAAGATTTTTTTATTTACTTTTTTTTTTTTTTTTAGGAAAACATTATCTCCATCCAAAGATGCCATTTTAAATTGTATAGAGATCTGTGTTTTTACGTGAAGTTTATTTATAAACTAATTTCGAGAGGATCACGTGCTTATGATTGCTAGCGGCTGGACCCACATTATCCAATTCACTATGCACTAATCAGATGATCCCTAAGCTACTACAAATACCCCAGGTTTCATATCACCACTACCTTCGCTTTGAAAAATCCCCCCTTCCACCCCTACTCCTCCTCTCTCCTAGATGGGTGACACGGTGGCCCAGCGCTTAGCGCTGTTGCCTCACAGCAAGAATGTCAATGGTTCTAGGCTTTACCAAACCAGCGGGCATTTCTGTGTGGAGTTTGCACGTTCTCACGTGGGTTTCCCCCGGGTTCTCTGTTTTCCTCCCACCGATTAAAAACATGCAACCTAAGTTATTGATTAACCAACACTATAGACTTGCTCCCTATCTAGTACCTATCTCGTTAAAGAGAACTACTATCTGCTCTTCAATCACTACGACAGGGGAGTTCTCGAGATCTACCTGAGCTCGATCTCCCCTCTCGCCTTGCAACGGGAGGGAGCCCCGGGCTCGAGGATCTTATGAGCTCAGGGCTCTCTCCCGAGACAGCATGCCAAACAAGCTTTATAATTAATCATCAGCTAAGTGTGAACTATAGAAAACTAATGAAGACAGCAGAAGTCAATGATTCATTTTAATTATTTACCCGACGTTGATGCACTTCTCAAAAAATGTAAACGGTACGCGTAGCGCAAGCTCTGTGATTGGTCGGCTTGGTAGCGCTGACGAGTGTGGGCTGAGGTGAGAGCTGCGCGCCCAATGCAGCGAGTGTTTACAAGTGTGAAGGAGCTCCGGATGGAGACTGTTGTTTTGTGTTTACCTTATGATTAAAGTTGTTGCACGTCCGCCGGTTCCCGCCTCAAAATAAGCAAATTTGAGCCACTTGTACATTAAGGAAGTGTTCAGAAAAACAAAACACCAGCGAAGAAATTTGACACAGAGGAACATAAACACCTACTGCCAGCTAGCGTTTCGGAAGTGTATTGCAGAGAAACAGAAACAGCGTGCAGAAGTATAAACGCGCGAGGCTTGCACTGTGGGTCACACCGATCACTTGACGCAGAAGTATAAACCAGGCGTTAGCCCTTCCCCTTACCACTACCCCTTGTTTTACGTGTTCCCATGAAGGGGTAGGGGTGTCCCAATTCTCTTTAGCTTGAAGGCGTAGGGCTAAGGGGAAGGGCTAGACAGCCATCGAAAGAGAGATTTTTCAGGACCACACTCGAAACCAAGGGGTAAGAAAATTTCCCAGAATACACCAGCCACAACGGCAGGATAGTTGCACCCGGAAATCAGGAGATCCACCAATTTGTATTTTTTGTCATTATTACGAATTTTTACAACAAACAAACACATGTTTTAATATATTCATAACCGCGTTCGTGTTTTACCGTCATGCTTTTTAAAAAAACAATACAATACAAACCGCTAAATTTTGCTATCTATAATCCATAATAATAACTCCTGTATAGCAGTCTCACAACATTTTGACACTCCATGACACTCAAATACCCTGTCAGAAAAGTCTGGTGGCTGGAAATTATCTTTTTACAGTGTCTGCTATAATGTTACTGTTGTTTTCGTGTGTTTACATAGATGAATATGGCCACTGTGTAAATGCGCAGTATAGTTACGATCTTATTGCCACATTAGATCGTTATGATAATATAATATATGGCTTCAGTGATTTCCTGAAGATAAATACCAAAGAATAACACAACTGGATAATAACTACAGCAGTCGCGATCATCTCATATGAAGCAAGAGATTACGATAGCCATATCACCCTGCAGCCCAAGACCGGTTACTCACTGAAGCTAAGCAGGGCTGAGCCTGGTCAGTATATGGATGGGAGACCACATGGGAAAACTAGGTTGCTGTTGGAAGTGGTGTTAGAGAGGCCAGCAGGGGGCGCTCAACCTGTGGTCTGTGTGAGTCCTAATGCCCCAGTAAAAGTGAAGGGGACACTACACTGTCAGTGGGCGCCGTCTTTCGGATGAGATGCTAAACCGAGGTCCTGACTCTCTGTGGTCATTAAAAATCCCATGGCACTTCTCGTAAAGAGTAGGGGTGTAACCCCGGTGTCCTGGCCAAACTCCCTCAATCGGCACTTACCCATCATGGCCTCCTAATCATCCCCATCCACCGAATTGGCTCTATCACTGTCACTTCACTCCATCAATAGCTGGTGTGTGGTGAGCGCACTGGCGCCGTTGTCCTGTGGCTGCCGTCGCATCATCCAAGTGGATGCTACACACTGGTGGTGGTATGGAGAGACTCCCCTCATGATTGTGAAGCGCTTTGGGTGTATGGCCATACACAATAAATGCGCTATATAAATACACATTACATTACATTACATTACGATGACATATGATGACGTGTACAGGTGCTGTAGTGCTGTGCCATTTCTTGGGGGTAAATTTTGAAGCCCTTCCTCTTCACACTCGGTTTTAAGGGCCAAGGGGAAGGGGAAGGGGTACAAAAATAGAATTGAGATTTGGCCCTTAAACTGCGAAACCTCCTACTACTCAAGTAGGTACTACAATTGAATTTTTGACACGTCTGTTAAAAAAGTATGTTCTATATAGTATGAATGTGTATAGTATGAATGGAATCAGTCGAGTTTCTTTACTCCCATTCATGAATTATCTAACGTGGCATCATGGGATAGCATAGCGTCCTTTGGATGCACATTTCAGAATCTCACCAGATGTAGTAGGTCAACAGGATACATCTCGCCTACTGTTTAACGAATACTATGAATTCAGAAATACGACTCAAATACAAACTTTTTTTTATATATTATATAGTAGGGAAGTATGCGATTCAGGTTGCGTCCTTATTATCGGGATTTTAATTGCTTGATTCTGATTGGTTGATGAACATACTAAGAGGACATTTACGCAGAATGTGTTTTTACATTGTAATGCGCTACTTTTCCATTGATTTTTATATAAGCACACACTATGTAAACACGTATGTGAATTTTAAAATACTTTTACATTCAGTGCTGCTTATCAGTGGACCAATCAGAAGAGCTTAGAGGCGGGACAAGAATACACCTTAATAATGAATCAAAAACGAGGCTGTGAGGGTAATCTGCTGTTAATGTGCAGCGTTCCATTAAGGCAAATTGTTATAAAGAGCTGAATATCGATTGTTTGGCTGTCAAAATGATGATAATTCATAGTTTCCACAGGACAGAGAACTTAAAATTAGATGATATTCAGAACTTGACAGCATTTCATTTATTTATTAAAACAATGACATCACATGTAATCTCACGTATTCTATTGACCTTATTATTGAATGCTGTAGTGTGCTCGTTTTTTTCGATTGTTTTAGAACTTCCGACTGGCGAAATGACTAGGAATAATAATATTGTCAGAAAATGGTCAAACTACTTTCTCTACAAACATGTTTGTTCATGACTGTACATATAAAGTAGCATAATAAAATAAGATATGGTTAGTTTGCAACATAAATCAACATAAAGGCCTGTTTTTAAAGTTTTAAAAAATCTATGGAAGTGAATGAGACGGGAAGTCTGGAGCCAAAAACGTTCCAATGGCTGCTCCTGTTCGTACATTAAGAATACGGTCAATAGTCTACAGCATTGCAAGCTACTGTTTACAATAGCAAGTTGGCATGACAACAGTTTTATGTGGCATTAACATGATGGAGATGGTGTTTAAAAAAAAACATTCCTGAGCGGCTGGTCTAAATTACTGGCGTGACATGCAAACACAGTAAGTATTCGGGTATCATTTTGACAGTATGTAGTCGGAATGCATGACTTGAATGCAAAAATGCAAAACAAATTTTCATTTTAGTGCATTCATACCAATGTAACGTTGTACTCAAATCCTTTTGGGTTGTTCATATGTCCGAGTTTAAACATCCCAATTATGGCTCCTAGCCATTTTAGCTGCAAAAAAAAAATAAATAAAAAAATTTGACAGATTGGGCAATTTCCTATTTCTCCTTTTCAGTTCTCTGGAAGCTTTTAGCGCTAATGCAACATTAATGAAAAGCAAAGGACACGCGTATGGTGTGCAGCTTTCTTGTGCAGCCATAGAAAAAGCAAGGTAAATGTATTTTGAGTTGTCACTCCTAAATAAGCAGAGGTTAAGACAGGAGTTTGGGTCGGATGCTGTGAGTAGATCTTGAAGCATCGCTACTCTTACAGCCCGAGTCTCCAATGCTCCGCAGACAGCATTGACATTAAGAGGTGCTTGTGTTTCAGCCTCGCATTCAATACGCCGTCCTCTTTTCCTCACTCATTTTAATGCTTATTGACATGGTGTGCATTGGAGCTCTTGCTGACGCTGTGCACAACCGACAGAAGCAGAAGCTGAACTTTAAAAAATCCAGCCTCATGGTCTTTGGGCTAAAAAAACACAGCGGGAAGGGTGGTAATCGATCGAACGTCACGTCAGACGTATTAGCCATTCTCTTTCACTTCTGCTGTATCGACACCGGCTCTCAAAGACTGCATTCTAGCTTTTCGGCTTTTCTTTTCTGCTTCTTGATGCCGTGAGCTGGAAAAGGTAGTTATGACGGGCTTTAAAGCTCTCTAAGAAAATGTACAAAGGACCGTATGGAATTGGAGCTTTAGTAAACACTGCCCAAGGCTGTACAAATGAAGCTTTAAGTTAGACTTTGGTGCACAACGTTTGGTCAATGTGCTTGAGAATTGGGTATATGCCAATATGCAACAGTATGCTTTGGAAAAATATATATATATTATGGTTTTGGCATTTATATATATATATGACACTTAAGACTCATTTATTCATTTTCCTTCAGCTTAGTCCCTTTATTCATCAGGGGTCACCACAGCGGAATGAACCGCCAACTTATCCAACATATGTTTTACACAGCGGATGCACTTCCAGCTATAACCCAGTACTGGAAAACACCCACACACACTGCGGCCAATTAAGTTTATTTAATTCACCTATAGAGCATGTCTTTAGACTGTGGGGGAAACACAGAGAAAACTCACCCAGAGGAAACCCACACCAACAAGGGGAGAACATGCAAACTCCACACAGAAATGGCAACTGACCCAGCCGGGACTCGAACCAGCAACCTTCTAGCTGTGAGACGACAGTGCTAACCACTAAGCTACCGTGTCGCCAAGACTGAGTTATAATGCTAAAAATTAAATCACAGACAAAATTAATTATATTTTAAATTCAAATAAAAAAACTATTATTTAAAATGATAAAAATATATATTTTACAATATTACTATTCTTATTAGCAGTAGTATTTTGGTAGTCGAGTTTAACAAAAAACATTATATTGTAGCTGTATTTTAACTAGCTTAAAATTTTAGGTCCCACTTTATATCAAGTAGGCTTAACTAATACAGTATGTACTTACACTGAAATTAGTCATTCATTACAACGTACATAATGTGAAAATACATATTTTTAGATTTTACTTATGCTTGATTAAATACCTGCATGTAATTACATCTGTATATTACACATCTTTAATTACACATTTGTCCATCCCTTACACCTTAACCACCCTTAAACATAACCCTACTTTTGTCCAACCTCAGGAGCACCACAAGTGTTCTCAAATACATTATTAACACAGTAAGTACATTGTGTTTATTTTTGATGTAAGTACATTGTCGTTAAGACCACCTAATATAAAGTGGGCCCAAATTTAATATTTTATAAAATCGTTATCAACAAATTCACTAAATATGACTCTTAAGTTGTACAAGTATATTTTTGTCAATAGCCAAAAAACATTGTACTGATCAAAATGGTTGATTTTTCTTTTATGCCAGAAATCATTCAAATATTAAGTAAAGACTATGTTCCATGAAGAGATTTTGTCCAACTAAAGATGTCCAACAATAAATAATTCAAAACTCAATTTTTGATTAGTAATGTGCATTGCTCAGAACTTAAATTGCACAAGTTTAAAGGAGTTTTTCTTAGTATTTAGATTTTCTCGAATCCTCAAATTTCCAACACAGGCTCATTCTGATTATACATATATACATGATATATACATTTTTGGAGAGAGCAAAATACGTGCCAGGAGTTAAGTTTTTCTTCTTGTTTACACAAATCCACCAGAAGCTGCTGTGTTTGCTTTTTCAGATCTCAAATTTCTCTTGTGAGTGCCACCTGCTGTTCTCGCATAAATCCACTAGAGGCCGTTGTCAACTGACTGACTGACTGACTGACTGACTGACTGACTGACTGACTGACCAACCGACCAATAACCCCGCCCACCCCCTTCCCTAAACCCAACCGATAGTGTTTTCAAAAGCACTGAGTGACCCATCCATCCACTTCCCTAAACCCAATTGACAATGTTTTCAAAAGGAATCCAGAAAAAGAAAATCCCTTACGGCAGCATTTTCAGATTTTACCACATTCTCACCCTATTATTTACTTGTTTATTTTATTTTTTGGCTTTTGTTTTTGTTTTACCTACTTTCTGGAACTGTTCTTCAACAGACTTGAACCCCATTATCGCAGTCAACTCCGCTCTGCGTCTCAAGTCTGCTGACGTACATGTCGAGCTACCGGACTGGTAACAGCAGGAACGTTGCTTTAAGTCGTTTTAAAGATGAAATGCACCTGTATAAATATAAATCATACGAAAAATGTATTTATTCAGCGTGTATAATTCTCAGTTTTAAAAAGGTGACACTTACAATTAGTTTTGTGGTCCAAGGTCAAATTTGACAATAGTGTAAATACAGGCTCCAGATAAAATACTCCAGTAAAAGTCTTTCATGCTGCTAAAAAGACTGAAAGAAAATCTGCAAATTTGATGCCTGTCACGATGTCTATTTTTTGTTGTACGATATATATTGCACCAAAATATATTGCGATAAACGATATTATTGGCATTTTAAGGCCATTTTATGCCACTCATTACATAATGCCAGAATGACAATATCATCACAATGCAAGTGTAATGTGAAGTGGATGCTGACAAGGGAAGTGCGGATCCAAATGCAGGGGTTATTACCAGGAACGTCAGGCAAGCAATGGTCAACACAGGGGCAACAGATGTACACAGGAAATCCAGAGTCGTAGTCAAATAACAGGCGATAGTTAGTACAGGCAGGAAGTAGACAACATAAACAAACAAACAAGGCGAGGGTCAAAAACATGACAAGACAAGGCAAGAACAACATGTGGTAATATTTACAGTTCAGTATAACAAGACTCAGCGCTGATGTGTGTGTGTGCGTGCGCTGTAAAAAATAGTCCAGTAATATGTCCATGAGCGGCTTCAGCTGTGAGTGTTTGCAATCAGACAGGATCTAGGCCAGGTGTGTGAGTTGTGCATGACTGGAGCTTGTAGTTCTTTTTGCTGGCTGATTTGTGGTTTTCCAGCGATCTGCATGGGCTAGATCGCTGGTGACTGTGACAGCAAGTACACTCTTCCAAAGAACACATCATATTTTATTCTTAAGAATATTTAATTTTATTATAGTTATTTAACTATTTAATAATCAGGCATTGGAATCAGAATGTAAAAATGCATATCATTCAATCATTCATTCTTTTTCTTTTCGGCTTAGTCCCTTTAGTAATCCGAGGTCGCCACAGCGGTATGAACCGCCAACTTATCCAGGACGTTTTTACACAGCGGATGCCCTTCCAGCTGCAACCCATCTCTGGGAAACATCCACACACACTCATTCAAACTCCTACACTACGGACAATTTAGCCTACTCAATTCACCTGTACGGCATGTCTTTGGACTGTGGGGGAAACCGGAGCACCCGGAGGAAACCCACGCAAACGCAGGGAGAACATGCAAACTCCACACAGAAACACCAGCTGACCCGGCCGAGGCTCGAACCAGCGACCTTCTTGCTGTGAAGCGGCAGCACTACCTACTGCGCCACTGCGTCGCCGAAAATGCATATCCTAAATCAATAATAACAAATGTTAACAAAAAAAGCAAGGTAAAAAGTAACAGAGGCTGTGATATCTGATCTATTTTCAGTTATCTGACACCCACGTTACAATATACTGTACTATAGTAATTTATAGTAAATATTATAGTTTTTTTTTTAACCACTGTCACTGACATCTCCAATAGAGATAGAGATGATGCACAATCAGCTAAAATGTTGCTAGAATTGGTTTTTATGTGTGGGTGTGTTGTATGTCAATATTCTGATTATTGTGACAGGCCTGAAGGGTTCAAGAAAATCAAAATATTGTGAAAATCACCTTTAAAATTGTCTAAATGAAGTGCTTAACATGCACATTACTAATCAAAATGAGTTTTGATGTATTCGTAGGACATTCACAAAAAAACCCTTCAAAACAAGAGGATGCTGCAAAATTCCAGTAGAGACGTGCGCATATAAATGCAGGATTCACTCTCATAACCGCATTGACTGACACCGTAATAACCATAACAATGAACAAGGAAAAAAATATGTCAAAATAGATAAGCAGAAGCACCCAGAAGGCATCACCTTCAGTGATTTAATTCAGGAAACAGGCCTTCGGATCATTCATAACATTTCCCAGAGTTCAATGAGGACGTGAGCACTTTTAGTCTGAAACTCATATTTATGGTAATTCAGACGTGACGCATACGATAACCGCGGATTCATAAAATCAATTAATTGATCTGAACACATGGCGAAATCCACCCACAGGAGGATTCAATCTCAAGAGCGGCTCGGCTCGGGCTCAGCTCTCTGTAGTTTTTACATCTGTTCAAACTCGAAATCATCCAATCGCGCAGTGCAAACATATCAAGTGCATTGGAAATCTCCTCTCTGGGCTATCAAGAGCTCCATATGTTTTTATTGCACGAGTCATTATTGCTTCAAGAGGCTCGAATGAGATTTCTCAACCCCTGCTTGAAATGAGTGCAATGTGGCTCCACGTTAAGTCATGCTGCTCGAGATCTAGGGGTCATGGTCGTAGGTGTGCATTTCTTTGCATTTTTCAAAAACAACCAGATCCCTAAAGGCAAGTTCACAACTATAAAAATAACTGGGCAACGCTTTATAATAACTACACACTATGAATCATTTATTAAGCATTAGCAAATAGTGAATTCTTTCTTTGTGAACTTTACATTAATAGATGTTAGCAAACAGTTTATAAATACAGCTACAAATGCTGTATTCTTGACCTATAAGCACATGTATAATTGTGTTTTCATACTTTGTTAATGATCATTACTAAATTAAGTATTGCATTATTTATGAACCAGTTATGTTAGGATAGTCGGTGTTTTTTTAAGATCATTCAGAATGTGTAAGTAAATAATTAATAAACTATTCATTTATACAGTTGAAACCAGAAGTTTACATACACTCTAAAAAAAGGAACATAACATTTTTTTTTAAATGTCTGATGGTAAATCATTCTAAACGTTTACTATTTTACTATTTTTTTTGAGAATTTTTTTATTAATTTCTAGACAGTCAAAAGTTTACATACATTTCCTTGGTATTTTTTTAGCTTTGCTTTTAAACTGTATAACTTTGGTCAAATGTTTTGGGTATCCTTCCACAAGCTTCTCACAATAGTTTTGCAGGAATTTTGGCCCATTCCTCCTGACAGAATTGGTGTAACTGAGTCAGATTTGTAGGTTGTCTTGCTCGCACAAGCTTTTTTAACTCTGCCCACAAATTTTCTACAGGATTGAGCTCAGGGCTTTGTGATGGCCACTCCAAACCATTCACTCTGTTGTCCTTAAAGCACATTTTAACTAATTTGGCAGTATGCTTAGGGTCATGGTCTGTTTGGAAGACCTATTTGTGGCCACGTTTAAATTTTCTGGCTGATGTCTTGAGATGTTGCTTCAGTATTTCTACATAATGTTCTTTCTTCATGATGCCATCTATGCTGTGAAGTAGACCAGTCCCTCCTGCAGTAAAGCAGCCCCACAACATGATGCTGCCGCCCCCATACTTTACAGTTGGGATGGTGTTCCTAGGCTTGTAAGCTTTCCCCTTTGGCCTCTAAATGTAACACTGGTCATTATGGCCAAACAGTTCAACTTCAGTTCCATCAGACCACAGGACATGTCTCCAAAAACTATTCTTTTCCCAGTGTAATTTTGCTAATTGTAATCTGGCTTTTTTGTTGATTCTGGCTTGTTGATTTTTCCATGTTGTCACACAAGGAAGCAGTGTGTTTGAGGTTTTTCTTAAATACTATTCTACAGTTGTGCCTCCAATTAACTCAAATGTTGTCAATTAGCCAATCAGACACTTCCAAAACCTTGCCACCATCATCTGAGCTTTTTCAGAGGCATAATAATCTTATTGTAAACTTGACTTTCAAGAAAAGTTATAACAATTTCTCAAAAAATCTCTCTCTCATTATTCTGCTATTAAGCATAACAGAAACAAATTTGATGATCCTAACTTACCTAAAAGAGAAAAGGTTTAGTCACATCAACATCTGACTTTTTTTAAATGGTTATGTGCCTTTTTATACAGTGTATGGAAACTTCTGGTTTCAACTGTACTGTATATCTTATTATTCATGCATATATTAATAGTTACTTTGTATGTTAATAAATGCTTTATAAACTCAACTTCATCCAGTTTTGTGATCTTATCTAAAGTGAAGACTTTATAAATCCCTTATAAATGACAATTAAAGTGTTGAGACAACATGAAGGAATTAAGTTATCGTATTAGTTTTTACAAATTTAAGTGCAATACTTCTGAAAAAGTAGCCCTATATACATTTCTGGAGATCGCAAATTATGTAGCCAGAGGTACTGTATGGCTGCATTTTGTCTTTAAAACAAACGCTACGGGGCGGTATGATGCCGTTCCTTTTCACGCTTACCAGCTAACTGCTTACCTCTGTGTGGATGACTTTCCCATTGTTATCAGTTTGTCCAGTGCCTCGCTGCATATGTTGGCAGACTTGAGATGCAGAGCGAAGCTGACCGCGAAGACAGGGTTCGAGTCCTGTGAGGAACGGTTCAGGAAAGCAGGTAAGACAAAAAAAAAAGCCGAAAAATAAAATAAATAAGTAAATAACAGGGTGAAAATGAGGTAAAATCTGAAAACGTGGGAAAAAAAATCAGGTGGCCGCAAGGGCTTTTCTTTTTCTGGATTGCTTTTTAAAACAAAGGGTTTAGAGAAGGAGGTGATTGGATCAATCGTTGCTTTTGAAACACTATTGGTTTTCAACACTTTGCCCCTTGAGATTAGAATGGCTCCATCTTTATCTATTTTTAAATCACTCCTAAAATCGTACCTATTTAGCTTGGCTTTTTAATATTATTTTAATAGTCCTTTCTACTGCTACATTTTTAAATGTTTTCAGTTGTTTTTATACCCTGTCTTTTTATTTTATTTTTTATGTACAGCACTTTGGTCAGTCTTGTGACTGTTTTTAAATGTGCTCTATAAATAAATGAACTTGAACTTGGTTGGGTTTAAGAAAGTGGCTTGCCGGGTCAAAAGGTGCTTTTTAAAACACTATCGGTTGGGGTTAGGGAAGAAAATGGGTGGGTCAGTCGGTCGATTGGTCAGTGGGTCAGTTGGTCAGTCAGTCAGTCAACACTGGCCTCTGGTGGATTTACGCGAGAACAGCAGGAGCGAATGGCACTCATGAGAGAAATTTGAGATCTGAAAAAGCATACACAGCGGCCTCAAAACAAAACAAAACAAAAACTGCAAAAAAAAAAAAAAAAAAAAAACAAACGTAGCTCCTGAGACGTATTTGGAGCTCTCCAGAAATGTATATAGGGTTTTCAGAATGAGCCTGGGTTGTTTAAGTGGATTGAACATAAAACAGTTAAGTTGTCCCTGAAAAAACTCAAGAATTGTGCGGTTTTAGTTCATTTTAAATAAATAGTTTGAGCAAACATAATTTTTTTTTTTTGAGTGCACATTGATTGGATTATTGAGATTATTGCTCATTTCAAACACACACTGCAGTTTTGCTGTCTGGATTCTTGTTGTTTAGGGATTCTTATTGGTTATTAAGGTTATCATTGTGTGTTATAGCTCTTATTATTAAAGCGATTACAATACTATAACTCCTTATGCCATCATCTTATAGTTGTATTGTGGACTCTACACTGTACAAAATGCTGGGTTCCACACAATTCTTTCATGTTGTTCCAACGCAAATCGAATAAGTAAACTTAATGGCCCCCTTTCACAAGACTGTTATGACGCATTTGGATGAACATTTATATGTACACTAAAAAAATTATGCAAAGATGATTCCTTTGATTTACTCAATTTTTTACTCAAGTTGAACATTACCAAATTTAACTTGTTTGTTTATAATCAACACAAATTGTTTGCAACAATTTTGCAGGCATCATTTTTTTCAATGTATTTATGTATGTATTATATCATCTAGGCGTCAAATTACAAAAAAATAATTACCTCTTATGCAAGGTGTTTCTAATGTAGCGTTTATGAATTTCACGCTATTCTCTTCTCTGGTTGCCGTTATAAGTCTCAAACAATTGTTTTCTTTTTTTTGAAAGTCTTAATAACTATTATTTCAGCAAATAGGATTGTAAAAAATGATTTGTTGTACTCTCCCATTCATTGCGCTCTAAGTTCACCAACTATGACAATTTCTGCTGCAGAAATGTGAAAAGGGTTTATAGTTTTTTTACAATTTTAAAGGTGCTGTATGTAAGTTTTTGACTCTTCTAAAGCATAAAAATACCATAATATGTGTGCAGATATTTAAGAAACATCCCAAGTGAACATACTTGTTTAACTGAAAAACAATGCTGAAGTCAGATATTCTGCTTTGAAAATGGGTTTTCCGTGCCGGAACTCTGTCTTTGTTTAGATAAATTTCATATGCACGATGCCAGTTTAGCCAATTATATGTCAGCACCCTGGGTTGCCTTGTTGGAAAACAGCGTATTTCATTCATTCATTCATTCAGAAAGACTCTGAAAGCATGCGTCCGTGACCAAAAAGAACAGTATGGGAGACAGATGCAGTTCCACATGAGGTTATTAATTAGCAAATTACATAAATATTACGAACGTAAGCATTAGGTGAGCAGGTTACATTGTAACCGCGTGTCCTAACAACACGCTGTGACGAGAGAGGCAGTGATCAGCTATTTGGCTGTTTGCACCAGACGAGACACGGCAGAAATGTAAATACAGCCTTTCAGAAGCACATAATATGCACTCGCTCACGAAACGGTAAGGTTTAGAATCTATTTAATACATGTTAACCCACTTTAACATCAATGTAGATGCTGAATCACTCATATGTGTTTAGTTCTAAAGTTCAATTTCAGACGGTTTATTGTATTTTCAAGATCTGAGGTGAACTTTCTGCTTTCAGTATATGGCAACAAATGCCATGTAAAATGCATTCAAACTCGCATTGTTAGCATTTAGCACAGAATAAAGCACACAAGGCTTACCTGAGGTGATCTAGCTGTCATAGGTTTTTGTTGTTCAGCTGTGAGAAATAGAAGCCATTTCTAATATATCAATTCGAGGTGTTGGTTAGGACAAAAACTCCGTTAAATATGGAAAATATTCCCTCTATCGCGTGTCGTTGCTTTTATTTAGAACACAGTTTAAATCACTCACTCCTGTACACAATCTGGCATCCTAGCGTACTTTTATTATGATCCAGGAGTGCAATACCTAGTTCAACCACTGGGTGTCAAACTTACATACTGCACCTTTAAGTTGATTAAACATAGCACAATTAAGTTGTCCCTGCAAAAACCTCAAGAATTGTGTTGTTTGAGCTCATTTTAAATAACTAGTTAGAACAAGAGGCAAAAATATTTTTTTTGAGTGCATTACACGTGAAATGTGCTTTAATAGCGGTTGAGAGCATTTCTAATGCAACAAACTGGCATGATTTTCAGTCAAACAGATTGCCAGAGACTCTCTTGGACCCAACACATACAGAGCGAACCTGTTGCACTACAAAAACATTTATTATAAACTTGTTTGATCCTCACAACAGGCCTCTTCCAAAGTGTCCAAAATAAGAACCCTATGTAGGGATCGTGACATCACAGAGAATAGAATGTGGATTCTTTTTACTTGGAATAAAGTAACAGCCACATAGCAACACCCTGGCAACCATCCTAGAAAACAGGCTTCATTTTCTTTAGTAATGCGGTTTGTGTTTTGGATCTTCTCTGTCTTGGTCATAAGCAGAGGTGAGCACTTGTTCTCCTCTTCATTACGGGTCGCTTTGATGTCGCAAGGTTTTTTCGCATCCAAAAGCCTGCGGACTGGTGTTATTGCTGGTTATTTCAGACCGGCGCGGACACCTCCAGGAACCAGAAGGGCTTTGGCGCAATTCCGCGGGATGAAATGCTTTTATTGATCTCGGCAGGAGAAAACACTCCAAATGGTTGCTTCTGTTCTTTTTTATTATTTGCTGCCATGACAGACGCATTGAACAAAAGCAAACAAACACAGCGAGGGAATACAATTTCACTCTCAGTACATCAAACAGCAGACGATAGGGCAAAAAGCTTGCGAGAGACTGAATGTCTTTGGGCTTTTTTTGTGTTTCTGAACATCAAGGGTGGAAAATACTGACCTGGCGAGCCACGTTTTCAACTGCCAAACCAGCTTTTGTAATATAATGAAGTGTTTTCAGTGCAGTTTACAGACTGTGGAGACACAGACACATTCTGAGGAAAAAATGCTGGGTTCTCATAACCCAGCATTAGGTCAAAAATGGATAAATTCAACATTGGGTTAATTTTTTCGATTAAACTTAAATTAACAGCAGATTAACCCAACAGTTTTGACTAAAAAAGAGTTTTGTACCACAATACAACTATAAGACTATGGCCAATAACCAATAAGAATGCTTAAATCTCTTAAAGTGTTTTTTTTTTTTTGTGTGTTTCTGAACATCAAGGGTGGAAAATACTGACAGGCGAACCACATTTTTCAACTGCCAAAGCATCTTTTGTAATATAATGAAGTGTTTGCAGTGCACTTTACAGACTGTGGAGACACAGACACACTCTGAGGAAAAAAATGCTGAGTTGTTGTAACCCAGCGCTGGGTCAAAAATGGGCAAATCCAACATTGGGTTATTTTTTTTCAATTAAATTTAAATTAACAGTAAATCAACCCAACAGTTTTGACTCAACGTTGGGTTACAAAAACCCAGGGATGGAAATAAGGCTTTATCCCTTAAGAAGACACTCATTTGAGTATTACTTAGGGGTTATACACTGCAAGAAAATTCTTGTTGCCTTAAATGTTTTAGTTGAATCAAATGAACTTTTCTAGTTGTCTCAACTTACATTTATTAAACTGACTAAAATATTAAGTTAAACTTTGTATAATTTAAAAATGTTTGTCAAAACCTGATTAACTTATTTAAATAAGTTAAAAAATTAAAATTAAAAAATATTTGTTGTCTTGACATTTTGTCATTTAATTTTTTTTTACAGTGTGATGAGCATTTTATTATAGAATGCAATGAAATGAAAACCTGAGAACATTTGATTCAAAGCATGCATGGCCAAGAAATAAAATAAAATAAAATAAAATAAAATAAAATAAAATAAAATAAAATAAAATAAAATAAAATAAAATAAAATAAAATAAAATAAAATAAAATAAAATAAAATAAAATAAATTCATTGATTTTCCTTCGGCTTAGTCCCTTTATTAATCAGGGGTCGCCACAGCGGAATGATCTGCCAACTTATCCAGCATATGTTTTACACAGCGGATGCCCTTCCAGCCGCAACCTAGTACTGGGAACCAGTGACCTTCTTGCTGTGAGTGCTAAACACTGAGCCACCGTGCCTCCAAAATAAAATAAATAATAAAAAATAAAAGTGTATGTAATCTAAAAACATTAAGGAATTTGGTCATAAAAATGAATGTAATTAGTAATAGTACTATTAGTACTTTTAAATTAGTAATGCTGCATAGATTTTACATTTTAAATTATGTTATAAATATTAAACATATTAAATCGAATGCCATGCTTTTTAGCATAAAATGCCAAAAACAAATTTGTTGCATTGAACTATATTTTTAGGTTAAGTGCAAAAGTAAAGTAAAAAGTAAGATTTTAATCTTGCAAAAGTCATATAAATTTAATTTGTAAAATAAAAAAGTTTAAAATAAATAAACAAATAAAGATATTACAATTATTAGCCCGCCTTTGATTTTTTTTTTCTTTTTTAAATATTTCCCAAATTAAATTTAACACAGCAAGGAAATGTTCACAGTATGTCTGATAATATTTTTTCTTCTGGAGAAAGTCTTATTTGTTTTATTTCGGCTAAAATAAAAGCAGTTTTTATTTTTTTAACACCATTTTAGGGACAAATTTATTAGCCCCTTTAAGCTATATTTTTTTCAATAGTCTACAGAACAAACCATCATTATACAATAAGTTGCCTTATTACCCTAACCTGTAACCTAGTTAACCTAGTTAAGCCTTTAAATGTCACTTTAAGCTGTATAGAAGTGTCTTGAAAAATATCTAGTCAAATATTATTTACTGTCATCATGGCAAAGATAAAACAAATCAGTTATTAGAAATGAGTTATTAAACTATTATGTTTAGAAATGTGTTGAAAAAAATCTTCTCTCCATTAAACAGAAATTGTTTATATTAAAAAAAATAATAAATTACATGTATATATATATATATATATATATATATATATATATATATATATATATATATATATATATATATATATATATATATATATAAATTTCACAAATTAAATTTATATGACTTTTTATGGTGCGTTTACACCTGCCTTATTTAGTTCGATTGAATCGCACTAGAGTTTGTTTTCCCTCTTGGTGCGGTTCGTTTGGGCAGGTGAGAACGTAGCAATCGCACTCGGGTGTGCTCCAAAAGCGCACTAAAAAAGCGTACCGAGACCTGCTTGAAGAGCTGGTCTCGGTAAGCTTTCAAACGAACCCTAGAGCGGTCCGTTTGTGGTGAGAACGTGATCCAAACTAAAACAGGCCCAACCGCAAAAAGTACTGCGCCTTTTTGGACTAATCCAGCTGCCGTAGTGCGATGCGCTGTCTATCTTATGGGGTTTGGAGAAAAAATATTTGTTGACAGCGCTTTACCAACAGTTTTAAACAGAGAGAGAGAGAGAGAGGGAGGGAGGGAGGGAGGGAGGGAGAAACATTACCTGATGGATCAATGGTGATATTTCCGAAAGATGACCATGTCGCAGTTTAGCTAAATTATTTCACGCCTTCTCCTAATGCTTTCGCAGATTGCAATGCATTCAAACATTGTTTTCCAGCCCCAGCCGCACTTCATTCTCGAAATGTATAGTTTGTCTAAAGTGATGCATAGAAACTACATAGTATACTATGACCAGGGATACTGCGTCAGCCAGCGCAGCGACATTGTGTGTCTGCCGGTTTGTTTATTTGCGGTAGTTCCACATGAATTCTGACCAATTGAAAAGCAGTTTAGGAAATGCGTTCAATAACATCTGGCCAGTGAGTGATGTAGATTTTGTCACATGACTGCATTTTGGTTCGTTTCAACTGGTTCGGACCAAAGCACTCAGTGTGGTGTGAAAGGGACCCAAAACGGCAGAAAAATGCTACAATGTATCATTTGTTGCCTTTGGTCTGGACCAAATGAACCGAACCACATATGTGAAAGCACCCTTATACTTTTGCACTTATGTAAATTAAAATGATCTACAATTACATGACTTTTATAAAACGTTATATTTTAAATTAGCAATTATATATTTCATATAGAGAAGATACTGGACATAGACAAAAGTTATTCATTTTTTTTTAATCACTTCTTTTGAATAAATCTTGCATCTGAGGAATGAACACAAACTAACCAGCAATTTGGCAAAAGATAAGAGCGTGTTTGATTTTCAGCTGCTGTTTATAGTTCCTTGGCTATAACTCTCTTCACACTCGTAGGACTGTTATTTAGATTTAATTAAACCAAGCACATTCCTCCAAACTCCACAAGAGTCGAGCGTTTTACATTAGAAAAATGACACTTGGCACCACATTTTCTGTTTCAACTAATCTAATTAGCTTGTCGTAAGTATGACTGCTTCATTTTTAATTGCTACTTGCCATTGCTTAAATTAAAATCAAGACTCATCCACTCCAAACAGCCTTTCAACTGATTAATTCGTGCCTCAGCAGCAGAGAGTGTGACTTTATGTTTGTTCTTTAAAGAAAACGCATTTGCTGGAGCACAGAATACCTGTGTGTTGTAGATGGTTTGCGGCGACTGACCTCTGTTTCTGGAGCTCATGCCCTTCTGCTCATCCAGACAGCAGGAGAGATGAAAAAAGCCTGAGGTGGGGGAGCGTCACATGCCTACATTTCCCATGAGCCCTGGCGGTGCACGCTCTGCTTCAGGGAGATCCTGCAGGAGTATGAACGTGAATGTGAATGAGGTCAGAAAAACACAATCATGATCACTACGACTCCTACGAGTTCCATCATATGTTATTTTAAGGTCGCCATGAAATCATAATTTACTCTTCTTATTTTTATATGTATATAGTAGTGCTTGTTATAAATGATGTGTGTGCGCACTTTATTATTTTGCTTGTTATTTTATATTATATTCAGTGTTTTATTTTGAATTCATTAGCATTCATTAGCTTTAATCTAATACCGTAACCTTCCCTTTCCACCTTGAAACGACTTCACTTCTGGTCACATGGAATTTCTTTAGGGCGGAGCTATTAGTCCTTTAGGGTGGAGCTATCAGTGCCTATCAGTCATTTAGGGAGAGGCTATCAGTCATTTACGGTGGAGCTATAAGTCCTTAAGGGCGGAGCTGTCAGTCTTTTAGGGAGGAACTATCAGTCTTTTAGGGAGGGCTATTAGTACTTTAGGGCAGAGCTATCAAACTTTTAGGGATGAGCAATTAGTCCATTAAGGCAGAGCTATCAGTCATTTAGGGGGGAACTATCAGTATTTTAGGGAGGAGCTATCAGACTTTTAGGGAGGAGCAATCAAACTTTTAGGGAGGAGCTATCAGTCCATTAGGGCAGAGCTATAAGTCATTTAGGGGGAACTATCAGTATTATAGGGAGGAGCTATCAGAGTTTTAGGGAGGAGCTATCAGTGCTTTAGGGTGAGGCTATCATTCCTTGAGGGTGGAGTTATCAATCCTTTTGGGTGGAGCTATTAGTCTTTTATGGAGGGGCTATCAGTCCATTTGGGCGGAGCTAAAAGGCATTTAGGGTGGAGCAATCAGTCCTTTAGTAGGGAGCTATCAGTCCATTAGGGCGGAGCTATCAGTCATTTAGGGTAGAGCTATCAGTCCTTTAGGGAGGAGCAATCAAACTTTTAGGGAGGAGCTATTAGTCCTTTTAAGTTGGAGCTTTCAGCCCTGAGAAGTGGGGCTATCAGTCCTTTAGGGAGGAGCTATCAGTTCTTTGGGGCGGAGTTATCAGTCTTGTAGTCCATGGCTATTAGTCATTTAGGGAGGAGCTATCAGTCCTTTAGGGTGGAGATATCAGTCTTTTAGGGAAGGTCTATCAGTCCTTGAGGAAGAAGCTATCAATCCTTTAGGGAGGGGTTATCAGTCTTTGAGAACAGGGCTGTCAATCCTTTTGGGTGGAGTTATTAGTTATTTAGGGAGGGGCTATCAGTCCTTTAGGGCAGAGCTATCAGTCCTTTAAGGTGGAGATATCTGTCCTTTAAGGCGGAGTTATTAGTCCTGTAGGCTGTGGCTATCAGTCATTTAGGGTGGGGCTATCAGTCCTTCATGGCGAAGCTATCAGTCCTTTAGTGTGAAGCTATCAGTCTTTTAGCGAGGGGCTATCATTCCTTTAGGGTGGAGTTATCAGTCTTTTAGGGAGTGGCTATCAGTCCTTTAGTGTTAGGCTATCAGTTCTTTAGTGTTAATCTATCAGTTCTTTAGGGCGGGTCTATCAGTCCTTTAGGGAGGGGCTATTAGTCCTTTAGGGAGGGGCTATCAGTGTGTGTCTCTTTTCTGCTCTGAATTCATCCATTCTTCAATCTTCATACATTTTGTTAGCGATGCCCATCTTTCAACAATCCATTCGGTTCCCGAAGAACAAAATCATGTGCCACTGTATATTTATTTCTCAATTCAGGACTATTTCAAGTGGATGTACGTCACAATAGCAGATCTTAACTTCAGTTTCATGGCGAATTAAAAATTGGTGTTAATACCAATTTACCACATGGGTAAAAACAGCTAAATTACAATAATACATGCTATAATGCATGCCATCGCACAGCATATTGGTTTATTAGACCACACTGAAAAGAAAGTGTGTGTGTGTGTGTGTGTGTCTCGTGGCCTCATGTGGACAAAAACTGCTTATAAAGACACAGACGTGGAAAAGCTGAGAGAGCACAGACTGGGTTTGGACTGATGACAAAAGAGGTTTAAAAAATCAATTACTGGACGTCCGAGGGGAACTAAGAGACTAACATGGAAATTATTTCTCATGCAGCTTCGAAATGATTCGGTCATCCCTTGTGGTTTTGTGTTTTTGTGCATATTTGAGCACACTGTACGATGAATGGTGCCTTGGACAACATAAGTTAGAGTTAGTTCAGTTCAAAATGAGAGCTGTATGACATATTAAATAAGCCAGTTATTTGTTTAATGTTTGTTGGTTTTGGGTCAGTATTAAAAAGTGTAATAGGTTATGGTTTTTTTTACATATGACTTCAGCGGTTCATTCTGCTGTGGTGACCCCTGATAAATCAAGGACTAAGAAGAGGAAAGTGAGTGATATGACTTGTTTTAATATTTAAATGTTTGTTTAAACATAATAATTCATATCCAAATCTATATGTATTGTATTTTCAGTCTACTGGTGCTGATACAGTATATTTAGAGTTTATAAAAATGTATTCACAATTTATAATTTCTCATCTTGTGCTTTCACAGAAAGAAATAACATCATGCAGGTTAGTAAAATTAAAAATAAAATAACATTAAAGATAGGGATGCTCCGATCAGGATTTTTGCCACCGATACCGAGTACCGATTTTTTGTCATGCTGATCGGCCGATACCAATGCCGATTCTGATGCTTCAACGTCAGTAAAATATTTGCGCTGTGGCAGTTGATATCGTGGTTCAAGATGTTCAATGAGGCGTTTAAATCCAATGTCTTCTGTGACTGACAGAGGCTGCTTGTCAATGCATATAATTTCCATTATCTTCGCGGTTATATCCTTAGCTTTCTTGTCTGGTGTGTACAGTTCGTGTTTTTTCAGAATGTCTGTAATGGATGGCTGAGTGAGAGTCGCATTACTAGTTACCGTTGCCTTTTTTGCAGTCGACAGTTTTTCGTATTCACCATAGGACTCGCGGTGGCTCGTTCTTAAGTGCCGAATCAGGTTCGTTGTATTAAATGTTTTGGATGACGCTCCTCCACGTGAGATTTCTTTGGAACATAAACGGCAATTAGCGAATTTTTCATTGTTTCTCGAAACGTCATAATAAGTTAGCGAGTACCGATCGAGTCATAAAATGTGATTATCGGCCGATACCGATCTTCGGTCGATCGATCGGAGCATCCCTAATTAAAGATCGTTATTTGGTAAACTGTTTCATAAGTTTGAGTTCATCGCAATCCTCCACCCCGCCCCCGTCACAGCAGCAACCTGCTCGCGAAAAATACACACTCAGGTCCCGTTTACACTAATATGTCTTAGTTTTAAAATGGCTAAAGTGGCATTTTAGGATGAAAACGATCCACGTCCACACTGGCGTTTCATCTAGCATTTCTGAAAAGCCCTCCTTCCACACTATACCACTGAAAATGCACATCACGTGACCACACACACACAAGCACACACACACACAGGCATGCACTGCATCCAGCAGTCAGCGGGTGCTTTGAGCACAAAACCCCAGAGAGCAGTGCACATCAGACAGTTTATCAAGCATGTGCCGCTGGATCCCATCTAACTATAGTTGTTAAACATGATATTTAATTAATCTTGTCTCTATCTAACGACTCTTCGGTCTTTTGAATATCAGGTAACACGTAACACTGCTTCAATCTTTCACTTTCACCTCAGATACTGTTGGTTGGTTCCTGTTGGTGGTTGTGCACGTTTTTTTACCAACCAAGTTTGTCGACGCCATTATAACGACACAGATCACTCTGCCTATTCATGCCAAAGTCCTGTGGAAAAAGTGATTGACAGGTGGTAATTTGTGTGTAACTTTATTTATTTATGATTTAGTTATGGGTAAAACAAAGGCCATGCGGGTCAGGTAGTTGAAACAGTAGGCTATAAATAATTAATTCATAAATAATTAATTCACCGCCCCTACGACAACGATGCCATCGTCCATCGCTGTGTTTTACATTAGACATCGTACGATGCTAAATTGGTCGACATCGGCCAACCCTACTTTATTATTATTATTATTATTATTATTAATGGGGCAACACAGTGGCTCAGTGGTTAGCACTGTCGCCTCACAGCAAGAAGGTTGTGGTTTGAGTCTCAGCTGGGTCAGTTGGCATTTCTGTGTGGAGTTTGCATGTTCTCACCGTGTTCGTGTGGGTTTTCTCCGGGTCCTCTGGTTTCCCCCACAGTCCAAAGACATGCGCTATAGGTGAAGTGAATAAACTAAATTGGCCGTGGTGTATGAATGTGAAAGCGACATGGGTGTTTTCCAGTACTGGGTTGCAGTTGGAAAGGCATAAGTTGGCGGTTCATTCCGCTGTGTCGACCCCTGATTAATAAAGGGACTAAGCTAAAGAAAAATTAATGGATGATTTATTATTAATCAAAGTTACATTCAATTAATCAAATGTTATAGTGAAGACTTTAATATTATACTATATTTTATTAATATTACTAATAAAGTCTGTTTAAAATAAATGCAGTTTTTTCATCAAATATACTAAAAAATGTTATTACATTTTCTGAAATATCAAGCACAACTGTTTTATACATTGATAATAATAAAAATTGTAATATTAGAATGATTGCTGAAGGATCATGTGACACTGAAGTAATGATGCTGAAAATTCAGCTGTGAATCATCATATATAATTTTCCTTTGCAATATATTCAAATAGAAAGCATTTATCTGAATTTACAATAATATTTCATAATTTTCCAGCTTTTACTGTATTTTTGATCTTGAGCATTTCATATATATTTTTCAAAATCTTTCTAAATTCAAACTTTTAAACTGTGGTGTGTTTGCAGCGTGTCAGGGAGTGTGTGTTTATGTGTATGAGTGTTTCGGCGTGTGTGTTTATCAGCGAGTGTTATGATCTGGAATGAGCAGTCGCAGCGGTGCAGTCGTGTCAGTAAAGCTGAATTGGATGTAACACGAGTCATTAATCAAACTAAGCGAGGCAAATAGAGGAGGGACGTGAAGCTGAAATGATGAAACACAGCAAATACAGACACATCAACTTCTTCATCGCATCTACAACACTTTTCTGTGTCTTAGAACTGCATTTATGTTTCGATGCAACCTCCAAAAACATTACTTTAATCTTTTTGCTGAGTCACAAAACACGGGAAAGTGTTAGTTTGGAAAATGAGTTTGGGTTTTTCTTCATGTTCTTTTTATTCTTTGTTATTACCTTTGTCTGGCAAACTCAAAATGGCATAATGGGTCCAGTGTAAACTGAGAAATGCTATTTTTCCTTACAGGTTTAATGTGTTATATTCTACAAGCTTGAGATGGGTATAAGAGGCTTTTTCTTTACATTTAAAAGAACTCTATTCTGCTCCCTAAGACTGCATTTATCATTTATTGTACTGAAAAACTTCAATAAATATTGTGAAACATTATTTCATTTTCCTTCGGTTTAGTCTTTATTTCAGAGCCGAAGGAACCGCCATCTATTCCAGCAATTTTTTTACATAGTGGATGCCTTTCCAGCTGCAACACAGTATTGGGAAACACCCATACACACACACACACATACACTCATACACTACAGACAACTTAGTTTATTCAATTCACCTATAGCGCATGTGTTTGGACTGTGGGTGAAACCGGAGCACCCGGAGGAAATCCACACCAACACGGGGAGAACATGCAAACTCCACACAGAAATGCCAACTGACCCAGTCAGAACTCGAACCAGTGACCTTCTTGCTGTGAGGCAACAGTGCTAACCACTGAGCCACCGTGTCACTGTAAAAATATTATTTCAATTTAAAATAACTGTCAGCCTTATAATTTTCAGCATAATTACTTGACAACAAAACTTATATATATATATAAACTTATAAACTATATATATATATACACACACACTCACATACATTTTTATATATAACATAAATTAGGGGTGTCAAAATTAATTGTTTCTTCTGTGCACTGCGATGCAGACGGGGACAATTCGATATCGGTTCAGTAATAATCATAACTGGTTATTAGGTACTGACGTCATTTATCTCCTATGTGCGATGTCGCAGTAGAATACTATGGCGAAGGAGGTGAGGGCGAGTAAATAAAACGCTCCTACTACTTAAAAGGTAGTCTTGCTGGAAAGTCTTTCATTGACACTGAAGAAGGCACAGCACACGAGCCGCTATTTCACTACTAGAGAGAAATGCTGTAAAACTCCATCTCTGCCCCTCTCTCTCTCACTTTGGACATTTGACCCGCTGGCGTGTTTGTGAAGTAACTTTTCCTCTCCTCTTGGCTGTTAAAGCGATACTTCTGAATCCAGACACGAGCGTGCTTGAGGTGCAAGTTTTCTCCACTTTGTCTATTATGGATTACCTGTGATAACCGCGTAGGATGCGCATATAGTCTGTAACAGCGGCTGTTCTTCCCGCGTCACTCATTGGTGAACATCGCTTTCATTTCTAAAGCCAATTTCTGTTGAGCGGGTGAAGACATTGACCAGTCATAGGGGTGTAAGACCTCGTTTGACAGCGCTCAAAAAGCAAGCGGGATAATATTTACATTAGTTATTTGCTATAAATGCTCATGTTGTTCTGTGCATGTATTGGAGTTTTGTTTGATACATTCAAAAAGAGTGTTTTCTGTGAGCAGGTCAAATTAAAGGGACAGTTCATATATCTGACTGCTTGTATTAAAGGACAAAATTGTATTACAAATAGTATAGAAATATTCATATATTTATAGATTTTAATAAAAAAAAATTCTTGTGTTGTGAAGAAAAATCTAATTATGTATGAAAAGCATCGCCAATGCACCGTGATGCACCGAGATATCGAATTGAACCGAATCGATGGCATGATAATCGTAACCGAATCGAACCGTGAGACCAGTGTAGGTTCACACCTCTAATACAAATAATTATTTAAATACATATTTATTATTTATAGCTACATTCATAATTTACATATAAAATTCATGTACTATATATATATATAATATTTAATACATATTTGGTGTAATATAAAAAAAATGACACATAATTAATTAATTAATTCATAGTTATGTTAAACATTTAAAATGTTTGAGTTTCTCCACCCTCTTTTATTCTTTCAGCCCTAAAACCAACCACCAAAAAAAAAAAAAGAACAGATACAATGGTAGTGCCCTCTGGAGTAGATCTCATGCATTTTTCATCAGCGGTACAACAAAAACTTTCCCTGCCCTTCATGACCTGCTCGCCTTCACACCTACATGCAGTCACTGATTCATGTGGGATTAATGTATTTCTCCTACATGGCTACATGTTAAATATTTTAGCTGAAGAGTTAATGGGCAAGAGAGACTGTGCGTGTGTGTGTGTGTGTGTGTGTGTGTGTGTGTGTGTGTGTGTGTGTGTGTGTGTGTGTGTGTGTGTGTACGTGTTTTTGTGACATATCAGGACACAAATCTGTATAATGACATAGGTATGACACAGGTATTACAAAAAGCAGGTGAAATATGAGGACATTGGTGACGTCCTCACTTCTCCAAAAGCTTATAAATCACACAGGATGAGTTTGTTCAGGGAGTAAAGCTGTACACTGTCTCCTGTGATGGTTGGGTTTAGGGGTAGGGTGGGGTGAGGGCAATATAATATACGCTTTGATCTGTAGAAAATGAATGGAAGCCTATGTAATGTACCCACTTTTCACAAAAACAAACATGTGTGTGTGTGTGTGTGTGTGTGTGTGTGTGTGTGTGTGTGTGTGTGTGTGTGTGTGTGTGTGTGTGTGTGTGTGTGTGTGTGTGTGTGTGTGTGTGTGTGTGTGTGTGTAATTCAGCAGATTGAATAAAGGAGCATTTCAGCTCTACAGTGCTGTTTCTAATTCAGCAATTCAGTTTTATCTTCATTATCACACAGTTCACATTTAAAACTGACTTAAGGAATTCACTTCTAGCCATAGCCAATAATGCAAACAAAAGCAGATCAATCTCAAAACAACAAAAACAAAGGTTGCGCATTAGACCAGGGGCTCATCTCCTGTTTCCAAAATGCATCACAAACTGCTTGAGAAACTGTTCTACTATGATAATTGGTGATGAAAATAAATGATGTTCAATAAGATGTGCTTGTGTTTACTAACTGTTTATTCAGTTAAACATGAATTTTGAACTGTAGGCCTACATAAGCTCCAAACAGCGATTTCATACTTGCGTTTGACTTAAGTACATATCGAAAATGCTGCTTTGAGCATTGAGTATGTTTACATGGGCAACAATACTTTATTACAATTTTAATATGATTAAAACAATACTCTCGTCGGCGCAATAGCCAAGTGGTTAGCGCGACGACATATGGTGCAATAGCACGTCAGGGCGTCCCGAGTTCGAATCCCGGCTTGAGGACATTTCCCTACCCTACCCATACCCCCCCCCCCCCCCCCCCCTCTCTCTCTCTCTCCAGCTTCGCTTCCTGTCTCAGAACTGTCCTATCTAATAAAGGCAAAAAGGCCAAAAATAAATCTAAAAAAAAAAAAACAATACTCTGATTAAGAGTCACCATGTAAACAGCAATTTTTGATTACCTTAATGCGACTTAGGTCATAACTAAACTAAACAGAAATGGAATTAAGACGTGGAGTATGCAGATATTAGTGGCATTATTGACAAGCTATTACCGTCATGTAGGACTTTTCGACATATTTTCCGACAAGATCCACACAGGTGGCTGTCAGTAAAGGACCGCGTACACATACACAAACACACACACATCACGAAATGTGGAAGTTTTTTTTTCTTCCCAGTTGGCGTTCGTTATTAAATTCCATAACACTCTAACCAGTCCTTACTCATTATTTGCGTCTAATACCCCAGTTTGTCACGGCGCATGAATGAAATGTTCATGAGTTAAAGTTAAACTGTAAAAATGCAGTTAGAGTCAGGCATTCTGCTGATTTGATTCAGAAGGGCACTTTTTGTCAGACAGCTCACCGGTCAGGTATGCATCCGCGCTAAAATATCAAGGTGAAAGTCATCATAGCTTGCGTAGAATAGACCCAGCTCCCAACCCAACTTTGAGAATAGATTAACGGCGATATTTTTTTTATCGCGCGATAAGAGTCTTGTGTTAACGCAGCACGTTAACGCCGATAACGGCCCACCACTAATATATATATACTCCACCCACACGAGTGGCAGGCAGAGGACTACAGTTTGACAAATATTGCAGCTGTTGGACAACATAATGTACTTTTGAGGCTTTTTAGGCGAGAATGTTGTTTTGTAGCAGAGCAAAGAGCAAAGCAGTGACAAAGACTGCATAATAAGCCCTTAGAGGCGAAAATTTTAGCGTAAAACTTCAAACTACAGCTGATCAAATCATCGTAAGTGACATCCTAAGTTGATCTCTCTATTTTGTATGTTGTAGTGCTGTATTTATATCATAGTAATTGTAGTGTATTGAGTGTGAGATGGGACTCGCATACCAAGAATGTTTTTGATTGGCCATTTCTAATGTGTCTCCTGTTTTCATTACTGCAGACAAGTTCAGTAAAAAAAGAAAGAAATGGCTGCATGTGTTTAGCGTTTTTCCTTATCACAAACACAACATTAATCTGGTTGTATTGGCGCTGCTTTGGTTTTTTCGGGGTTAATTATGCTGATCTCCCAATTGCAACAGAGAAATATTGGAAAATGTTTGTAGACTGATTGGATGTTATGTCGTTCAGCCTTATGATCTTAAAATGTGAGCAAAATCACCTGTTTTGTCAGGTTAGACATTACGCTACAGAATCATTCAAATACTAGATCGATGAATGGCTGAAGAAAGTAGCTCCTCGTGCAAAAGGAATTTTCAGACTCTCCGTGTTTGGTTTTCTTTTTATACACACGATTATGCCGTCAAACTGTTGTACAACAAGCCAGCAATATTCTCTAACAGACACACACGATTAGGACGTTGAGATTGTCAGAAATGCACACAACGCCCTCTGGTGGATTTATGAGAAATTGCATGTATGAGAAAGCGTGTCATAGTAATTAGAACTGTTACGATATCTATGTTTTGTAGTACGATATATTGCAGCAAAATGTATTGCGATAAACGATATTATTGTCATTTTAAGACCATTTTATGCCACTTATCATTATATCATGCCAGAATGACTATATAATATCATCACCATGCAAGTGCACTCCTCCAAAGAACACATCACATTTTCATTCTTAAGGATATTACATTTAATTATAGTCATTTTAGCAATTTAATAATGGGCACTGGAATCAGAATGTGAAAATGCCTAAATAAATAATAATAAATATTAACAAAGTGCAAGGTAAAATGTAACAGAGGCTGCGATATCTGCTATTTTCAGTTGTCAGACACCCACATGAACATATACTATAGTAATTTATAGTAAATACTGTAGTGTTTTTAACCACACTGACACCTCCAATAGAGATAGAGATGTTGCACAATCAGCTAAAATATTGCTAACATTGGCATTTTTATGTATTGACGATATATATTGCATCTCCAAAAATGATTGAGGTCATGTCCATGTGTTGTGCGATAAGTCGATATATTGATTATTGTGACAGGCCTAACAGTAACATATTTGAGATTGTCAAAAAATATACACAGCGCCCTCTATTGGATTTATGTGTAAACAAAAACTGCAAGTGCACATAGCCCGGGGTATATATTTCTCGGGTCTCAAAAAATTTAGCCCTGGGCACATATTTACAATGAACCTGTATTTTTTTGTAGCCTTAGCCTTGGTGTTGTCGACTCTAGCCAATAGACTTCATGGCCTTGATGATGTCAGCCACAATGAAAAGTCGTGGTCATGCTTCACTTTTCATCTCATTGATTTCCATTCATACATATGCAAGTGCGCCAGACCAGAAACGCAAGCTAGTGTAACAAGTTTTGAATGTTGCTGCATTCAAACGTTCAAGTTTGGTGAACTCTGACCTGCAAATTTGCAATATGTGTACATGTGAGACCAATAAGAGATCAAAACGTGACTATTCTGTAAAGAAATGTAAAATATGGAACAATAGCTGGTTTGTCAGTGTTGCATAATCCTTTATCCCTCCCCTTTTCACAGCATCAAACACTGTAATGTCACTCTGTTGCTCTAAATTTATCATTGATACTTCTTTTGTTCTTTCTTCTGCTGTATGTATCTGTTGTTTGATCCATTGTTTTGTTGTTCAGTCTTTTGTTCTACAGGGCTGTTGTACTATTTATCTGTCTTTCTCTCCCATGTCGATCTATTCATTGTTTCCTTTCTTTCTTTCTGATGTTCTTTCTCACATTCTGTCAAGCTGCATACTGTTATTCCATCTGTCCTTCTATCAATCTGTTGTTCCGTCCATTGCTTTAGCATTTGTTCCATTGTTTTACTTTACTATTTATTGTTCTATGTATTATGTAATCATCCATTGATCTACTATTCTATCTATCATTCCATCTAGAGTAGTTCCGAAGAGTTTAGTATGGTAATAAATATGTATATGGAAATGTTAATGGGGGGCGACGCGGTGGCGCAGTAGGTAGTGCTGTCGCCTCACTGCAAGAAGGTCGCTGGTTCGAGCCTCGGCTGGGTCAGTTGGCATTTCTGTGTGGAGTTTGCATGTTCTCCCCGTGTTCTAAAATTAAAATTGCTTAATTTGTCCGTAGTGTATGTGTGTGAATGAAAGCGTATGAGTGTTTCCCAGTGATGGGTTGCAGCTGGAAGGGCATGCGCTGCGTAAAAACATGTGCTGGATAAGTTGGCGGTTCATTACGCTGTGGCGACCCCAGATTAATAAAGGGACTAAGCTGAAAAGAAAACAAATGAATGAATGTTGATGGGTTTGGTCTTGATGTAATATATCTGCTACACTGCTGCTGCTGCTTTGGTTCTTATGGCAGAGCAATTACCGAGACATGCAGTTTGAGAATATAACACATTACTGCTGCAGACATAATATACAGTTTTATTATTATTTTAATATAAGTCAGAAATATTAGACCCTCCTAAATTATTTGCCCCCTGTATATTTAATAATAATAATAATAATAATAATAATAATAATAATAATAATAATAATAATAATAATAATAATAGTAATCTTAATTATTTTTTTTTATTCTAGCTAAAATAAAACAAAATAGACTTTCTCTAGAAGAACTACTATGAAAACTTCCTTGCTTTGGGAAATACACTCACCGGCCACTTTATTGGGTACACCTGTCTAACTACTCAAATTTCTAATCAGCCAATCACATGGCAGCAACTCAATGCATTTAGGCATGTAGACATGGTCAAGAAAATCTGCTGCAGTTCAAACCGAGCATCAGAATGGAGAAGAAAAGTGATTTAAGTGATTTTGAACGTGGCATGGTTGTTGGTGCCAGACGGGCTGGTCTTAGTATTTCAGAAACTGCTGATCTACTGAAATTTTCACGCACAACCATCTCTAGGGTTTACAGAAAATGGTCTGAAAAAAAAGGGAAAATATCCAGTGAGGAGCAGTTCTGTGGGCGCGAATGCCTTGTTGATGCCAGAGGTCAGAGGAGAATGGCCAGACTGGTTCCAGCTGACAGAAAGGCAACAGTAACTCAAATAACCACTCGTTACAACCGAGGTCTGCAGAAGAGCATCTCTGAACACACAACACATCCAACCTTGAGGCAGAAGCAGAGCAGAAGACCACACTGGGTGCCACTCCTATCAGCTGAGAACAGGAATCTGAGGCTACAATTGGCACAGGCTCACTAAAATTAGACAATGGAAGATTGGAACAACGTTGCCTGGTCAGATGGGTCTCAATTTCTGCTGCGACATTCGGATGGTAGGGTCAGAATTTGACGTAAACGACATGAAAGCATGGATCCATCCTGCCTTGTATCAACGGTTCAGGTTGGTGGTGGTGTAATGGTGTGGGGGATATTTTCTTGCCACACTTTGGGCCCATTAGTACCAATTGAGCATCATTTCAACGCCACAGCTTACCTGAGTATTGTTGCTGTCCATGTACATCCCTTTATGACCACAGTGTACCCATCTTCTGATGGCTACTTCCAGCAGGATAACGCACCATGTCATAAAGCGCGAATCATCTCAGACTGGTTTCTTGAACATGACAATGAGTTCACTGTACTCAAATGGCCTTCACAGTCACCATATCTCAATCCAATAGAGCACCTTTGGGGTGTGGTGGAACGAGCTGCTGAGGCAAAAAAAATGATATAGGAACCAATTAGGCATGACTTATCAGCCTGTGTGTATTTCACGAAAGAACTTTGTATTTGTTTTTTCGAAGAGATTTTTACTGAAAATGTACGTACTCTAATTACCGCTTGCAGCTATATTAATTTCTGCAAATTCGTTTGAAACGACACACTTTACAGCTTTAAAGAGTTAAGCGAGTTTTCAAAAGGAGGCTATTTTAAATGGATGAAACTGATTTCCGAAACTCACATCTTTCTTTTTTTCCCCCCTCAGCTCACCAAAGTGTACGCTTTTTAAAACTCCTCTAAAGATTACATTTTATGAAATAATGAGTTCTCTCTAGTGTAGATTCCTGCGCTTTCTCAAACAGGTCATGTAAAGCAAATCTTAACAGCATAAATGAGAAATACTCTCCGTCTTAAACCCTGACAGATATAAAAATCTTTTTGGCAGCACCTTAATGAAAAGAGTTAAAGGTGGATCACTATTTTTTTTGGTCTGCTACAAATGTCGCCATCCAAATATGATTAATCATGGCTCTTCCATATGCAGTGGAAAGCTATTATGGTTAGCTGTTACAGAGCATTTGCCAGAAGACCCGGACTGAATTTTGAGCAGGTCTGTGTGCTGTGTTTTGAATAATGCAGTGGAGACGGGTGACAAACTCAACCGCATGATATTCCTGCTGCAATCAACATAACAAATCTTCTCAAATGACACTTACTGTAACATTACTGCTGCTGCCACCACATCAAATCTGCCTGTCTTTTAGTTTTTTACTTCCCATGCTATACAAAATGTAGGACTTCATCTGGAGCTCATTATTATTTGCTGCATTAGATCAAATGAACTATCTGAACTTGCTTAACTTTTCTGGGTGGCTTATCATATTTTCTGTAGTCATCATTCATTCAGTTTATTATTCTGAATTTGTCTGTTGATCTTATTATCATCCATACATCTTTGTAACTTGTGTTCTATCATCCATTCAACCATCATTCCATCAATTTTGCTTTGTTATCCATCTATCTTGTTATATTTCTATTTCATTCATCCATACATCCACGCTTTTCTTTTGGTCCATCCTTCACCCATTCAATTGTCCTTCCAATATTCATTCATTTGGCCATTTCTTTTTTTTCCATCATCAATCCATCAACCTATTATTCTGCCATCCATCCATCCTTTTGCTTGTTCTTCCAATTTTCATCCATTCATTCATCCATCGTTTTCCCACCATATCATTCATCCCTCTATCCATTCTGTTTCACCATACATCCATTTTTTTGTCCATCGATCCATTTGTTCTTCTATCCATGTCGTTTGTTCCATCATCAATCAACTATCCATCCATCTCTTTCGTTCTATCATCCATCCATCCTTTTGTTTGTTCATCCATCCAACTTTTTATTCCATCAATCAACCATCCATCTCTTGTATATCATTCATTTTCTGTCCATTCATTCACATCTCAATCCATCTATTTGTTCTTCCATCCATCCATGTCTTTTGTTCCATCATCAATTAACCATGCATCTTTTGTTGCACCATATCCTTCCATCTACCCTTTTGTTTGTTTCTCCATCCATCTCTTTTGTTACATCATCCATCAACCACCCATCTCTTGCATATCATTTACTTTTCCATCCATTCATTCATCCACCCACCCATCTTTAGTTTGTTTCACCATATCCATCCATCCTCTATCTATTCATCCATCCATCGTTTGTTCCACCATCCGTCCATTCAATCATCTTTTGTTCCACCATACATCCATTTTTGTCCATCCATCCATCTATCCACCTCTTTTGTTCCATCATCAATCAACCATCCATCTTTTGATCCATCATATCCATCCATCCACCCACCTCTTTTTTCATCCATCCATCCATCCATCCATCCATCCATCCATCCATCCATCCATCCATCCATCATTTTGTTTGTTCATCCAGCCATTTCTTTTGTTCTATCATTCATTTTTCCATCTATTCATTCATCCATCTAACATTTATTCCATCCTTTTTGTTTGTTCTTACATTCATCCATCTCTTTTGTTTCATCATCAGTCAACCATCCATCTTTTGTCCTATAATTCATTTTTCCAATTCATTCATTCATCCATCCATCCATCATTCCACCATATCCACCCATCCATTCTTTTTGTTTGCTCTTACATTCATCCATCTCTTTTGTTTCATCATCAGTCAACCATCCATCTTTTGTCCTGTAATTCATTTTTCCAATTCATTCATCCATCCATCCATCCATCATTCCACCATATCCACCCATCCATTCTTTTTGTTTGTTCTTGCATTCATACATCTCTTTTGTTTCATCATCAGTCAACCATCCATCTTTTGTCCTGTAATTCATTTTTCCAATTCATTCATCCATCCATCCATCCATCCATCATTCCACCATATCCACCCATCCATTCTTTTTGTTTGCTCTTACATTCATCCATCTCTTTTGTTTCATCATCAGTCAACCATCCATCTTTTGTCCTGTAATTCATTTTTCCAATTCATTCATCCATCCATCCATCCATCATTCCACCATATCCACCCATCCATCCTTTTTGTTTGTTCTTGCATTCATACATCTCTTTTGTTTCATCATCAGTCAACCATCCATCTTTTGTCCTATAATTCATTTTTTCAATTCATTCATCCATCCATCCATCCATCCATCCATCCATCATTCCACCATATCCACCCATCCATCCTTTTTGTTTGTTCTTGCATTCATACATCTCTTTTGTTTCATCATCAGTCAACCATCCATCTTTTGTCCTGTAATTCATTTTTCCAATTCATTCATCCATCCATCATTCCACCATATCCACCCATCCATCCTTTTTGTTTGTTCTTGCATTCATACATCTCTTTTGTTATATCGTTCATTTTTCCATACATTCGTTCATCCATCCATCTTGTTCCACCATATCATCCATCCATCCATTTTATGTTCCACCATCCATACAATTTTATCCATCAATTTGTTTTTCCATCCATTCTCTCCATTCATCCATCCATCTTTTAATCCACCATCCATCCATCTTTTTGTTCTAGTATCAGTCAACCATCCATCTTTTGTCCTATCATTAATTTTTCCATTCATTCATTTATTCATCCATCCATCCATCGTTTCACCATATCCACCCATCCATCCTTTTTGTTTGTTCTTACATTCATCCATCTTTTTTGTTCCATCATCAGTCAACCATCCATCCCATTATTCATTTTTCCATTCATTCATTCATCCATCGTTCCACCATATCCACCCATCCAACCTTTTTGTTTGTTCTTACATTCATCCATCCATATTTTGTTCATCCATCCATGCTTCTATCCATTTGTTTGTTTTACATCCACCCACCTCTTTTGTTCTAACATTCAACTATTCATCTTTTGTTCTATCCTTCATTTTCCAT
Organism: Danio kyathit; assembly: GCA_903798195.1. Taxonomy (NCBI): domain Eukaryota; kingdom Metazoa; phylum Chordata; class Actinopteri; order Cypriniformes; family Danionidae; genus Danio; species Danio kyathit. Next base: position 65,768,802 of record LR812519.1, on the reverse strand, counting down.
TCATCCATCCATCTTTTTTCTATCATTCATTCATCCATCCAACCATCTTTTGTTCTATCATTCATTTTTCCCATTCATTCATCCATCTTTTTCCCACCATTTCCATCCATCAATCCATCCAACTTTTTGTTCCCCCATCCCTCCCTCCCTCTATTGGTTTTTAATAGCCATCTATCAATGCATCAGTTGATGTATCTTGTCATCCATCCACCATCACATACAACATCACATATGCTGTTTCTCTCTCTCTCTCTCCCTCTCTCTTTGGTTTGCATAATGCATCTTTTAAAATGTCTATCTAAGGGAGCAATTAACAGAAGCAGGATCAAAGCCAAAGCCACAGTGAGGCCAAGAGCTGAAACAGCAGCAGACGCTCATCTCTGCATTCAGCTGCGTCTGGAGCTAGTCACCGCCACTCACTCTATTAGCTCATGCACCAACATAACCTCATATGCACCGAACACTTTGCTCCACGGGGGAAATTACATGGCATATTCATAAGTCCGCTTTCCCATTTTTTTTGCACTCAACAAATACAGTCCAAGCCCAGGAGCAGATCCACTCTTCAGGCCACTGATGACCTGTCCCGTCCCTTCAGCAGGTTTACAGGGCATGTTTAGCATTGCTCATTTGACTTTATTTTGTGCACTGAGGTAGAATTGTATTTAATGTACTGCATGCATAACCCCGCGTGGCCAATGCTGATTGCAGTTTTCCAGCGATGAGCTTTGCCGAGAGCGTTCGTCTTTTTTGTTGAGCTCTCGCATCGACTGTCCTTTGTTTTAAAGGTCTCGGCGGTGCTGCTTGTTAACTGCTTTCCAACATTCTGCCAAATTCCCATCAACATCCCTAATATCGGACGACAGTTTTAATGCCTGGCAGGTTTTCCAGAAAGGAGTGCACCAGGTGTTGCATACAAAGTTCTCCTCTGCACTTCTCAACCGCGGAGGTTATTGAATATGGAAAACCAGGCCTGAGAGTATTGATTTACATACATTTTTGTAAATTAAAACAAAGCAACTGAGGCAAAGTACATTTAAAGTATTTGAAAGTTGAGTTAAAGGCACACTGAAATGAAGACATTTCTTCTATATTATTTTTTAACAGAATTTTATGTTAGTTTTTCTTGTTTACTTTGACCTGGCTAAAGAAACTAGGATTCACTCCATTTTCCTCATTACTATCCCATCAGAGCAGAAGACATGTCAGTCTGCAAACCCAGCCGAGGCTCGAACAAGCGACCTTCTTGCTGTGAGGCGGCAGCACTACCTACTGCGCCACTGCGTCGCCCCTATATTATATTATATTATTCATTAATTCATTCATTTTCTTTTCGGCTTTCACAGCGGAATGAACCGGCAACTTATCCCCCACATGTTTTACGCAGCGGATGCCCTTCCAGCTGCAACCCATCTCTGGGAAACATCCATATACACTCATTCACACTCATACACTACGGACAATTTAGCCTACCCAATTCACCTGTACCGCATGTCTTTGGACTGTGGGGGAAACCGGAGTTCCCGGAGAAAACCCACGCGAATGCAGGGAGAACATGCAAACTCCACACAGAAACACCAACTGACCCAGCTGAGGCTCGAACCAGCGACCTTCTTGCTGTGAGGCGACAGCACTACCTCTTGCGCCACCCTATATTATATTATATTATATTATATTATATTATATTATATTATATTATATTATATTATGGCAACGCAGTGGCGCAGTAAAAACATGCTGGATAAATTGGTAGTTCATTCCACTGTGGAAACCCCAGATTACAGTTTTTCCCATTTGCTAAGACACGCTCAGTGAAACTAGGATTCACTTGATCTTCATTATCACTATTCCATCAGAGCAGAAGGCATGTCTTGCAAATGTGCAAACTCTTTCTCATTGGATGGACACATTTTCCCCAATATTTTTCAAAACAGTTAACACAGATGTCATTCAATCAGTCCAAAATCCATTGTTTTAGCTATGGTAACCAATCAGAAACTATCTATTCCTAACCATAAGAAACTACCAAGATCAGTATGAAATCACTGAACCACTGGTTTGACACTCCTTCACACAAATCTTCAATTAGCAATCGGTCTGCAAACCTTATAAAAACAGCGGAAGGTCTGTGTTGTACTCTGCCAGCATGGGAGGTCAATAGTGGCTTTGTCTTCTACTCTGATAGATTTGACTGTATTTTGGTTTACATGTCTTTTCTCTAATATTTACAGTAGTTTATTATTTTTGTCTGTTTTGTTTTTGACAGTTTGAAAAAATGTCATGAATTCAATATAAATTTAATCAAAGCATTTCTTATTCTGGATTCACTTCTTTTGATTTGACAGCCCAAATAGAAAGACAACAAATAGCATGGGCAATAGGCTACAATGACAAGTAATGGTTCACTGATTCACACTGAGTTCTGTATTTTGTTGTCCATTGTGGAATGATTAATTGAAAGAGGTCATATACTTGTTTGCAAATTGTGTTGTTTGAAGGTAAAATGAGCTTTTGTTGTATATTTTAAATGTTTTGACAAGGTTAGAGCATTTTGCAAGCAAAATGTGTCATTTTGACCATGAGTGCCGCTGTTTAGGCCTGTGTGTTACTGTTTTAAAAATGTAGTTTCAGTTGACGGCAGCATCAAAGCAATCAAGAAAAACTGTAATATTGTATACTTGTTTATACAATACATAATTATTCATTCATTCATTTTCTTGTCGGCTTTGTCCCTTGCGGGGTCGCCACAGTGGAATGAACCACCAACTTATCCAGCACGATTTTACGCAGCGGATGGCCTTCCAGCCTTCCAGGAAACCCACGCGAACGCAGGGAGAACATGCAAACTCCACACAGAAACGCCAACTGACCCAGCCCAGCCGAGGTTCGAACCTGCGACCCAGCGACGTTTTTGCTGTGAGGCAACAGCACTACCTACTGCGCCACTGCGTTGCCTACATAATTATACTTTTTCATATTATATTATATTATTTTATATTATTTTATATTATATTATATTATATTATATTATATTATATTATATTATATTATATTATTCATTCATTCATTCATTTTCTTGTCGGCTTTGTCCCTTGCGGGGTCGCCACAGCGGAATGAACCGCCAACTTATCCAGCACGATTTTACGCAGCGGATGCCCTTCCAGCCGCAACCCATCTCTGGGAACTTCCACACACACATTCACACTCATACACTACGGACAATTTAGCTTACCCAATTCACCTGTACTGCATGTCTTTGGACTGTGGGGGAAACCGGAGCACCCGGAGGAAACCCACGCGAACCCAGGGAGAACATGCAAACTCCACACAGAAACGCCAACTGACCCAGCCCAGCCGAGGTTCGAACCTGCGACCCAGCGACGTTCTTGCTGTGAGGCAACAGCACTACCTACTGCGCCACTGGGTTGCCCCATATTATATTATATTATATTATATTATATTATATTATATTATATTATATTATATTATATTATATTATATTATATTATATTATATTATATTATATTATATTATATTATATTAAAGGTTTTAGCACTGTCGCCCCACTGCAATAAGGTCACTGGTTCGAGTCCCGGCTGGACCAGTTGGCATTGTTGTGTGGAATTTGCATGTTCTCCCTGTGTTATTGTGGGTTTCCTCCGGATGCTCCAATTTCCCCCAGTCCAAGCACATGCGCTATAGGTAAATTGAATGAACTGAAAGGCATCTGCTGTGTATAACATATGCTGGATAAGTTGGAGGTTCATTCCACTCTGGCGATCACAGATTAATAAAGGAACTAAGTCGAAAAGAAAATGAAAAAATGAAATTGCCTGTAGTGTATGAGTGTGAATGTGAGAGTGTATGGGTGTTTCTCAGTACTGGGTTGCAGCTGTAAGGGCATCCGCTGTGTAAAACATATGCTGGATAAGTTGGCGGTTCATTACACTGTGGCAACCCCTGATAAATAAAGGGACTATGCGAAGGAAAATAATTGAATAAGTTAACTTAATTCCTTCATGTTCTAACAACACAAATCAATTTTTTTACAGTCTATTGGGTTAAAATTCTCAGTAAAATTTATAACCCAGCTTTAACCGCACAGGTGGGATTGTTCATTCTATGACGCAAGTTTGGGATGAAATAACTGAGCATTTGCTTGTGTAATTAATTACTAAAGGATATTGTGTAGTTTTTTAAATGCAACCCTTTTTTAGAAGAAAAAAAGTGTTCAAAGTATTATAAATATTATTGTAGTTGTGTAAAGTTCACAAAATTACCTGCAGATAAAAAAAAGTTAAAGTCGTTATTCTTCAGATTATATCCAAGGCTCATTGAAAAAACATCCCACTGCTCACATTTTTGCAAAACTCCAAAAATTTGCTTATACATAAAAAAGTGCTTTAGCAAAGATTAGATTGTATTATGAGTGTTTAATCAAACTCCTGACATCAACAAATTAAAATAAAACATTCAACAGCCCAAATGAAGATTAATAAATGCTTCAACGTGTATTTTACAATGTTAACTTCTATTGTTAACCATTCATTCATTCATTCATTTTCCTTCGGCTTAGTTCCTTATTAATCAGGGGTCGCCACAGCGGAATAAACTTCCAATTCATCCAGCATATGTTTTACACAGCGGATACCCTTCCAGCCACAAGCCAGTACTGGGAAACACCCATACACACTCATACACTACAGCCAATTAACATAATTCAATTGATCTATCCCGCATGTCTTTGGACTGCGGGGGAAACTGTAGCACCCAAAGGAAACCCACGCCAACACGGGGAGAACATGCAAACTAAACACAGAATTGGCAACTGGCCCAGCCGGGACTCTTACTAGCGACCTTCTTGCTGTGAGGCGACAGTGGTAACCACTGAGCCACCGTGTCGCCCCTGTATAATTATATATTATTAAATAATAATAATAAAAAGTTGATAATACTAATAAAAATATTAACATGTGCATAGACACCTGATTATTATTCATTCATTCATTTTCTTGTCAGCTTTGTCCCTTGCGGGGTCGCCACAGTGGAATGAACCACCAACTTATCCAGCACGATTTTACGCAGCGGATGCCCTTCCAGCCACAACCCATCTCTGGGAATTTCCACACACACACACATTCACACTCATACACTACGGACAATTTAGCTTACCCAATTCACCTGTACTGCATGTCTTTGGACTGTGGGGGAAACCGGAGCACCCGGAGGAAACCCACGCGAACGCAGGGAGAACATGCAAACTCCACACAGAAACGCCAACTGACCCAGCCCAGCCGAGGTTTGAACCTGCGACCCAGCGACGTTCTTGCTGTGAGGCAACAGCACTACCTACTGCGCCACTGCGTTGCCCCCCTGATTATTATATAACCTATAAAATATAATTTAAACAATTTTCCCTGTTCAGTCTTTTTCCTATTGTAGGCTGTAATACTAAAGGATACTGAAGAAAAAAACCCACTCTCAAAGTAAAGTAAAAACAGTGATTAATGTTATGCAGTAATTGTATTTGTCTAATAATATAAATAATTATCATTAACTTCTAACCACAGCTGTATCCCTTCTAGACATTACCGCAAGTATATTTTTTCACCCAATTTCTGTTTAATGAAAATATTTTTTTTTCAACACATTTGTAAACATAATAGTTAACATAAGTAAACAAAAATAATTTCTAATAATGGATTTCTGTTATCTTTACCATGATGACAGCACATAATATTTGACTAGATATTTTTCAAGATGCTAGTATTCAGCTTAAAGTGACATTTAAAGGCTTAACTTGGTTAATTAGGCAAATTAGGGTAATTAGGCAAATCATTGTATAGGGGAATTACCAACCTATGTCACACGGGTTCAACTGCACATATCGGTTGCAAAAAAAGACCGGTTGCAATAGCAAACATGTCGTGTTGTGCGGTATGATGCCAAAATCTGAAATTGAAAACTTACATTTTACCGTACACCACACTGCTTTTAATGTCAACCACAGACATCTTTGGCTAACAGCCATCATAAGAGCTGAATGGAGTGAGGCCCTAATTAAAAATGCTGGACTCTGCAGTTCTCATTTCATATCAGGTAAGTTCACGCTATGCTGAATCACACACATTACTCATTTTTGATTGCAGCAATGATTTCAGCAAAAACAGTTAAGTATGGTTAATTAAACTGCGGACACTGAATGCTTAGAATGAAATGTAAAATGTAAGTTCACATACCCTGCCGTACAGGTGTAGTTCACTGTCAGAATGCAGTTGTTTTGCTTGTTGATGATGACCTAGGGCTTGTACAGCTCCGTCTTCTTTCCTTGTCTTCGGCTTTCCTTGTCTTTTAGCACTACAAAGTTTTGAATGTGGTAATCATGGAACATTATTTCCTGCACATGACCACACAGAACAAAATTGTAGACATCCAAAGACTTGTAGGCCTTTAACTTCTCTCTTGTAAAATCACTTGGAGTTTTAATGAGATAGTAGTATATTTGGGGCTGGATGCTTGGCCATTTCATCTTATCCAATATCCATTGGGAGGGTGCTATCGCAAATGGACCTGTCAGACAAACGGCGCTCACTTTAACGTTAATTTTGCAGAATAGCTGTGATTTTCACTGGGTGACAAGCTGTTATAATACACTGAAAGCATTATGTAAATAATATATATAATAAGTAATCAATATAACTCATCTCTAATACAACAATAAACTCTGTACCGCATCGGATGTCATTCCCTCGCTGTAAATGCTAGCGCTCCCGTTTTGTTTCTGCAACCTCGCTGTGCGCATCCTGAATGTTTACAAACCGGTTATTCGTCTATAACGATGGTTTGTTCTGTAGACAATTGGGAAAAAAAGTTGTTCAAGGAGGCTAATAATATTGACCCTAAAATGGTTTAAAAAATAAAAAAAACTGCTTTTATTCTAGAAAAAAAACAAGACTTTCTCTAGAAGAAAAAATATTATATTATATAACTAATAATTCTGACTTCAACTGCTCATTACTACTGAATAATTGCTATACTTCACTATAGAATGGTTCAAAAACACTCTAATATTTAGTATAAATGACTATAGCATTTCTTTTCCTGTGGCAGTGTATGCAAGCATCTCTCCTCAGTTTTTCTTTCTTCTTTTTTCTGTTTCCTCATTCACAGGCGATGCGTATCTTCAACACTCCACAGATTTCAAAGCATGTCTCCTCCATTCTTCAGGCTATCTTGTAATCTGACGGAAGGTGCGGCGGTAAATAGGAAATCCTCCTCATTGTGTTTTTTGTGTCTGCGGAACATCAAAGAGCAGAATAATGGAGTCGCGAATGGCAATACAATTAAAGACGGATCTTCAGGATAACACTCGCTTCATCTTCACCGGGGAATACGCTTGATGAAGTTCCTAATGAATTCAATTACGCCACAACATGTCTGAAATATCGCTAAAGATCAAGCCAGTCACGAAGCGAGCACACAACTATTTTCAGCTGACAAATAAAAGTCCTCAGCGTCCACCAAAAATCAATGCAATCTGCTGCTGAAATGGTCCAGGCAGAGTTGACAAATGAAAGATTTATAACAACAAATAGATTAGGACGCAAACTGATTTCATTAGTATTCATAGTGTTTACGTGAAGTCGTTCAAACACACACACACACACACACACACACTAAGTATGAAGTTTCAGACTTGCAAAATACAAAATCAATATTTTTTAATACTTTATAATACTGTTGTTTTGTTGATACATTTCTGTTAATCATTTATGCATATGAGATTAACTGGTTGTTTATGTTAATTTTTAAAAAGCGAACAGATTCTTACTATATTGATGTAGAATAAAATAAAAATCCTTATCTTTCTAAATCATTTCTTTAATTTTACATAATACTTCAAAGAGAGTTTTACATCAAAAAAATATGCATATGTTTATATATTTATTATATACTAAATTGCTTATTTTGTTTATTTATTTCGCTTCTATATTTAATATATATACACACTTCACATATAAAATGGCTTTATTATTTGTCAGGTATAACCAAGATCTAAAGAATAAAAAATAAAATAAAATAAACAAATAAATAAATAAATAAAAATGAAATAATAATATATAAATAATGCTTATTTATATTGCTTAAACATTAATAACATACAAAATCACTTGAAGAATTGCTAAATTATTTGTCAAGTATTACCAAGATGTAAAGTAAAATATAATAATAATAATAATAATAATAATAATAATAATAATAATAATAATAATAATAATAATAATTAAAATACAATATAAGTTATAAAAACGTTAAAATAAAATAAAGTCCTGAAGTAATATTTCTAAATACTTTCTTTAGGTTTATATAATACTTCAAAGAGAGTTTTACATCATAAATAAGTTATGCATATGTTTATATATTTATTATATACTAAATAATTTATTTTTATTATTTATATTGCTTACATATTAAAAATAAACAAACATCAAATATAAAATGGCTCTACTAATTGTTAGGTATAACTAAGATGCAAAGTAAAAATAAATAAATAAATAAACAAATAAATAATAACAAAAAATTTAATAAAATTTCTAAATGTTAAAATAAATAAAAATAAAATAACAATATATAAATAATGCTTATTTATATTGCTAATACATTAATAACATACAAACATCACATGAAGAATTGCTAAATTATTTGTCAAGTATTACCAAGATGTAATAATAATAATAATAATAACAAATAAAATAAAAGTTGTAAAAAAGTTAAAATTAAATAAAGTCCTAAAGTAATATTTCTAAAAAAATTCTTTAGGTTGATATAATCAGAAAGTTTAACATCATAAATAAATTATGCATACGTTTATATATTTATTATATACTACATTGCTTTATACATTGTATTTATATTGCTTATATATTAAAAATAAACAAACATCACATATAAAATGGCTTTATTATTTGTCAGATATAAGCAAGATGCAAAGTAAAAATAATAATAATAAATAAATAATAATAATAAAATCATTTTATACAAATTTTAAATGTTAAAATAAATAAAAAATAAACTAATAATATATAAATAATGCTTATTTATATTGCTTATATATTAATAGCATACAAACATCCGATGAAGAATTGGTATATTATTTGCAAGTATGACCAAGATGTAAAGTAAAAATATATAATAATATATATATATATATATATATATATATATATATATATATATACCGGGTGCTCCGGTTTCCTGTAAGCTAGAAATTGTCCGTAGTGCATGTGTGTGAATGAGAGTGTATGGGTGTTTCCCAGTGATTGGTTTTAGCTGGAAGGGCATCCGCTGCATAAAACATATGCTGGATAAGCTGGCGGTTCATTCCGCTGTGGCGACCTCAGATTAATAAAGGGACTAAGTGGAAACGAAAATGAATGAATGAATGAATGAATTAATGAATTAATGAATGAATGGATGAACGAATTGCTTATTTTGTTTATTTATATTGCTTATATATTAATAATATACAAACATCACATTTAAAAAAGCTATATTATTTGTCAGGTACAACCATAATGTAAAGTAAAATAAAAATAAATAAATAAACAAATAAATAAATAAAGACAGAAATAAAGTAGAAGATTTTTTTAATTAAATAAATTATTATTATTATTTATATTTTATTTTTTAAATCATTTTAAATGAGTGTGGCTTTATCCAAAAGTAAAAAAAAAAAATTCAAAATCAAACAAAAAGTGCTCAGGGGTAGCTTAAATAATGCTTCTGTGCTCTTTGAGTAAGGGATTCATCAGGAAAAACAGCAAAAGTCAGTCCAAGGCACTCGAAAAGTGTGGAAAAAAATATTTAAAAGTCTTTATTGACGTGGCTATCCATGACAATAAAGGCTTTTTAATATTTTTTCCATACTTGGACTGATTTTTGCTGTTAAAAAATACTTTTAAATACATGTGAATTAGGCCTGCTGGACCAGTGTACATCAAAACTGAAGAAAAACAAAAAAAAAAAAAAAAAAAACCATCCAGCGTAATTGAAGAACACAGTGCAGAATTTGTATTTCATTAGCCTTCAGTGAGCCTGCTGTGCACAGACAGTATGTAATTACTGGGTAATGCTTTTAATTGGAGACATCGGCGCGATTCTGACTAGAGTGTTTTCTGAGCTTAGGCCGAGATCCTGCGCTTCAGAATGAAAATCCACTTGATAAGCAAACAGCCGATTAGACTAGGAAAAATCATTCAGCCATTTTAACTGCAGCAAGGATTTAAGCTTCGTAGTTTTGGTTAATACTTAGAGAATTCAGCCAGAAAATATCAGGAAGTTTTTAGATGCCATGTTTTGGGGGGAAAAAACTAATAGCCAGTTGTATGTGGGATTCCAGAATGAGAATTTGATGCCTTGAGAACTCAATTTGACCACAGGGAGAATGAAGCCGAAAATATATGCAAAAAAATCTAATTAAAATGATGGCCTGCCGGTTAGTAATGGTGGGTCAAGATTTGGCTGGTTAGACTGGGCTAGCAGATGTAACCAGGCAACAAGAACCAATTACACCAACAAGAAGCAAAAATCATCATAACATTCATTTTCCTTCAGCTTAGTCTCTATTTCAAAGGTTGTCACAGCGGAATGAACCGCCAACTATTCCAGCATATGTTATACGCAGCGGATGACCTTCCAGCCACCACCAGTACTGGAAAACAGTGATACACACTAACATTCACACACACACACACACTCATATACTACAGCCAATTTAGTTTATTAAATTCACTTATAGGGGAATTACTAACCTACGTCACACATGACGTCACACAGGTTCAACTGCGCATACCGGCTGCAAAAAAAGACCAGTTGCAATAGCAAACATGTCGTGTTGTGCGGTAGGATGCCAAAATCGACAGCAGCCACATGACAATGGCACCAGTGCGCTCACCACACACCAGCTATGGGGGGAGTAGAGAGACAGTGATAGAGCCAATTTGGTGGACTTGGTCATGATTGGTAAGGGCCGATGAAGGAAATTTGGCCAGGACACCGAGATTACACCCCTGCTCTTTAAGAGATGTGCCATGGGATATTTAATAACCACAGAGAGACAAGACCTCGGTTTAACGTCTCATCCGAAAGATGTTGCTCACTGACAGTATAGCATCTCGTTCACTTTACTGGGGCATTAGGACTCACACAGACCGCAGGTTAAGCGCCCCCTGCTGGCCTCACTAACACCACTTCCAACAGCAACCTAGTTTTCCCATGTGTCTCCCATCCAGGTACTGGCCAGGCTCAGCCCTGCTTAGCTTCAGTGAGGCTTGAGCTGCAGGGTGATATGGCTGTGGTTTATATAGTTTAAAAGCATTCCTATTCGCCTTTCCTATAGACAAACACTGGAACGGAACAGACAAACAATAAACATTTAAATCTCCAGCACATATTTACATCTGAAAACAGAGTGTTTGTGGATTGCTCTGCTCTGTGCAACATTATCCTATGAAAAGCCACATCACTCAGAGACGCTTCCTCCATCTGCTGCAGTGCTGGAGTTTCACATTCACTCATCTGAGAAACAGCTGCACGCAATGCCGGGTCTAGACATTAGCATGGCGATGCACGCAATACTCTGTGCTGTGCTGGAGCGCTAAGCTTATGTCAGATGATTGATTTGATGCTTGCACAATTTGGTTGGTGAAATCCATAAAGCCTATGGTGAGACCTCTAGAGAGACGCTGACCACTGCTGATCGATACTACACCAATAAACTCATATCATACACAGCAGGCATCACGAATGACTTTATGAAGCCTTCAGGATGGATGTATACTGATAAATGTGAAATGCAAAAAGATATACGGACAATGTATTTAAATTAAGCTTTATATAAGGTTATTTTAGAAATTTATACATATTTAGGTCTCTTCATGCAGGGTTGCTTATGTAATAATACTCACTGGCCACTTTTTTAGGTACACCTGTCTAACTGCTCGTTAACGCAACCCTGCAGGCACAGGATGTTATGATGTCGAGTGCCTGCTGGGAAATTTCTAATCAGCCAAATCACATGACAGCAACTCAACGCATTTTGGCATGTAGACATGGTCAAGACGATCTGCTGCAGTTCAAACTGAGCATCAGAATGGAGAAGAAAGGTGATTTAAGAGACTTTGAACGTGGCATGGTTGTTAGTGCAAGACGGGCTGGTCTGGGTATTTCAGAAACTGCTGATCTACTGGGATTTTCATGCACATACATCTCTAGGCTTTACAGAGAATGGTCTGAAAAAGAGAAAATATCTAGTGAGCGGCAGTTCTGTGGGCGCAAATGCCTTGTTGATGCCAGAGGTCAGAGGAGAATGGCCAGACTGGTTCCGGCTGATAGAAAGGCAACAGTAACTCAAACAACCACTCGTTACAACTGAGGTCTGCAGAAGAGCATCTCTGAACACACAACACGTCCAACCTTGAGGTGGATGGGCTACAGCAGCAGAAGACCACACTGGGTGCCACTCCTGTCAGCTAAGAACAGGAAACTGAGGCTACAATTCACACAGGCTCACCAAAATTAGACAATAGAAGATTGGAAAAACGTTGCCTGGTCTGATGAGTCTCAATTCCTGCTGCGACATTCGGATGGTAGGGTCAGAATTTGGCACCAACAACATGAAAGCATGGATCCATCCTGCCTTGTATCAACGGTTCATGCTGGTGGTGGTGGTGTAATGGGGTGGGGGATATTTTCTCTGGTACTAGTAAGGTGTACCTAATAAATTGGCCGACACACACACACACACACACACACACACACACACACACACACACACAAATATATATATAATAAGACTTTCTCCAGAATTTTTTTATAGGAAATACTGTGATAAGTTCTTGCTCTGTTAAGCATAATTTGGGAAATATTTTTTGGGGAAAAAAAATAAATAAATCACAGAAGCTAATAATTACTGTACTGTACAATTACATATTATAAAATAATAATTATTAAAAATAATAATAATAATATAATAATAATAAGTGAATACAAACCTGATTATTGTTGCACAAGTTTCCAATTTCACTGTTGCTTCAACAGAAGCGGAATGATGTAATATTTTTCGAGGTTGTAAATAAAAGATTATTGAAGGTTTTTTTTTATATATAAATAAATAAATGCTTGTCCAGGCAGCATTTGTAATACACAAAGGTACACACACACACACACACACACACACATATATTTATAGCACAAGTTCACTTATTCCCTATTGCTGCAGTGAAACTTTGAATATATCTGATGAACAAGTGTTTTCTAAAAATATTTCATTAATATATCTGTTCCTGATGCTTTTTATTTAAAAGGTTAATCTTACCTTTTATGTGCAGGTTTCTCAATTATAGCACAAGCATGAACAGAGAAAAGGGAGTTTTCTCAGTATACATGTCAGGCATACTGTAAGTTTTGATAACTAGGAAGAAATAGTCAAAGTTAGACATACAGACATGTTGTTTTTTTTTAATTCTTCTCCTACTATGCGATTTAAAGGTTTCTAGATCGCAATACCACTTGGGTAAAGCATTACCCAAAAGAAAAAAGATTTAGTCGAGCTGTAATCATGAACAGTATGAAAAGTAGCATGCATTATTAAACTACACAAGTGGAGTTTGACCGTCTTAGTCCAAACTTCATGAGTCCAAACAACACAAACCCATTCTGATCTGAATCCTCTGTTCCTCTCAGCATTCATTTTAAATGTGAACATTTCGACAGCCTTGTTCACAACACGACATGAAAGCTAAATACTGCATTTAAGCATGTCTTGTTAGATTTTACTTGGCCTTTGCTTAAAAGAGGTCTTATTAAACCTTGTTTATGAGTCTGTAGTGTCTCAGGAATGTGTCTGTGAAAATTCAGCTCACAAAACCATGAGGAAAATTCCCCTTTTTGGTTGGAAGCAAAAACAGTTCTTCCGTATATCTTTAAATGCAAATGAGCCACTTCCCCCGCCCACTTTGTAGGGCTGGGCAATATTGCAAAAAAATTATCACGATATCGATAATTATTGAATATTTCTTAACAATACATTTAGGAATATTAGGATTTTTTTAACCACTTTATTTTAATTTACCAACATTACTAAGGCAAATAGTTTTAATAGTCAAAAACAAAAAATTATATTTAAACAAAATATCTGATCTCCTTATAATAAAATAATCATCCAGTAAGTGTTAAAGAGACTCTTAAACTTGATAAATAATATGTTACAAAGTGTGTGCAATGATAAAGGAAGATCAACATCTGTAAGGTGTCAATAATAATTATAGAGTAAACCTCAAACTCTGTAAATAAAACAAATTATGATAATCAAATCTGAGCTTTCAAGTAAAGAAAACAACCATCATTATTCAAATACATGCTGAACATTACAAATTGTAAAGTTGAATGACTACACTACACTATGCTAAAAAATCTTTCACATGGGGAGCTAGTGGCTAGGATGCAAAAGAAATAGAACCAAAAAGCCACTCTCTGCACTCATTTTCGCATATGTTGTTATTCTGACCTGAAGTGCCAAGCGCGAGCGTGTGCTTTCCTTCACCATTTTCTATGGCATCTCTCGTAACTAGGCGACTGTTTTCTCAGAGGATGACAAACCGACAAATAATTGCTGCAGCTCTGATGCAAGTTTATGGAGAAAAGTAAAAAGCGCTGCAGTGTTCGGGTGCACTGTGTTTGTCTGAGGTCATTAGTCTGGCGTTACTGAAATGTGTATATTCCATACAAAGTGTGAAGCAGATTGGCTAGATCTACTTACATGAATCGCCGTGCGCTCATGGCATTCGGAAAAGTTCAAATGTTTTTCAATTAGGTGTACCTGGAAAATGCGCACACACCATGTGCCCGTCGCTTCCATGTGCTCTGTATATAAAACAGACATTAACTAAAATAAAACGCATGTCGAGCGCCTCCATTGGAAATGACAAACTGACACCCTAAGCTCAGCAGCCACATTTCAATAAAACTATAGCGCTTCATACTGAACTTTTTTTATTATCGATATTGACAATGGGGTGTCACGGTGGCGCAGTGGGTAGCACGATCGCCTCACAGCAAGAAGGTCGCTGGTTCGAGTCCCCGCTGGGTCAGTTGGCATTTCTGTGTGGAGTTTGCATGTTCTCCCTGTGTTGTCGTGGGTTTCCTCCAGGTGCTCCGGTTTCCCCCACTGTCCAAACACATGTGAGGAGGACTAAATTGGCCATAGTGTATGTGCGTGAATGCAAGAGTGTATGGTTGTTTCCCAGTGTTGGGTTGCGGCTGAAAGGGCATTCTCTGCGTAAAACATATGCTGGATATATTATTAAATAAATGAATTAAAGAATTCAGTCTTTGACATTTAGATTTTAGATCCCGTGTTGCTCAAAAATCAGTGAATAACAGGAGAGAGTTCATCAGCCGTCTGTGATTGTGCTTGTGTTTCATTTTCAGGCTGTGATTGTCTCCGTATGCCACAGACGGACGCGGATCACTGCCATGTATTTACGGATTTGCTCGTTCATCTCTCAACGTGGGCTCATAAAGCACAAGCAGATGGTTTGCATCAAAATCAGAAGCAGATGAAAAATTAATTCACTCAAGGCTTTGCAAAAAGGAGAGGCTAGTAGGAGGAAAGAGTCTTCAGAAACAAAGATGCTGAATAATTCAAGACTTTAAAGGCAGCGAGAGTGTTGCGTTTAACATGAGAAGCTATGATGTATGTCTCCGGCATCACTAAAAAGAGCAGTCTAACAAGGCAGAAAGCCAAATCAGATTCATTGGAAGAAGTTAAAAAGGGGCGGCATGGTGGCTCAGTGGGTAGCTCTGTCGCCTCAGCAAGAAGGTCGCTGGTCCGTGATCCAGCTCAGCAAGTTGGCATTTCTGTGTGGAGTTTGCATGTTCTCCCAGTGTTGGCATGGATTTCAAAGTCCAAACACATGTGCTATAGGTGAATTGGTTAAACAAAATTGCCTTTGTTGTATGATTGTGTGTGAATTAGAGTTTATGGGTGTTTCGTGGTATTGGGTTGCAGCTGGATCCGCTGTGTAACACATATGGCGGACTAGTTGGCGGTTCATTACGCTGTGTTGACCCCTGATAAATAAAGAACTAAGCCGAAGGAAAATGAATGATGAATTTCTAAGGGCTACAGTTACTGAGAAGACTGTAATACTGATTGTGTATGTGTGTGTGTGTGTGTGTGTGTGTGTGTGTGTGTGTGTGTGTGTGTGTGTGTGTGTGTGTGTGCGTGTGTGTGTGTGTGTGTGTGTGTATGTGTTCTGTCACCTAAGATAGCTGCGATTTCCTCCAGCCAAAGCAAACTCCAGATGATTATCGGAGAGGAAGGAGAAATTTCACAGATAAAGTGCAGGCGGTGGAGTCAGCACGTTTATCCCAGTCATCTGTAATTGCCTTACAAACACCCGGCGTGACGCTGTCTGCTGCTTTCATTAGAGATCCAGTGTATCTTCTGCTGACACACAAACACACGAGGGATGATCACATGTGCAGCTCATGCTAAAATTTCTGCAACAAAGTGTTTGATATGGCACCTTAAAAAATATCAATATTTAATATAATTTTAACGTCATCGAAAAATATTGTAACAGACATCATTAGAATTAGGTTTTTTTTTTCACGTCTATTTTCTTCATTAGGATATGTTTTTTTCTTTCGAAGTTAAAACCTTAATAATAGCTTATTTAAGATTAATATTGCTGCTGCTAACACTGCAAAATTAGCCATGCTGAGTTATTAGCCATATACATCTAAAATGGCGATTCCATGAAATAACAAATAGATATTTTTTAATTGTGTATTATTTTACAATTTTTGTTCATTGTATTTTGCTGCATTTATCATTTTAGTAATACTATTAATACATTTAAACTGGTGATTCTATTAAATAACAAGTACATACAGTTAAGGTCAGAATTATTAACCCCCCTTTAATTTTTTTTCCTTTTTTTAATATTTCCCAAATGATGTTTAACAGAGCAAGGAAATTTTCACAGTATGTCTGATAATATTTTTTCTTCTGGAGAAAGTCTTATTTATTTATTTAGGCTAGAATAAAATCAGTTTTTAATTTTTCAAATTCATTATTAGCGTCTTTAAGCTGTATTTTTTCCATAGTCTACAGAACAAACCATCGTTATACAATAACTTGGCTAATTACCCTAATCTGCCTAACCTAATGTCACTTTAAGCTGTATAGAAGTGTCTTGAAAAATATCTAGTCAAATATTATTTACTGTCATCATGGCAAAGATAAAATAAATCAGTTATTATTTCATTAGGATATGTTTTTTCTTTCGAAGTTAAAACCTTAATAATAGCTTATTAAAGATTAATATTGCTGCTGCTAACACTGCAAAATTAGCTATGCTGAGTTATTAGCCTGTGTATTTTTCCTGTATATTTTTTCCTTAATTTCTGCTTAATGGAGTGAAGTTTTTTTTAACACATTTCTAAACATAATAGTTTTAATATCTCATTTCTAATAACTGATTTATTTTGTATTTGCCACGATGACAGTAAATAATATTTTACTAGATATTTTTCAAGACACTGTAACGGGGAGTCTAGGACAACAGTGAATCCTCACGATCCACGTGCAGTTTATTTAGGAGAATAGTCAGACAGGCAATGGTCAAAACTGGAGTATATAGGCCAGGGGTGTCCAAACTCGGTCCTGAAGGGCTGGTGTCCAGGAGAGTTTAGCTCCAACCCTAATCAAACACACCTGAACCAGCTAATAAAGCTTTTACTAGCTTTACAATACCAGAAAAAAATCTTGTCACTAAGTTTTAGGAGCAACCAATAAGTTGACGTCTAGTTGATCATTTGGTATCAGAAGTGGCTTATATGAAAGGCAAAGGCCTCTAGATTACGCTTATTTTACCAAAATAAATATGATCATGCCTTGATTTTTAATTATTTAATTAGGACAGTAAGGTCTGACTTTGCTTAGACAAAAGTCTTGTCACTTAACAAAAATAATGTCCAGTATAGAATATAAAGTCATGGCGCAGTGGAAAAAGAATGAATATTGTGTCTGACTCCCATGAGCTTGGAGGACTGCATCCATACATCTCTGCAATGACTCAAATCACTTATTAATAAGTCATCTGGAATGGCACGAAAGCGTTCTTGCAGGACTCCCAGAGTTCATCAAGATTCTTTGGCTTCATCTTCAATGCCTCTTCCTTCATCTTACCCCAGACATGCTCAATAATGTTCATGTCTGGTGACTGGGTTTGCCAATCCTGGAGCACCTTGACCTTCTTTGCTTTCAGGAACTTTGATGTGGAGACTGAAGTATGAGGAAGAATTTCTGCTGAAGAATTTGCCCTCTCCTGTGGTTTGTAATGTAACGGCAGCACAAATGTCTTGATACCTCAGGCTGTTGATGTTGCCATCCACTCTGCAGATCTCTCGGACGCCCCCATACTGAATCTAACCCCAAACCATGATTTTTCCTTCACCAAACTTGACTGATTTCTATGAGAATCTTGGGTCCATGTGTGTTCCAATAGGTCTTCTGCAGTATTTGTGATGATTGGGATGCAGTTCAACGGATGATTCATTGGAAAAATCCACCTTCAGCCACTTTTCCAAATGATCAACTAGAAGTCAAGTTATTATTTGTTGCTCTTACAACTGAGATCGACGACAAGACTTTTGTCAGGTAGTGTACTAGAAACTTCCTGGCAGGTGGGTTTGAAGCAAGTTGAAACTAAACTCAGCAGGACACTGGCCCTCCAGGCCTGAGTTTGGACACCCATGATATAGACAATCCAAAGAGTATGGTCAAAAGCAGGCAGAACAGGTGGCAAAACAACATGAATGATAAACAAAACACAGGTCAAAAACACAGAAAGGCTAGACAGGAAATAATGCTTGTCAAAGTGAGGTGTATAAATAGTCCTGTTCATTAGACCTTACAAGCATCACCTGTGTCTGTAATCAGTGGGCCCAAACAGAATTTGCACGTGCAGAAATCCGCAGATTTCTGAAGATTTTTAGCCCATCATTAAGTCAATTTATTTATTTGTGTAAATGTGTGTAAACTTATATATAATCAGTGTTTAAATTAATTTCAGTATTATTATTAACAAATATGAAAATGTTCATATGATTTATTTACAATACAGTTTGTAAAGTAACATATCCTTTCTTTTAATAGATGCATTATATGAGAAAATTGCTTTATTTATCAACTAAGTGGATCTAATTGGATTTGCGTTGTAAACATTAAATACAATTATTAAAGGCATAATTTTTTATTTCATATATCAAGTTTTTAGTTATGATACTCCCAAAATCATTCCACATAAATCTACAGATTTAAAGTTAAAAGCTGCTTTTATTCTAGCCGAAATAAAACAAATAAGACTTTCTCCAGAAGAAAAAATATTATAGGAAATACTGTGAAAATTTCCTTGCTCTGTTAAACATCGTTTGGCAAATATTTGAAAAAGAAAAAAAAATTCACAGGAGGTCAAATCATTTTGACTTCAACTGTAAACACATTTGGCACATAGTGAACCCATCTTGGTGTTTCAATTCAGTGAGGAAATTTCACAAAATGTGCATTCAAAAAACTGTCGGATGGAAACACGGCTACAGTGAGACTGGCAGCTGTTTGTTCTGAGTGTGTAATAAGTGCAGGAATGATGGGCTGATAAAGGAGTGTTTTGACCGCTGGCAGTCTGTCATCAGGATAGCGGGATCAATATCCAGATGTCTGCCGATAAGGATAACAGGCCGCTTCATCTGCCCAGTGGATCTGTGAGAAGCAGAGCTGTCAGATCCAGGCCAAGGTCAAAATAAGGGTTAAAGGACATTATATCTGCCTGACTTCACACACTCCTATATGAGTCTTATATGAGTTTATTTTTTATGTTCAGGCAATTCACAAAATCACTGATGTTTTCATCCACTCTGGGGGGATTTTGAGACTCAATTTGGCCACAACTTTCTCCGTGTTTCAGCAAATGGAATGATTTCTGCTGACAAATCTTATTTTGACACATATTTTGGGAAATGCTTTGAAAATTTTTAATGCAGTGATTGCTCAGAACGATACGATACTATACGATACAATACTGTGGCTCAACACCCAAGCTGAATAATAGAAGTCTGGCTTTCAAACGAACAATCAATCACTTACTCAGCATGACCACAGGTATCCAGATCACTGAGATGTATGGGTTCAGAGGTCAGAATGGGTGAAACTAAACACTGCGGGATATACACACAACACTGGAGAGCGAGAGCAGACCTTCCCAACGGCACATTCAACACCTGCAGTCTATAACACACACACTTGAACAGCTATCTTTATGGGTACTTCACATATGTAATGATGTATATACTGTATATCTTCTAACCCTATCCTTAAACCAACCCTCACAGGAGATAATCTGCATGTTTACAGTTATGAAATACTTCATTCTGTGTGATTTTTGAGCCGTTTTCCATATGGGAAGAAGAAAATTTCCTTACAAGGTCAAAATGTACTAATGCAAAATTTTGTTGTTTCTGCAGACAAAATCTGCACAGCTAATGTAAACAGGGTTCATACACATTTTTACTATCTAAATTCCATGATTTTTCCATGACTTTCAAGTAAATTTTCATGACCTACTGTTTTATGCAATGTCTATGTATACATGGTGTATAATATGAAAATGAATGAATGAATGAATGAATGAATGAATGAATGAATGATAGTGTTTTCCAAGGATCTACACAGATCGCTTGTGATCGTAACAGATACTAGTATTCAGCTTAAAGTCACATTTAAAGGCTTAACTAGGTTAATTAGGCAAGTTAAAGTAATTAGGCAAGTCATTGTATAACGATGGTTTCTTCTGTAGACAATCAAACAAATATATTGACTAAGAGGGCTAATAATATTGAAAATGTTTTTTAAAAAGTTAAAAGCTGCTTTTATTCTAGCCGAAATAAAACAAATAAGACTTTCTCCAGAAGAAAAAATATTATAGGAAATACTGTGAAAAATTCCTTGCTCTGTTAAACATCGTTTGGCAAATATTCAAATCATTTTGACTTCAACTGTAAACACATTTTGCACATAGTGAACCCATCTTGGTGTTTCAATTCAGTGAGGAAATTTCACAAAATGAAAAACAATGAACATTCAAATTTATTACAGCATATCATGAAACACGCAACAATCTATTTAGTTTACGTTTATTATTATATCTGTGACTTTAAATTTTTCAATTTAAATTCCATGACTTTTTCAGGTTTTCCATGACCGAATAACCAACGCTATCTCATAGCAATTCGTAACTTTTTAATTTATTGGCTAATTTGTATGAATTTGTACCTTTTCATTTGTGCAATTTCAAATGATTTGCTTATCCTCCAATGATGTTTGGGGTTAGCGGTAAGGTTTGGAACCACGCCTCCTTTTTAAACTCATACGAATTCATACAAATTAGCCTCTAAACTGACAAAACGTAAAATAGTTACGTTTCCGCGTAAGATCAGGCTGGTATAACCCTGTGTAAAAGATAACTTAAAGGCCACCTAGGTTACCCTTTTTTCCAGATTTGATATAAGTCTTTTGTGTCTCCAGAATGTGTCTGTAAAGTTTCAGCTCAAAACACCCATCAGATTTTTATTATACCTTTTATAAGTTTCTATTTTATAGCTTTGATTTGCAGGTAGCGGTTTTTGTGTACTGTGCCTTTAAGGCTAGTCCTCCCCGCCCACCGTTTCCAGGTGCCTGTGACAACAGACAGACATGATGGAAGAAGATCTCACGTAATGTTTGTGAGAAATACTACAGTAAGAACTTGAGTTAAGTTGAGTTGAGTTGTTGTGGAGTTGCAACGATGAGTCACACACAATGCTGTTACAAAGTTCACGCACACACAGCGCGGACATGCACACACAGCGCGGACACACACACACACACAGCACAGACACACACACACAGAGCGCGCGCGTTTAGCTTTGCACTCTTTTTGCATGTAAATGTGACAGGATACAGGTTAATATCCACAGCTGTATGGATATCGGTTATGTTAATGTACAAAATAAACCTGATTTAACGTCCACAAACCGGGATTGAAGCGTCTTCTTTTATAACTGTACAGACACGCGGCTGTGGTGATGAAGTAAAGCTGAAGTAAATCGCTGTAATTTATTACAAACATGCACTTTTAAAAACATTTTAAACTTGTAAAATTATTCTTGATCACGTTTGATGATGATTGATGATCCTAACAAACTGAACAGATCTTTTATTCCCGGTTGTTTTGCGCACGTCCTGTCTTGTTGATATGATTATAAACATTACTACGGAGACATGTTAATACGCCGCTGTCAATCAATTCGGTGAGCAGGGGGACTGCACTCCTACGTCAAGTTGGGGTCGGTCTGAAAACCGCTCCAATTGGTCCACCATTTTAATGTTGTTAAATTGAAAAAAAAAGGACTGGGTGTGTTTATACCACCCCAATATGACGGTACATACACTATACCTACACATATGTCTTTCCAAACCATAGGTGCCCTTTAAAATATTGTTTTTTTTTTGTCTGTATAGTGTCTCAAAAAAATCATATATAGGGAGTCTAAACTGATAAAACTTTAAAACACATGGAGGTCTTTCTGTAGTTAATGGAGTATCTGAAGCACATGCTGTAAAAGCTCCACTCTCTTCTGAAAAGGGGGTGGGGAAAACCAGCTCATTTGCATTTAAAGCGACACACATGAAAACAGCCGGTTGTTCTTTCTACAAAGAAATGGACATTTACAGCATGGTGTAGTAAATGATCAGTGAACTTCATTAACGCATTCTGGAGACATTAATAGAGATTTAATAAGCGCCCTTTAAACCATATAGCGACAAAGCAATTCTGTTTCAGTTTTTTATTGTCCATGTTTATAATTATAAAAAAGCTGTCTGTTAACAATAAAATATTAATATAGACCACATGTGTCAAAGCCAGTTCCTGAAGGGCCGGAGCTCTGCACAGTTTAGTTCCAACCCCAATTAAACACACCTGATCAAACTAATTGAGTGCTTTAGGCTTGTTTGATACCTATAGATAGGTGTGTTGAAGCAGAGCTGGAACTAAACTCTGCAGGGCTCCGGCCCTCTAGGAATTGACTTTGACACCCCTGATATAGACAATAAAATACTTAGTTCTGACTGTTTTATTGTGATTTAACATAATTGCCACTGATGTGGAAGACATTAAAGCCGTCTTCATGATTACAGATTAAAAAAAGGCCTTTACTTTTTTAGATAAGGCCTTGAAATAGCAAAATTTAGCATTTTTTGTCTATTTGTCTGTTTATTTGACGACAGACATGGTCAAAACAAAGATTGCATCTGTGCAATAAGACTTGCCATCCAAAAAAAACACAACAAATTGGCTACAATGGTTACTAAAAATAAAATTAAAAACGGTAAAATATAAATTTAAAAACTATTTCAAGTAAAAAATGTTGGGTTATACACAATTGATTTGTGTTGGGAGAACATAAAGAAAGTAAGTTCGCTAATTAGTTTTTATACATTTAATTGGATTGAACATAAAACAATTAAGTTGTCCCAAAAAAACTCAAACTGTGTTTTATTTATTTATTTTTTATTGTGTTTCGGAGTGCAGTTTTTTTAATGGTTCTTTAAATCAATAAAGCCAATTATGAACACTTTTTTGTTCTACCTGAAGAGTTTTTCTAATTTAAATTCTACTAAGTAAAAATCTTTTTTTATGTGCCTTTTTTATTTTGTCCATAACAAAATCAGTCCTACGATTTTACAATGATTAATTATTTTCAAATACAGCTATTCAAACATCCAGTGTTTTATTCATTTACATGTCGGAAAAACTAAACATCACAGTATGTTTTTTTCCAGAATTGTGCAGATAGTATATTTTCTTCGACATCTGAGTATTGTGTCAGGACAGGTAAATTCACAGACGGGCGCCGTGAGACTCGTAAACTGTTGAGATATTGGTTTCGCTGTGGGAATGTGAAGTCAACTGTGACTCTCACTGCAGTACTAGCAGATTAAAAGAGTCTCAGTCTGATGCCACAATCCTCAGCTTTTCCCCAGAGAAACACACACTTGATTTTCAGACTATAGAAGAGCCACTAGAGGGCGATCAGGAGGACCAGAGCAAAACATGACTGTGCAAAACAGGTTGAGGATCTGAAGAGAAAGCAATGAGGAGGAAGACACGTGAGTACACATGAAAAACGATGTTGTTTCAAACGGAGTTGTTGTGATTTGGGTGAAAAAGTGTTATTCTGTGCAGCTAAAAAGCGGCCAAAGCAAAGTGTGTAATTTCCTCATGCTTGCATCCAATCTTGAATGTTTTCCTTCTTTCTGTGAACAGCAAATGAGATGCTGAAATTAATTTTCAACCTTTTCTTTCGCATGAAATTAAAGGAGATGGTGATTTGTGCTGCCAAACAGTCATGAAAACAGCAAGCTATTGTCAAAAAAAATGCATGAGGTACACCAGAAATACATATTTACTCCAGTGAATGTTCAATGGGTGTGTTAAAGACACAAGAAACGGTTTTAAAACTGAATTGTGTATGTGTTTTTGGCTTATGCACATTGTGTTTATTTATTGTTATGACCTAGATCAGTGGTCCCTAACCCCCAGGCCGTGGACCGGTATCAAAGTGTGGATCAATTGGTACCGGGCTGCACAAGAAATCCTTCATAATTACAAATCATGACCGTATTACGAAAACTGACCGTATTCTCTTGCTTATATTTCGGGCACTTGTGTGCCAATATTTAACCCCACAAGCAGCAAAATGAGTAAGAAACAGATGTCTTTGGAAAGTTTCTTTGCGAAGGGGAAAAGGCCCAGTGAAGGACCCAAGAACTGCCAAAAAAAAGGATCCGCAACCCATTTGTCAACTAATCAGGTGAATCCAGCATGTCTGTGCAAGAAGATCAACTGCTGGAGATCGCAAATGATCGCAGCTGTTCACGTCACGTTTTTTCAGCGTGCTGGTTCGTTATTTCCAATGGAGATGCGCATATTGGAAGCGAGTTTTCAGAATGCTGTGAGCGCCACCCGAGTCGTGTGAAAAGAACTGACCGATCAGCTTTATAGTTTAAATGGAATTTACACATTTCGATAGACTAATTATCTCAGACAAACACAAAGCACCTAAACACTGTAGTGCTTTTTAATTTTCTCCATAAATAAAACTTGGATCCGAGCTACAGCAATGTTTTGTCAGCTTGTCATCCTCTGAGAAAACAGCTGATGGTAGCCTAGCAATCTACGTACATATATTGGTCTACGCACAAATATAGATATTCATTAATTCATTTTTTTCAGCTTAGCTCCTCTATTAATCAGTGGTTGCCACAGCAAAATGAACCGCCAACTTATCCAGCGTATGTTCCACGCAGCGGATGCCCTTCCCTCTGCAACCCATCACCGAGAAACATTCATACACACTCATTCACACACATACATACACTACCGACAATTTAGCTTACCCAATTCACCTATACCACAAGTCTTTGGTTGGGGGACACCAGAGCACCCGGAAGAAAACCCAAGCCAACACGGGGAGAACATGCAAACTGTGCATTTATATACATTAAAATATACACAGTACAAACACCAATCATGTAAATTTTTGTAATACTTTTATGTTGGATTTGATTAAACATTTGACAGCACTAGTATAAATGAATAATATATAAAACAAAACTACACAATACAAATTTGATACATCGATATTAAAATGTATGTACAATACATATCATATACATGTTTTATATAGAAATCTAAATAAACATTTTCTCAAATACATCCATGCCTGTGTGCATTTATATAGATCATAAATACACACAACACACACACATACATACTATGTCAAAACAAACTTTTACTTTGGATGTGATTTAGGGGTGTGAACCTACACTGGTCTCACGGTTCGGTTACGATTATCTTGCCATCGATTCGGTTCAATTCGATATCTCGGTGCACTGACGATGCTTCCCATACATAATTTAAAAAAAATTTCTTTACAACACAAGAATTTTTTTTTTATTAAAATCTATAAATATGTTTATATTTATATATTACTTGTAATACAATTTTGTCCTTTAATACAAGCAGTCAGATATATGAACTGTACCTTTAATTTTGCCTGCTCAAAAAAAAAAACACTCTTTGTGAATGTTTTAGACAAAACTCCAATAAATGCAAAGAGAACAGCAAGAGCATTCATAACAAACAAACTAATGTAAATAATATCTCGCTTGCTTTTTGAGCGCTGGCAAGTTCTTACACCCCTATGACTGGTCATTGTCTTCACCTGCTCAACAGAAAGGGCTGCTATTTTATTTTAGAATTGAAAGCGCTGTTCACCCATGAGTCACGCCGGAAAAACAGCCGCGGGTCAGTCTATATGCGCATAATACGCGGTTATCAGGTAATCCGTAATAGAATAAATACAATACAATAAACTCGCACCACAGGCACGCTTGTGTCTGGATCCACAAGTATCACTTTAACAGCCAAGAGGAGAGGAAACTTTACCTCACGAACATACCAACGGGTCAAATGACCAAAGTGTGTGTGTGGGAGAGAGAGAGAGACAGAGAGAGAGAGAGAGGCAGAGATGGAGTTTTACAGCATTTCTCCCTAGTAGTGAAATAGCGGCTCGTGCTTTACCATTCCTCAGTGTCAGTGAAAGACTGTCCAGCACACTCACACATTAGACAATTATCTGCTTTTTAAGTAGTAGGAGTGTTTTATTTACTCACCCTCACCTCCTTTGCCATAGTATTCTACCGCGACATAGGGGATAAATGACGTCAGTGCGTAATAACCGGTTAGCCAGTTGGCATTTCTGTGTGAAGTTTGCATGTTCTCATCGTGTTGGCGTAGGTTTCCTCCAGGTTTCCCCCACAGTCCAAACACATGTGGTACAGGTGAATTAGGTAAGCTAAATTGTCCCTAGTGTATGTGCGTGAATGCGAGTGTATGGGTGTTTCCCAGTGATGGGTTGCAGCTGGAAAGGCATCCGCTGTGTAAAACATATGCTGGATAAGTTGGCGGTTCACTCTGGATTAATTAAGGGACTAAGCCGAAAAGAAAATGAATGAATGAATGAATGAATGAATTAATAAAAAAATAAATAAATGAATAAACAACAATACAAGCAAAGAAAGTAAGAAAAAAAAGCAAGAGGCACCAAATCCCCATGAGAGCAGCTCTTGCGGGAGGGAAGGTGTTTTTTGCGGTAATGGAAGAGTCATCCAGCTTGTGTTTCAATCAGACTGAAGTGCACTGTTGTCCACACTTCTCTCCTCTCCAAGCACTTCTCCATTCCCCACAGGCTCAGGAAAATCCAATTACTTCCCAAACAAACCCAGAGGCTCCCAATGCTGCTCCGTCTCTGACAATTATCTGACACACACACTCAGATCAACGCACACACACAGACACACATGTGCACAACAGGTCCCTTATTCAAAGATCAGTTAATATGATCGTGCTGGAGCTCAGGGATCGTTTTGTGCGCTATTGGAAATGTTCAACACATATTTACCAGGAGAAAAAGATACATTTTTTATATTTTATTATGAGAACTTTCTGTCTCCTGCTGTTGGATTAGGATTGAAGTCAACAATGTTGTGATGGAAACAGTGTTGGGCATGTTTTCTTAAAAGAGTACCTAGTTATAGTTACTAGTTACTTCTCACAAATAGTAACTGAGTGACATAATTATAAAAGTAACTAATTACCATACAGAAAGTATTGTCTTCAAGATGATCCCTTTAATCACTGTAAAAATCATTCAATGCAAATTATGAGTTGGAACATTATACTATATCTCTTGATTGTGAAAATTGCCACCATCTCTTAAAAGTCTTATATTTTGCAATTGAAATCTTCAATACTCAATGTAAAATCACGATTTCTGAAAACGACTAAAATCTCCAGTTTTAGTTAGTTCTATATTTTTTTGCAATTGTACTCTTCAATACACAATATAAAACATACTTTACTGTGCATGACATGAGCAAAAAGACATTTACAATACTATCATAGATGTAATTACATTGTTATAACATAGTAATTATAATATAACGACATAGTAATTACATCCAAAAATAAAATTTTGTAATTACATATGTACTGCGTATATTTACATATAAATACACAAATACTGTACATAAAAAATGTACAAAGAAACAATTAAGTTAATAAATATTATCTTGAATGTAATAACAATGTAACGACATAGTAATTACATTAAAAAAGTTTGTAGTTACTTATTACAAGTGTACTGTGTATATTTATATAACTATAATACACAAATACTGCACATTAAATATATAAAAAGACATTTACAAACTATTATAGATGTAATTTAAGTTATAACAATATAATTACAATGTAATAATAATGTAATTACAATGCTATTACGAAGTAATTATAATGTAATGACAATGTAATGTTATAACACTGTCATTACAATGTTATAACAACGTAATTACAATGTCATTGCATAGTAATTATAATGTATTGACAATGTAATTACATCTAAAATCAAAGTTTGTAATTAGATATGTACTCTGTATATTTACGTATACATACACAAATACTGTACATAAAACATACAAAGAAACATTCAAGTTTATAAATATTATCTTGGATGTAATTACAATGTAATAGCAATATAATTACAAAGTAATGACATAGTAATTAAGTTTGTAATTACATGTTGATTGTGTATATTTACGAAAAACAACTATAAATAACCAAATACTGTACATGCAATACACAAAGTAACATTTACATTTATAAATATTATCTTGGATGTAACTGTGATGTGATTACAAAGTAATGACACAGTAATTAAAATGTAACAATGTAGTAATTATATCCAAGATTAAAGTTTGTAATTACATATTACATGTGTACTGTGCATATTTAAGTATATAACTATAAATACACACTGTAAATAAAATATACAAACACGTTTGTAAATCTTTGATGTAATCACAATGCAATCATTATGTAATGACATAGTAATTACATCCAAGATAAAAGTTTGTAATTACTTATTACATGTGTACTGTGTATATGTATATAACTATAATACACAAATTGTCATTTACAATACTATCATAGATGTAATTACAATGTTATAACAACGTAATTACAATGTTAATACATAGTAAATATGATGTATTGACAATGTAATTACATACAAAATAAACGTTTGTAATAACATATGTACTGCGTATATTTACATATAAATACACAAATACTGTACATGAAATATACAAAAACATTTAAGTTTATAAATATTATTTCGGATGTAATTACAATGTTATAACAAAGTAATTACAATGTCATTACATCCAAAATAAGTTTGTATAAACATGTACTATGTATATTTACATGTAAATACACAAATACTGTACTTGAAATATACAAACAAACATGTTTATAAATATTATCTTGGATGTTATTACGATGTAATAGCAATGCAATTACAATGTAATGATGTACATGAAATATACAAACATGTTTGTAAATCTTAGATGTAATTACAATGTAACAACATAGTAATTACATCAAAGAAAAAGTTTGTAATTACTTATTACGTGTATATGTATATAACTATAACACACAAATACTGTACATGATATATACAAAAAGACATTTACAAACTACCATAGCTGAATTACAAGGTTATAACTATGTAAATACAATGTTTTTACATAGTAATTATAATGTAATTGCAATGTTATTACATAGTAGTTATAATGTAATTACATCCAAAAAGTTGTAATTACATATGTACGGTGTATAGATACACAAATACTGTACATGAAACATACAAACATTTAAGTTTATTAATATTATCTTAGATGTAATTACAGTGCAATAGAAATGTAATTACAACGTAATTACATAGTAATTGTTTGTAATTACATGTGTACTGTGTATAGTTACATAAAAAACTATAATTAACCAAACACTAAAGGAAAGAAACATTTACATTTATAAATATTTTGAATGAACTATAAATACACACTATACATGAAATATACAAACAAGTTTGCAAATCTTGGGTGTAATTACAATGTAATGACATACGACATAGTAATTACATCCAAAAGAAGTTTTTTAATTACATATTACATGTGTACTGTATATATATATGTATATAACTGTAACACAAATACTGTACATGAACTATACAAAGACATTTACAAACTACCATAGATGTGATTACAATGTTATAACAATGTGATTACAAAGTTATTACATAGTAATTATAATGTATTGACAATGTCATTACTGTACATCCGAGATAAGTTTATAATTACATATGTACTGTATATATTCACATATAAATACAAATACTGAAAATATACAAAGAAACTACAAAGTAATGACATAGTAATTACATCCAACATAAAAGTTTGCAATTACATGTGTACTGTGTATATTTATGTATATACAAATACTGTCATAAATATACGAAAGCATGTTTACATATATATATATATATATATATATATATATATATATATATATATATATATATATATATATATATATATATAGACATACAAGGTTTCCGCTACATTCATTCATCCGTGGCGGGCCGCCACGACAAAAATTATCCCGCCACGGCTACATTACAACTTCTCATTTAAAACATTTAGTCGTGTTTTTTTTATAGCGGGTTATAATTGCACCAAAACATATTAAAAGGTAAGTGGATTATAACAGCGCAAACATTTCTTTAACCGTAGTAGTGCTGTGCGCTATTTGTTCAACCCTTTAAGGTGACATGCTGACTGACTGACTGACAGGTGCGTGATGCGTGGGGCGCCACAAACACGGCTTAGCTTTCAGTTAAGATGAACACAGTTTCCATAAGTATACTTATCTTTCTGGAGTTTATAGCCGTTTCACTTTACTTCAGGACGCGTTAATGTCGCAAAACGCACAAAAACGCACTAAATCGCGCTTCAGCAGCGCTTACTGGAGAGCGCAGGAGAAGATCTGCACTTGAGCATGTAAATTTGAGTGCGTGCAAGAAGTTTTGTGCACGAAGAGGAAATCGGCGAGCAAGCAAAGAGATTCGCATGCTCGTATTACATCAATGCGTTCTCGACTTGTAATACTGCGTGTAATATTTGTCTTTGAAATAGTTGGCAGATCTGTGTAAAAAAAAAAAAAGCCTGCCACCACAGCTGGGAAAAATCCTAGAGGAAACACTGTGTATATATATATATATATATATATATATAAATATATATATATATAATTTTATCTTGGATGTAACTACAGCGTAATTACAATGCAACACATTACATGCATGTCTACTGTGCATATATAAGTATATAACTATAAATACATACCAATGTTATAACAACGTAATTACAATGTCATGACATCCAAAATATAAGTTTGTAATTACATATGTGCTGTGTATATTTACATATAAATACAAAAATACTGTACATCAAACATACAAAGAAACGTTTATAAATATTCTCTTGATGATTACTGCAATGTAATTAAAATGTAATGATATATTAATTACAATGTAATGACTCCGTAATTGCACACAAGATAAAAGTTTGTAATTACATGTGTATTGTGTATATTTACGTATACAACTATAAATAACCAAATACTGTACATGCAATATACAAAGAAAGTTTTACATTTATAAATATTTTCTTGGCTGTAACTGCATGTAATGACATAGTAATTACATCCAAAATAAAAGTTTGCAATTACATAATACATATATACTGTGTATATTTGTGTATATAACTATAATTTACAAATACTGTACATGATATATACAAAAACACATTTACATTTATATATATTATCTTGGATGTAACTACAGCGTAATTACAATGTAACTACACCGTATTTACATAGAAGATAAAAGTTTGTATTCATTAAATTATAATAGGTACACAAAAACACAATTACACACACACACACACACACACACAGAGAGAGAGAGAGAGAGAGAGAGACACACACAGACACATGTGAGAAGAATGAGAACTACAGACAGTGCCACGTTCAATCAATAACATCTTACAGGGTGTGAAAAACAGGATGATCAATTGTTTTCCCCGTGGTCATGAAAACAGCACTATTTATTACAGGACTGATGCGCTTATTGAGCACACACTCGTATATTACACAAATGGAGAACGCAGCTCATTAAAGCCTCAAATACACTGCGAAATACGGACGTGTAGCAGAACACTCCAAACAAAGAGTGTGTGTGCCTGACCACATTTACAACACCATCAATAGCAGAGCGTCACTTATTCATGAGGTTAAAGAGCAAGCAAATGCTGCTACACACTGCAGAGATCGAGACCGCCAGACCACATTAACATGCAATACACACTAACCGGCCAACACACACACCTGACACATACTGAAGGTTTGCTGCCTTGTACTAAACTTCATTCATTAATTTTTCTTCAGCTTAGTCCCTTTTTTCATCAGGGGTTACCACAGCAGAATGAACCGCCAACTTATTCAGCATATGTTTTACACAGATGCCCTTCCAGCTGCAACCCAGTACTGGGAAACATCCATACTCACTGATTCACACACTACGGACAATTTAGTTTATTCATTTTACCTATAGCGCATGCGTTTGGACTGTGGGGGAAACTCCCAGCTGGGACTCGAACTAGCAACCTTGCTGTGAGGAGGCACTGAACCACTGTGTTGCTGTACAAAATGAAATTACGCAATTTACTTTAAGAAAAAGCAACGCCACAAAGCTCTGTGTTGGACTCAATGACATTTGAAAAAAAAATTAAGTATAATAACTTTATATTTATTACTTAAAAAAACTTATTTATACAAGTAGCTTTTTAAGTAATGGATGTAATGCATATGTACACATGCACACACACATATATATATATATATATATACAGAGAGAGAGAGAGAGAGAGAGAGAGAGAGAGAGAGAGAGAGAGAGAGAGAGAGAGAAAGTGTATGTGTGTGTTTTTTTATGTAGAGTAGGGTTGGGCGATGTTGACCAATTTGGCATCATACAATGTCTAATGTGAAATTGTTAGTTGTTAAATATCAATTAATTCATAACGAAGTAATTGTAGCCTACTGTTTTCACTACCTGACCCACATGGTCTTTGCTTAACCCATCAACAAACCATAAATAAATAAAGTTACACACAAATTACCACCTGTCAATCACTTTTTTCCACGGGACTCTGGCTTGAATAGGCGGAGTTATCTTTGTCGTTATAATGGCTTTTTCCCACAGCTGGTGGAGGAGACGAGAGTTCACTGTAATTTGTATTGTGATTGATGATAACTTCCTTATTTTATTATTATTATTATGAGGAAATAATAACAAGTAAAGATGCTAGGGCTCGACCGTTTTGGTCGCATTTGCGCCCAAAATTTTATCTATGCGACCTAAAAATACATTTGGAAGCATTTGTGAGAGTGCATACATTTTCACTGCAAAATCCTCACCGCGTGCGTGGATTTAGGATACATTTATGCAGGATGCATCTTTGCACCTAAAGACGCCAAACACATTGCTCAGGAACAGATTAAAACAGTTGTTATGTGAATTTGCTGAAGTAAAAAAAGTCTGCAATGCTTGCCCCGCCTTTGTGCTCTTCTTATTGGCCCACCGCTCTAGAACTGAATGGATAGATTAATATCAGCTGTCAATCACTCAGTCAATGCCTTCTGCGTTCAGATGACAGAAGCTACAACCACGAAAATGTGAAGCGCTGAAGATGAGAGAATGAAAATAACACTGACAGATTTTGTTTTAGAAACCACCTAAAGTTACTAGTAATGGCACATCTTATTAGTGATCATGTGCTGAATGTTAATCCACCATTTACACTTTTCCAAGAGTGGATAAAAGACTTCCAGTGGCTTCAAGTCTGCTATGAAAATAACTAAAGCCATTCACTGTAAAGTCTGTGGGATGGGATTTGCGGGTAACAGCGTTTGCCACTGAATCTACACATTGTAAGCGCGAGAGGTGCTGTATAACCCTTCGTTTAACCCTCACGATGCTGTCAGCCGTGCAAGCGGCAGGTATATGTTAAATTTAACACAGCTCATGAAAAGACCGTTATTGCTATTAAGATGACATGCAAATAATAAGTTATATATCAATATAAATGTGGGGCGAGGCGATGGATTGCGACGCTGGCTCAGCATCGTGAAGTTTGTCAGCCATCGGCGATGGATGATGGCATCGTCTATTGGCCCAACCCTAATGTACAGTGGGGGAAATAAGTATTGAACACGTCTCCATTTTTCTCACAAAACTTTTCTGAAGTGGGTCGCACACCGGATGCGCTGCTCAGCGCCGCGACACGGCGTGCACATGACAGTTGGAAGTATCGAACACCAGACGCGCACATTCGAATGTTATTTAAAATAAAACTATTCAGATGGTGCTCTGTGGCGCAGCAGAAATATGAACAGTGTCCTGAGTCGTAGCTGGGCACCACGGACAGCCGCCGACTTGCAGTGCCGGTGTGCGCACACTGATAAAAATCTTTGTTTAGAATTCTAAAATTCATGACGCTGCATGAATGCACGTCGCATCTAGTGTGCAACCCCCTTAAAGGTGCTGTTGACTTGAAACTTGCACCAAATTTTGGTAACAACCAATGAAATCCATATATGCAAAGAAAACAAACCTAATTAGTTTACAAATGAAGTGCTGTGTAATAAAATTAAATGACACTATAGGAAAAAGTATTTAACACATGAAGAAAGGGAGGTGTAGAATGACAGTGAAAGCCCAGGCAGCAGCTGAAATCTCTCAGCAAGTTCTTCAGCAACCCTCTGCCCTCACTGTAAATTAATATCTGCTGCTTCAGTCCAACGTCTACATTAGCAGGAGGATGAAAGATGAAACCAGAGTGGACATTTCAGCAAGACAATGATCCAAAACACAACCAAGAAAACTCTCAAATGCTTTCAGAAAAAGAAAATAAAGCTGTGGAATGGCCCAGCCAATCACCTGACTTACAAAATAAAGCTCAGATTTGATAGACGAGACCCACAGAACCATCAAGATTTTTACACTGTTGAAGTCTGTGAAAAGCGCACACCTGAGCAATGCATGTGACTTCATTCTCCATATGTCACGGTCACACAAGGAAGACAAAGATGGATAAATCTTTAAGAGTATTTATTTGTGCAATGCAACAAATGCTGAGAGATGAAGCAGGTAAGTGGTGTAGCAGAGGGAGAGCAATCTCACACACAGTTCAAATGGTAAGTATCAGATCTTCAGTAATACACCAACATAGCTTTAGTCACATCCCCTAAGCAGGTGTGTTGGCAGGTTGTTGCTAGATCGGATACATTTGCGGCTGGAGGTTAACGAGAATTATTTATGTTCTTTATGAAATTTCCAATTTATTGTATTTTATTAACGTCTACCCCCAACCCTAAACCCAACCGTCACAGAAGCGTAAAAACAGTAGTTGTACCGAGTATTATTTATCTTATCTATTAAATTACCCAATATATTGCATTTTTTAACCCCTACCCCCAGCCCAACCCTAAACCCAACCGTCACAGTACTGTAAAAATGTTAATTATTGTTATACAGGGTCATAAAAAATGCTGCTATATTAATGTGCATATCGCACTTCCGGCCGGCCGCGTATCCGATCTAGACTTTACCGTGTTGGCATCCAGAGGAGAAGAAGGACATCCCCGGAAGAGTACGAGAGGATGAGGGAGAGTCGATGAGGAGAACCATCTGACTTCGATTCCAGCAGATGAGTGAATGAATGAAGCGAGTCTTTATAGTGCATGGGTGATTGCAGTTGCAGGTGATCAGTAATCCGGTGATAGTTCACGGGTGTGGTGTGTGGTGGATGGTGAGGGAGAGCGGTGATTGGGGCTGCAGGAACGAGCCGAGGGTGACACCATATGAGAGGCATCTTAAAGCTGCCTTCACCAAAAAAGCCTCTTATAAAGTATTAAATACATTTCAGTAGTTCAGCACTTTCTCCTTGTGTTGTTTCATTGTTATTACACACAACAATTTTTTTGATTTTTTTTATGTTAGTATTGTTTGGGTTTTTACCAACAATTTACCAACAATTATATTATCTTGTGCATATTTCTTTTAAGATGAATATATACACATTTGTTTATAAATATAAAAGTACAAAAAACATTTTTTTTCATTAAAACTAAAAGAATTAAGACAAAAATATTAATTATTGTTATACAGTGTCATAAAAAAATGCTGCTATATTAATGTGCATATCGCACTTCCGGCCAGCCGCATATCCGATCTAGACTTTACCGTGTTGGCATCCAGAGGAGAAGAAGGACATCCACGGAAGAGTACGAGAGGATGAGGGAGAGTCGATGAGGAGAACCATCTGACTTCGATTCCAGCCGATGAGTGAATGAATGAGGCGAGTCTTTGTAGTGCATGGGTGATTGCGGGTGCAGGTGATCAGTAATCCGGTGATAGTTCACGGGTGTGGTGTGTGGTGGATGGTGAGGGAGAGCGGTGATTGGGGCTGCAGGAACGAGCCGAGGGTGACACCATATGAGAGGCGTCTTAAAGCTGCCTTCGCCAAAAAAGCCTCTTAAAAAGTATTAAATACATTTCAGTAGTTCAGCACTTTCTCCTTGTGTTGTTTCATTGTTATTACACGCAACAATTTTTTTTTTTATGTTAGTATTGTTTGGGTTTTTACCAACAATTTACCAACAATTATATTATCTTGTGCATATTTCTTTTAAGATGAATATATACACATTTGTTTATAAATATAAAAGTACAAAAAACTTTTTTTTTCATTAAAACTAAAAGAATTAAGACAAAAATATTAATTATTGTTATACAGTGTCATAAAAAAATGCTGCTAAATTAATGTGCATATCGCACTTCCGGCCGGCCGCGTATCCGATCTAGACTTTACCGTGTTGGCATCCAGAGGAGAAGAAGGACATCCACGGAAGAGTACGAGAGGATGAGGGAGAGTCGATGAGGAGAACCATCTGACTTCGATTCCAGCCGATGAGTGAATGAATGAGGCGAGTCTTTATAGTGCATGGGTGATTGCAGTTGCAGGTGATCAGTAATCCGGTGATAGTTCATGGGTGTGGTGTGTGGTGGATGGTGAGGGAGAGCGGTGATTGGGGCTGCAGGAACGAGCCGAGGGGTGACACCATATGAGAGGCATCTTAAAGCTGCCTTCACCAAAAAAGCCTCTTATATAAAGTATTAAATACATTTCAGTAGTTCAGCACTTTCTCCTTATGTTGTTTCATTGTTATTACACACAGCAATTTTTTTTTTTTTATGTTAGTATTGTTTGGGTTTTTACCAACAATTTAATTATCTTGTGCATATTTATTTCTAGATGTATTTATACACATTTGTTTATAAATATAAAAGTAAGAAAAAAATATTTTTTTTAATTAAAACTAAAAGAATTAAGACTTTCTCTTCAATAAAAAAAAAATGTATAGGAAATACTGTGAAAAAATGTTCTTGCTCTGTTAGATATCAATAGGGAAATTAGTGAAAAACATATATATTTTAAGATTCACAAGAGCGCTATTATTTTTGCTTTCAACTATACGTAAATTACCCAATAATGTTCTGTAAATTAAAATATATTTTAAAGCTAGTGTAAAATCTTGTGACTTCCATAAATATTCCAAAACGTTCAAAAAATGCTTCCTAAACAAATGTCAAAATAAACCATCAGAGCACAAAAGGAAACCAGTAAAATTACTTTGAGCAGCTATAATGTATTAGAGAGGTAGAAAGACAAGCATAAAGTATAATAGCATAGAGTATAATCAATAGCAGGACACGGTGTGTAAACCTGAGTTTCTGTGCTGTAAAGCCGTCAGATTTATGTATATGAGGCCTGACATGCTGGAGTCTGAACACATAACGGCTTCCCTCCGGTAGAGGGGAAATATATGTGCAAAGACCGACAGCCATGGAGGAGCAGATCGATCATGTGGACAAGTCAGTGTAACACAAGACAACACCACAGAGCACTACACCTCTGCAGAGTTAGGGATAAAGTACATCCAGGAGGTTATGGCAGATTATTACATGGCTGTACATGTATACTCGCTTTCGATTTGTCAGTCGTGACATTTTAAGGTATGTAAGGACATTTAAGCTAAATAATGCAGGCTCATCCGGGAATTTCGAATGTCCTTAACCATCAGTGAATACGTTCAATTTCATATACTTGCGTCCATATTCAAATGTATCTGCTTGTCTGTCACACCTTGGTTTTTGAATGTTTGGTGCCGTCTTATGAATGAATGAACAATACATAACTTTGTTCTATGCTTTATTTAGCCAGTTTAGTTTCTGTCAGCTTTGCTTTTTTGATTGTTTGGCGCCATCTTGTGAATGAATGAATTATACGTAGGTTAGTATATGCTTTATTCAGTCAGTATAGTTTCCGTCAGCTTTGCGCTTTTGATTGTTTGGTGCTATCTTGTGAATGAATAATATGCAGGTTAGTGTATACTCCATCAGCTGTTTTCAATTCAGTCAGCCTTACAAAATTATCAAACTATTGCAGCTCAGAACAATGTTTTGGGTATAATTTTTATACTATGTGGCAAGGAGCAGTGTAATAAGTGAAATAAAGTACATGCAGGAGATTATTTTCGCAGAATAAAGCCTTTAGTCTAAAAACCGTGCCGTAAAAGACAAGCAAATGCATGTGGACGCAAGTATATGGATGTTAAGATATTCACTGACGGTCAAGGTGATATGAAGTTCCCGGATGAGCTCCTGTTATTTAGCAGTTGTTATCTTGGAATAACATACCTTTGTATGTCATGACTGACCAACCAGAAGCAAGTATTCCAGACAGCTGTGTAATAATGTCAACCCAGGCTCATAGTGGATATGTAGCCAGGTCTACAATTCTGGAGACTGCGAAATACTTAACCAGAGGTTGCAACAATGTTGAACAATCTATAATATTGTAATAATGAACATGCACAATATTGATATCATGGACGCTTCAAAATACTGCAAATAAGTATGTATAATTTATACGTCTAGAGCACTTTTACATTTTTTTTTTTTTCATTTTTTGGTTTACTGACACTAGGACAGATGTGGTATGCATCATTGTTTTTTCTATTATTGCTATTGCTACAGAAAATTGCATTTATCATCCCCAACTTTAGTTTTTTAAAGGCATTAAAAAATGTATGGCATTTTTTATGATTATCATCATTATGACTATGAATGCTACATACTATATCAATACTAAATATTACTCATATTGCCATTGCTATTACTGTTTATGTCTTCTGTTTTTACAGTATGTTGTATGTTTTGCACTCTTAAAGATAATAAAAATTTACGCAGTTGAAACCAGAAGTTTCCATACACTGTATAAAAAGGCACATAACCATTTAAAAAAAAGTCAGATGTTAATGTGACTAAACTTTTTCTCTTTTAGGCAAGATAGGATTATCAAATTTGTTTCTGTTATGCTTAATAGCAGAAAAATGAGAGAGATATTTTTTGAGAAATTGTTATAACTTTTCTTGAAAGTCAAGTTTACATTCAATAAGTTTATTATGCCTCTGAAAAAGCTCAGATTGGCTAATTGGCAACATATGAGTTAATTGGAGGCACAACTGTAGAATAGTATTTAAGGAAAACCTCAAACACACTGCTTCCCTGTGTGACAACATGGGAAAATCAACAAGCCAGAATCAACAAAAAAGCCAGATTACCATTTGCAAAATTACACTGGGAAAATAGTAATTTTTGGAGACATGTCCTGTGGTCTGATGGAACTAAGATTGAACTGTTTGGCCATAATGACCAGTGTTACATTTGGAGGACAAAGGGCAAGCTTAGGAACACCATCCCAACTTTGAAGTATGGGGGCGGCAGAATCATGTTGTGGGGCTGTTTTGCTGCAGGAGGGACTGGTCCACTTCACAGCATAGATGGCATCATGAAGAAAGAACATTATGTAGAAATACTGAAGCAACATCTCAAGACATCAGCCAGGAAATTAAAACTTGGCCACAAATGGGTCTTCCAAACAGACCATGACCCTAAGCATACTGCCAAATTAGTTAAAATGTGCTTTAAGGACAACAGAGTGAATCTTTTGGAGTGGCCATCACAAAGCCCTGAGCTCAATCCTATAGAAAATTTGTGGGCAGAGTTAAAAAAGCTTGTGAGAGCAAGACAGCCAACAAATCTGATTCAATTACACCAATTCTGTCAGGAGGAATGGACCAAAATTCCTGCAAACTATTGTGAGAAGCTTGTGGAAGGATACCCAAAACATTTAACCAAAGTTATACAGTTTAAAAGCAAAGCTAAAAAATATCAAGGAAATGTATGTAAACTTTTGACTGTCTAGAAATTAATAAAAAAATTCTCTCATTATTTTAGCATTTAGCAAATGTAAATGATTTAGGTAATCCTAACGGACCTAAAATAGTAAACGTTTAGTATGATTTATCATCAGACATTTTTCTAAAAATGGTTATGTTCCTTTTTATAGAGTGTATGTAAACTTCTGGTTTCAACTGTACAGTATATGTGAAGTTCATTACATTCTATTGCACATTCTATTCTACATCCAGGATTAAGAGCTGTCAATCAAATAACTCACTAGCCAATCAGATAGGACCGCTGTTAAGCCCGCCCCCATGAAAAGCGCAAACTAAAATTTAGATCTTTCATCTTTTAAGAATTATCCTCAAACATGACCTTGACTGTCATGAGAGAAAAGATTTCCAGGCCCAATTCATGTTCATCAGCTATTTGTCTTCATTACAGGTGGAAGATTAATACAGTCTAATTAAACCCCCGAGTCTTCCTTTCATTATTACTTTGGAGAAAGTCTGTCATCGGTTACATTAATATTCTAATCTCAATATTTCAACACAGCCATTAGTTCCTTAAGTCAATATACAAAACATTTGATAATTTTTTTAAATGTACTTTTATTGTTAATATTTAACATTTATGAAACAAAATGTTACACACTTTTATTTACTGAATCTTTCATTTTTGCAAAATTGTCAAATGTTTATTTTTTTAAAATATTTCCACAAATGATTTTTAACAGAGCAAATCAATTTTCGCTGTATTTCCTAAAATAATGACATTAATAATAATATAATAGAAAGAAGACATATGTAACACATAAACATTTAAAATTATGACAATTATCAAAAAATATATATATTTATTGGGGTCGCCACAGCGGAATGAACCGCCAACTTATCCAGCACATGTTTTACGCAGCGGATGCCTTTCCAGCCGCAACCCATCTCTGGGAAACATCCATACACACTCATACACTACGGACAATTTAGCCTACCCAATTCACCTGTACCGCATGTTTTTGGACTTGTGAACCCAGAGCACCCGGAGGAAACCCACACAGAGGAGAACTCCACAGAGAACACCAACTAACCCAGCCGAGGCTCTAACCAGCGACCTTCTTGCTGTGAGGTGACAGCACTACCTACTGCGCCACTGCGTCACCCATTTTGGCCATATTTTAGCTAAACTAAAAGATTATTGTATTAATATTAGTAATAATAATATTATGATGGTGAGAAGACTATCAACACATACTTAAACATTCATTATTATAAAAATATATTTTTTAAAATGATTTGGGCTATTCCAGCCAAAATAATTAAAACATTTTTTTTTTTTTTTTTTTTTTAAGTCTCTCTCCAAAATACACTCACCGGCCAGTTTATTAGGTACACCCATCCAACTGCTCATTAATGCAAATTTCTAATCAGGCATGTAGACATGGTCAAGACGATCTGCTGCAGTTCAAAATGAGCAGCAGAATGGGGAAAAAAGATGATTTAAGTGACTTTGAACGTGGCATGGTTGTTGGTGCCAGACGGGCTGGTCTGAGTATTTCAGAAACTGCTGATCTACTGGGATTTTCATGAGCAACCATCTCTAGGGTTTACAGAGAATGGTCCGAAAAAGAGAAAATATCCAGTGAGCGGCAGTTCTGTGGGCGCAAATGCCTTGTTGATGCTAGAGGTCAGAGAAGAATGGCCAGACTGGTTCGAGCTGATAGAAAGGCAACAGTAACTCAAATAATCACTACAATTGAGGTCTGCAGAGAAGCATCTCTGCATGCACAACACGTCCAACCTTTAGGCGGATGGGCCACAGCAGCAGAAGACCACACTAGCAAATATATTTCCTAAATATTTATTTTTTTATTCCCTAAAATTGCTAATTTTATTATATTAATCATATAAATAATAAAAACGGAATCTTTTGTGATACGCACAACTGATTTCATAAATACAAATGCTGCTTTCCTCCAAAAAGTGTTTGTTTTTCTTCTTCAAGGCTAGTGAATCTTTTTTGAAAATGGACTGTAATTATGGCTGTTTTTGTTCGCAGGAAATGCATCCTTTTTGTAATTTGATATTTTCAAAACTAATGACCATCTTTTGTGTCTCTTTAATAGAACTGATGTCTGGGTCAGTTGAGTTTCCTGGAAAGCAATTGTTCGAAGCTGTGTAGAGCAAACCATCAAGCACATATACGGTGCTTTTAAAACACATTCCCTGCTCTTGGAGTAAAAGCAATCCACCAATTGCTGTTAGTTATTTCTAAAATAAAGGAGACCATCCCTTCAGAAATAAACGATGTCTTTTATTCCTTTCTCTTTTTTTTTTGGCTGAGCTGCTCGTGCTTTCAAGTAGTCCTGTAAACAAGGACCAATTGACTGTTTTCGAACAATATTTTAGCATGAAAGCTTTGCTCTTTCTTTAAAGGCTCGTTCTCTGAATGAACCTCTAGCTGCCTCAATCTATAATGTCAAATCTTGCTCTGTTTCTCTTTTTCCTCCCACATACTTTCGCCTCTCAAGTGTGTAATAAAGCACACATATAATTGCTTCACTAACCAGACACTTAACAATTTTTACAGTATTTAACTGTAATATGGATTGTATTTTACTGTAGGACGGCTATACAGTATAATACTCTATTTTAAAGTTGCATTGTGAAAATTACTGTATTTTACAGTAAAGATATGCAATACTGTAAATGCATATACAACAATGGAAATAGTGCTGTAAATGTAAACACGGTATTTTTGCTGTAATTGATTTACAGTAAGTTACTGACGAACTG
The DNA here is from genome assembly GCA_903798195.1 of Danio kyathit. Classification (NCBI taxonomy): domain Eukaryota; kingdom Metazoa; phylum Chordata; class Actinopteri; order Cypriniformes; family Danionidae; genus Danio; species Danio kyathit. The sequence continues at coordinate 65,725,516 of LR812519.1, read as the reverse complement.
AACTAATATTAATTCAACTATGTAGGACAGTTATGTGGTATGTTACTGTATTTTAAAGTTGCATTGTGAAAATTACCGTATATATTACACAAAAGATTTGCAATACTGTAAATATATATATAACATATACAAGGTAAATAGTGCTGTGAAGGTAAATACAGTATTTTTGCTGTAATTAAATTACAGTAAGTTACTGGAGAACTGCTGCCAGTAAGTTACGGTAGATTCTACATGACATTGTTAACAGTGGATGTTATTTAAATGTCTTTTTTTCTAGTCATTTATCTTAGTTTTCTTTACAAATGTTTGGGAGTCCCATATGAATTTAGGTCTGCGATTAGGTTGAATTTAGGTTTGTTGCTGTGTTAGTTTTTTCCCCCATGTTGGCGTGGGTTTCCTCCGGGTGCTCTGGTTTCCCCCACAGTCCAAAGACATGCGCTAGGTGAACTGGTTAAGCTAAATTGTCTGTAGTGTACGAGTGTAAATGAGAGTGTATGGGTGTTTCCTAGTGATGGGTTGCAGCTGGAAGGGCATCTGCTGCATAAAACATGTGCTGGATACTTTCACTACACTACTAGCAAGCCGTTTAAAATTATTAAAGTGGAAAAGAGTAGACCCCCCCCCCCCCCCCCCCCCCCCAACATGAGCTGAAGTGATGTCATACATTCAATTGAAAAAGATTAAATACATGATTCGAGGCTCAAAACGCAAGTTCCTAGACAAATGATCCCCCTTTATTAAATACTTTGAAGAACTCCCTGGTCATTAGAATAAATGTATTTATTTTTTATTTATTAATTTATTTTTTTCTACGTTACTTATAATTTGCATTCTTTGAATGTTACCAAGCCTTTAATGTTATAACATATTGACTAAAGAATATGATATAATGTATTCCCTCACTGTTAGCTTTGATATATCTGGAAGATTTTGTGATTCAAGATGATATGACCTGTTTTTTATTAAGATGCACCTCTATGGTATATTCCTTCTTTTGCCAAGATGTTGCCAAGCCTCTCATGTTAAATAATAACATATGGACAAGGGTTGGGTACCGAAACCCGGTGCCATTAGCACCGGTACCTTTGTAACCGGTATGTTCCGGACCAAATCAGCATACGAATTTTGGTGGCTAATTTGCAAGGGAACGGACACGCAATGCGCGCAGTTTTGGTGAGCGAGCGAGACTCTCTTCAGATCAACACGGATGATCATGTTCATCAAGTTTGCTTAAACTAAGTGTTCTAAAGTGTATTTTACAAGCAAGGATTCTGACACAGCAATGTGAAGCAGATGCTTTACAAAAGTTGTGTTTAAGGGGGAAACACGTCAAAACTAAATGACACATTTGAGAGCTCATGGAATCAACTTAAAGGCAGGAATGCTCTGTCTCTGAAAGCTTGCGACATCATCTGGCACTTTCAATGGGTACGTACATGGACACCAATGCTCCAATTTTAATATGATTAAGACAATACTCTGATTAAGAGTCTAGACTACCATGTAAACAGTGATTTTTGATTACCTTAAGGACCACAGACACCTGAGTCGCGAAATTTGGAGGTTTTTTTTATTTCCATTAAACGTGCGGTATCAAATTGCATTAAAAGAGCACTCTTCCACCAGTCCTTACTTAATGCTCGTATCAAATACCTCAGTGTGCGAACTGGAAAATTTATTTAGTCGCACATGTGCGATTTTCTTTTTTAATAAGCTAGATTGATGACTTAATTCCCTCGGCCACGGTAAAACAACATGCTCTTAACTTATGGTGGAAATCTATTAATTCTAGCACATGCTGACGCTATCAACAACAGCACATCCATACTGGTTTATTTACTTCACGTCAAGCGGTCTTTACATTGTTTTGTATACGTTGCTAAGCACCGAATGGCGGCATGTCACACAACGTGCGAGCCTCATAAAAAACGTCTACAATTCGGCCATGCATGGCATATCGCGGCACATCCAGTGTGAGACCCAATTCAACACAAGCGCTTCCCACACAAAAGACTTTACCTGGGCGGCCCGGTTCTGTGCAAGAAACTGAGAACACTCCGCCACAGACCCGCTTGCTCTGCATGCAGACCCACAGAGAAGCGCTGGATACAGAACTGCTGTTCTGACATGGTAGCAGCTTTGAGAAGAGTGAGAGGAAGAGCGTGATTACTTTGGGGCAGAAGGAAACTTTAATTCATAGAGGGATTCCCATAATTAGCTCTTCTTTAAAAAGCACAGAAACATAAAGTGCTCTGATAAACAGTGTCAGCTTTGCACATGAGGTTGTAGTTGTGTCTTTCCATTGTCATACTTTTCCCATGTGGGAAGTAGAGTGGAATCGGTAGAATATATTATGCAAATATATTAATTTTAATAAATAAAATTATTCTTAAAAGTCACATTATTAAAATGTGTTTCAATCCAGCTACTGCAAGTATATTTATATTAAAGATAATATGTACAATATATATTATTCTAAAATGAATAATGTCTTGGGGGTGGCGCAGTAGGTAGTGCTGTCGACTCACAGCAAGAAGGTCGCTGGTTCAAGCCTCGGCTGGGTCAGTTGGCGTTTCTGTGTGGAGTTTGCATGTTCTCCCTGTGTTTATTAACTTAACAATAACTCCCTATTTCTGCTGCCCAGTGTGAAAGATACTTTTTTAGCTCAAAACTGGATCAAAAACTGAACAAGAAGCTGTCTAGGCATGTCCACAACTGAAGACTTGATTCAGATCAGTTTAGAGAGGCCTTCATTAGAGCAATTTAATCCCAGTCCTGCTGTGGACCGCTAGCTGAACTCCATACAGCTTAAATTCATTCATTCATTTTCTTTTTTCGGCTTAGTCCTTTTATTAATTAGGAATCACCACAGCAGAATGAACCGCCGGCTTATCCAGCACATGTTTTACGCAGCGGATGCCCTTCCAGCTGCAACTTTCCAGCTGCAACCCATCACTGGGAAACATTCAAACATACTCATTCAAACACACGGACCATTTAGTTTACCCAATTTACCTGTACTGCATGTGTTTGGACTTGTGGGGGAAACCGCAGCACCCGGAGGAAACCCACGCCAACACGGGGAGAACATGCAAACTCCACACAGAAACGCCAACTGACCCAGCCGAGGCTTGAACCAGTGACCTTCTTGCTGTGAGGAGAATGTGCTACCCACTGAGCCACTGTGACGCCACAGCTTAAATTATAAATAATTATCAAATACTATTTAAGCAGTTATTAAGTAGAATAAAACCTATTGTACTTATTGTGTTCAAATGAATGAAACTGCTTTGCTTCTAAAGATCTCCTCGTGTGATTTATTAGGCAAAAACACTATTTATTTTATATATTTTCACTGCGTTTCCCAGAGATGGGTTGTGGCTGGAAGGGCATCCGCTGCGTAAAAACGTGCTGGAAAAGTTGGCGGTTCATTCGGCTGTGGCGACGCCGGATTAATAAAGGGACTAAGCCGAAAAGAAAATGAATGAATGAATTTTCACTGCGCTCCTAAAAATTTTTAATGTGCTCCTAAATTTTTCAACTTAGGAGCGCACGCAGTGGCGGCTGGTGTTAAAAAATGTGGGTTGGGGGCGCAAACACCAGAAAAAAATCTAACTGTTGGTAAAGTAAGAGTGTAAAAGCCATTTTTCAGGTGATGTATCAAACTAAAATATGACTAAAGGATACAATAAATGCATCACAAATCAGTTCATTTTAGTTCAACTTTGGTTATCAGTAATGAAGTAATCAAGATAATCAGTAAACACACACACACACACACACACACACACACACATAAATGTTGCCTAATGACTGGACAGTAGCACTACTTGAAAATAAAATTTGCTCTCCTTTTTTTCTGGCTTGAAAATTTCTCAATAACCTTTTGGTTAAAGTCAGTCATCTCAGTCACTAGTCTCTTCTCTATTGACAGCATGTCCAATGCATTCAGCCTCTCTTGCGTCATGCTGTTTGAAACAGCAAACACGGAAATAGTAAAAGGCATGACTTACATCACAACCTGCCAGCCAACTCCGTTTGTCATGACAAGTGCTTGAAAAGCCCCGAATATACGCGCGCTCGCCATCACTTGACTACTGGTGAATTTGCAAGGAAGGTCGATCTGGTCCAAGCTTCTTGATTTTTTTTTTTCTTCATCCAAACACCTTGTGAACGGATATCTTTGCAAAGATACAACGGAATTTTCCTTCATCTCGAGAAATTGCATTCTAAGCTCTTTGGTGAGAATGGTCCAATCACATAAGGCCAATCATATAAAAACAAATATGATTCGTTCTAACAACAAAAATGGGAGGGTTCGGGACGCAGAGCGCACCGCCCCAAAGACAATTTAAAACCGGCCAATTAGAGCTTATCGTCATATCACATGCATTGCAAAAGTTTGTGTACCTACATACACCCATTAGTCCGGCGCCCCGCACACATATGAAAAAATATTGTTCATACATTTTTTTTTCAATAAATATTAGTATGACTACAATAAATGTTAGAATGTTATAAATAAATCAATTTATTTTGTTAATATTTGTGATAATAAACATTAACATATTAAAGGGGTCTAACTTGAAGGGGGCGGCGCCCCAGCGCCCTCTAGTGACCAGCCGCCACTGAACGTATGTGCTACTCCTGAAAAAAGTAAGCGTCAAGCCCTGTGCAGGTAAAGTCGAAAAATTAAAAATTAAACACCTGAAATTACATGAAACTCTGGAGGAAATGTGGATAGTGTTGTGACGCAATGACATTAATCGATCTATGTACTATAACATGTAAGACTGGATCATGAAAGGAACATTCAAAAAGCAACTCATGTAAACACCTTAATTATATTACTGTCTTATTCAGATTATGGCAAATCATTAGATTACTGATAACCATGTAAACAGTCACAAGCCCCAAACCCAGAAAAAAGGAGTTCAGTATTTTGACGACAGCCTTTCCACAGGTTAGTAGTAAGCTAATGTAATTTCATAATGCAAATCTTAAATTCATGCTAACTAAAAAATGATTAAAGCAAATATATTAATGTAATTCAAATATATAAAATATGAATTGATGTTTACTTTAAACTTTAATTATATTGTTCTATTAAAATGATTTTTTAAAAGATTTTGTCAAATAAAGGATTTTTCTAGAGTCATCCACCATAATTTTGTGGCTCAAAAGTATCGGTTCAGGCATCGTTTTGGCACCGGTATTGAAATTACCCCAAACGATACACAACCCTAATATGGACTGAACATATATGGTACACTCTGTTTTCTCACTTTTAACTCAGAAAGTCTGCAACAATATATATTACAGTATTTTATCATGCTTTTTGTTTGTTTTTTTATTTTCTTTCAATGCCGTGGTTGCAGTAGGGGGTACTGCTTTAAATTATAAATGCAAAAACTCAATAAATAAATATTCAAAAAAACATATGATGGATAAGTTGGCGGTTCATTTAGCTGTGATAACCCCTGATTAAAAAAGGGACTAAGTTGAAAAAGAAAATGAACGAATGAATGAATGAATGCGGTGTTTGTTGAACAAAAGACAACATTCCATTAAAGTAGAACAAATAAACAAAGTAAAACAATTGAAAGGCACATTAAAACACTCGCATTTATACCTCTGTCATCAAAGCTAGCTGTGCAAGTGTGCAAAAAATGTCTTCAATTTATCCAGAACAACCATTAATCCTCATATAGCTGAAGACTGGGCGATGTAAACAGCTTCATAACTCAGTGTTTGTTAAGGCTTCACACTCTGCTATTGATATTCATCCGTCTTGTGTTAGGATTCAGAGAGTGGTTGAAACGCAGCCAATACTTTTTGAAGTACTGATTTTCACACACAAATGTGTTGGAATCCTCTTAACGCTTTATTTGTCATATGCTCCAGTATCGGCGTTTCGCTGAGTGTGCAGAGAGCTCATTACATACAGTTGAAGTCAGAATTATTAGCCCCCTGTATATGTTTAACGGAAAGAAGTTTTTTTTCAATGCATTCCTAAACATAATCATTTTAATAACTAATTTCTAAAAACGGATTTATTTTATCTTTGCCGTGATGACAGTAAATAATATTTGAAGATTTCAAGATATTAGTATACAGCTTAAAGTGACATTTAAAGGCTTAACTAGGTTAATTAGACAAGTTAGGGTAATTAGGCAAGTCATTATATAATGATGGTTTGTTCTGTAGACAACTGTAAAAAGTGTATGAATGGATAAAAAATTAAATGAATGAATGGACTGGTAAATAAATAAATGAATTAATTAATGAATAGACAGTTGAATGAATGGATGGATAATTAAAAATAAATGAATGGACACATGAATAAATTAAAAAACAAATAAATAAATGAATTGATAAATGAATAAATGGACAGATGAATGAGTTGATAAAAAAATTAAATGAATGAATGATTGGATGAATGGACAGCTGAATAAATAGATGGATGAATAAATGGATGGATGTATAAAAAATGAATGAAAGATATATAAATGAATGAATGGACAGATGAGTGAATAAATGAATGAATAGATGGTTGAATGAATGGATGAATGAATAAAAATGAATGAATGAATGAATGAATGAATGTTAAAAAATGTAAAAACAAATAAATAAATAAATGAATGGATGAACAAATAAATGGACAAATGAATGAATGGATAACAAAATAAAATGAATGAACAAATGGATAAATGAAAAAACACAAATAAATAAATAAACGGATAAACAAATGGACAGATAAATTAATGAATTAAAAAATATAGCTTAAAGGGGGTAATAATATTGACCTTAAAATGGTTATAAAAAAATTAAAAACTGCTTTTATTCTACCTAAAATAAAACAAATAAGACTTTCTCCAAAGAAAAAAAAATTATAGGAAATATTGTGAAAAAATCCTTGCTCTGATAAACATCAATTGCTAAATATTTGAATAATAATTCTGAATAATAATTAACAAATTTGACTGAACCCATCACCTTTATTACTAATACGCTTGTCTGCAGTTTAACATTGCGCTTTTTCCTTCGTATATGCATACAAGCACATGTTCTCAATAAAAATATTTATGATCTATAATATATAATGAGTCTATATTTCATGCACCGTTATACAAAGCTTCACGGTAATTCATATCCACACAAAACAGCTTGATTTGTGGTGTCAGAAAAGCCCATGTATCTGCTCTTGCGCTTCAGGCTTGGCTTTTCTTGAATTAAAGCTCAAGCTCTTGATTCATGGTTGCAGTCCAGACTGCGGTGTGTTTCTATTACACTTTTTTTTTTTCATCCCCAGTTCAAACATAATGCATAACCAGTGGGCGTCTTGACAGGCTATAAAGAAATCAGGCTGTATAACATTGTGTGTTTCTTATGTTTTCTAACTTTCCTCCTGTTTTTCTAATCTCTGTGTAAGTCTGTCTTTCTTGCCTGAGGCTGGACGTCTTAAGAGGAGCTGGTTTAGGCAGTTAAATTAATTATATTTTTGGAAAATAATAGAAATTGGATACATTTTTTGTGCAATTCGAAATGTTAAAAAAATGAATTTCATAAATATAAAGTGTACATTCAAAACAGTAGAAAAGACATTTATTAAGCTACAAGCTTTTGAACGTTCCTTTCATCAGCGAATCCTAAATATTAAAAATATATATTTTATGAAGAATCATGTGGCATCTGAAGACTGGAGAAATTAGCTTTGCTTTACAGTTAATAACATGTGTATTTAATATATAGTCATAGAAAACAGTTCACTTGGATTTAATGTTATTTTGATGTATTTTTGTCAACAAATTGCAGCCTTATTTATTAAGGTGCTTAATAAATAAATGTATTGATGGATGTATGGATGGAAAAATATTAATGAATGAATAAATGAAATGAATGAATGAATGAATGGAGATTAATGAATGAATTGATGGATGAATGAATGAACAAATGAAAGTGTTTATGAAGAATAAATAGAGATTAATAAATAGATGGATGGTTATATGAATGAATGAAAAAATATAAATGAATTAATTAATGGACAAATTAATTAATTAATGAACAAATGAATGTGTTTATGAAGAATGAATAGAGATGAATGAATGGATGGATGGATAGATAGATAGATGAAAGAATGAAAATATATAAATGAATTAATTAATGGACAGATAAATGAATTAATTAATGAATAGACAGTTGAAGGAATGGATGGATGAATAAAAATGAATGAACGGACACATGAATGAATGAATGAACATATGTATGTATGGATGGATGGGTGAATAAATGAAAAAATAAATAAATAAATAACTGAATGGATGAATGAATAAATGGACAGATGAATGAATGGATAAAAAATTAAATGAATGAATGGACTGGTGAATAAATAAATTAATTAATGAATAGACAGTTGAATGAATGGATAAATAATTAAAAATAAATAAATGGACATGAATAAATGAAAAAAACACATAAATAAATAAATAAATAAATGGATAAATGGACAGATGAATGAATGGATAAATTAAATGAATCAATGAACAGCTGAATAAATGGATGGATGAATAAATGGATGGATGTATAAAAAATGAATGAAAAATATATAAATAAATTAATGGACAGATGAGTGAATAAATGAATGAATTAAAGAATAGATGGTTGAATGAATTGATGAATAAAAATAAATAAATGAATGAAAGAATGAATGAATAATTGAATGAATGAAAAAAATAAAAAAACAATAAATGAATGGATGAACGAATAAATGGACAAATGAAGGAATGGATAACAAAATTAAATGAATGAACGAACTGATGAATGAATGAATGAATGAATTAATTAAAAAGCACAAATAAATAAATGAATAAACTAATGAATAGAGGGATAAACAAATAAATTGACAGATAAATGAATTGATAAAAAATAAATGAATGAATTGACAGATGAATAAATGGATGGATGAATACAAGCAGCAAATAATTAAATGAGTAAAAATATAAATGGATAAATGAATAAATGAATGAATCGACGGATGAATGAATGGATGAATGAAAAATGATTGAACAGATGAATTATTAAACAGATGAATAAAAAACAAATAAATGAATAAATGAATTAATTAATGAAAAATGTAAATAAATGAATGAATGAACAGACAACCCCAAACTTTTAAACAGCATCATATAGTCAAATACAGGCTATATCCATCTCCATTGGCAGATGCAATAAACACATTTAAAATGTAGCAGTTTAAGTATTTAATGAAACCCTACATGTTTTCCATCCATGCGTAACTCACATGTGGCCTATTTTCCATAACAATGCGCTGGAAAACGCAGCCTGGCATCTTCAGCCTTGGCTAATCCACTACTTTTGTATTTATTATGACAGCGAGAGAGAAAGAGAAGCATTATGGGATGCACACAGCAGTTAACCAGAAATAAAAATTCTCTGGTAGCTCTGGCGTCTCCTGTGGCATTTCAACGCTCCCTCATTAAATCACAACACAGCACTATATTAATGACCTGTCACCGCCGCTAACATTTATTTCAAGTGAATTCATTCAAATCCAGGGAATTTTTACAAATGGCACCCAGCGACCACTGGCTCGTTTTTCCTCCCTTCACTGAATTAAAGTCCGCAGAGCCTCTGCGCTTTGGAGAAAGAAGAAAAATGGCTATATTTATGGGCTTGTTCTCACAGGCACATTGTTCAAGGCATTAAACAATATCTTAGCAAATGTGAGGGAAGACACTGGAGATTAATCTTGGCCAGAGAGTAAATCTTCGCCATGAACACTACTATATACCCTCAAAAAATTATTTTTCCTGCTTGTTCAAACTAGTTCTTTCAATTGAGCTGAAACATCACAATTCTTAAGATTTTTTTGAGACAATTTAATTGCTTTGAGCTCAATCTATTAAATTTGTTATGTTAACTCAGTGGAACCCTGCATTTTAACAATGTGTACAGTGTTGGGTAACTTAAAGTAATCAATTACTAATTACATCATTAAAATAGTTTGTTACTTTCTTATTACTTTTAAAAGCCCTTTAATTACTCAATTAAAATCCCTATATGTCTCTATGCTAAGGCGAGATATAGATATATACATACAGTATACCAGACCCCCTAGATTTTTACAAGTTAGTGATCGCTGAATCCAACGCAAAATCAACAAAAAGTCACAATTTCTTTGCGATCCTGCAAAATTCTTAATTAAAACGCAAAATAAATGGCAAAAAAAACTCATAAAAAATCCAATTCCAAACCATATAATTAAATAATATTTATTTCAGATTGCTATGAATTAGACGATGCATATGCAGCGCACGTGATGTATTTGGATACATCACGTATGTATTTACATACATATATACATATATACATATATATATATATATATATACATATACATATATATATATTTATTTATTTATTTATTTATTTATTTATTTCATTTTAATCAAGTTCATTAGAATAAGAAACATTTCCTTTCCAACTAGCTGAAATTAAATAAGTTAACACATTTTATTTTAGCTAACAATTATTTTAAGTAGCAAAGAGGTATACATTTTTCTCAATAATAAAAATAAAATAATAATTTTACAACTTATGGTGACAATGTTTTTATGCATGACGCGGGTTCCAACTCTTTGGGTCATGACCGAAAGGACAAGATCACGGATACAGGCGGCTGAAATGAGTTTCCTTCGCAGGGTGGCAACCCTCTGTCACCCCTGAGGAGCTCGGAGTAGAGCCGCTGCTCCTCCACATCGAGAGTAGTCAGCTGAGGTGGCTCGGGCATCTGTTTCGGAAGCCTCCTGCACACCTACCTAGGGAGGTGTTCCAGGCATGTTCCAGGAAGACCCAGGACACGCTGGAAGGACTATGTCTCTCAGCTGGCCTGGGAACGGAGAAGGAGGAAGTGTCTGCATGGGGAGAGGGAAGTCTGGGGTCCTCTCCTAAGACTACTGTCCCCGTGACCCGGCCCCGGAAAAGCAGTTGAAAATGAATGAATGAATGTCTATCTAACTTAGAAAGAATTAAAATTCAGCATCCATAATGCAAAAAAAGTCAGTTTGTCTAGGTCTTTGAGAATATTTTTTTTTCATTTATTTAAAAAAAAATATATATTAATTTGCCAGGGCACAGACAGCAACATACGGTTTACCCTTCTGTCCTCTAATCGTCCAAATGAGCCATGTAGAAAAAGACAGAGCATTCGGAGAAAAAGCTGAAGGCAGAAAGCCAGTCTGCAACAACACTAGTGGGATGACAAATGACAAAAAGTAATGAGAAGATGCCATCCAGCGTGTCTGAATATGGCGTTTAATCTCTCGACTCAGAGGACACGTGTACCTGAGGAAACAATCACACAGAGCTCTTATACGCTGTCTTACATGGATTAGATGTTGAGTTTGGAGGCTGAACGTCTGCTCATTTGTTCATCTTGAGCTCATATGACGACCAGATGAAGATTTAATCAAACCACAGCACTATGAGCGTATTGATGAGAAGCAGGTTTGATGAGAAGTGAGCAAACATGAATGTGGCTTTCAATGCAACACGAAGCCAAAAATCCATTGATTCTTTCAGAGCAGGAAAGGTTAGAGCTCAGAAAAGAAACCAGGGTAATTCCTTAATGAGCAATTGTCAAATATCATGTTTCTAACGAGAAATATTGTACTGCATTTTCAAAATCAATGCAAACAAGTAACTTTCTAGAGCAATTTAGTGATTTCAGACTCTATAAATAGGTGTAATTTCACATAGACACACACTCATTTGCACAGCATTTCAATTAATCAGTGAACAAACCACGGGCAGCTTAAATTAAGAGCAGCGCCGTTAAAGACACGAACCAAGAACGAGCAGCGCATCGTTTATCAACCAGCGCCTACAAGAGAAAACCCGAGAGCTCATTAAAAAGTTTATTCATTTAGTGGACTGGATTCACTCTTTGACTGTTGTGTTGCTCTGGAGAGCTGCTTAACAGGGCGTTTAATTACAGACGCGTCAGTGAGCTGTGAAATACAGCCACGGGTTCACCGGCACAGGCCTCCGTCATCAGAGTTGTGTCTCATCACTGTCTCCACGTTGGGGCTTTTCTGGCCCCCAATTACAATCTTGTCAAGGGTTTTCTCAGTAATTCTGGGCATTCACCCCGTGTTTGTTCCCAATTGGTCATTTTTCTTAGCAATTATGCCTCTGCGCGGCTGGATGTCTTAATAATGCTGAACTTCTTCTGAAAGTTTTTGCAGTTTTGAACTATAGTAAATCCTGAGTTGTCCGTATTAGTTAAACACTTTTTTTCCTTTACCACTTTTACCACTTGTTAGTAAATTGCTATGAATGTTATGGTCTTCTCATTAGAGAAGTTGAAAACGATGATTAGACAAAAACAATGCAAATTTGTTTTAAATATTTTTTTAGAAGTACAGACTTTGTCTTAAGAAAATCTCAACAAAATCTGAATTGCAGATTTTGAACATTATTAATATAAATATTATTCATTAAATAATTAATGTTATTCATTCATTCTTAGTCCCTTTATTATTCTGAACGAACCGCCAACTTATCCAGCATATTTTTTAAGCAGCGGATGCCCTTCCAGCCGCAAACCATCACTTGGAAACACCCATACACTCTCATTCACACACATACACTACAAACAATTTAGCTTACCCAATTCACCTATAGCGCATGTCTTTGGACTTGTGGGGGAAACCGGAGCACCTGGAGGAAACCTACACGAACACGGGGAGAAAATGCAAACTCCACACAGAAATGCTAACTGACACAGCCCAGGCTCGAACCAGCAACCTTTTTGCTGTGAGGTGATCGTGCTACCCACTGCGTTACTGTGCTGCCCTTTATAATGTTAATAATATTTTTTTTATTATCATATTAACAATATTATTATATGAATGTATATTAATATAATAATGTTTAATAATTACATGTTTATTTTTTTTGTGCCTGTAAAAAGATTTAAAGCAAAAATTGAGCCTGTAAAAAAATTTGCCAGCTTAAAGACGTCACTTATATGGAGAATGAAGTCACATACATTGCTCAGGTGTGCGTTTTTCACAGACTTCAACAGAGTGTAAAAATCCTGATGCTTCTTTATTTTGCATATTCTATTGGATTCAAGTCAGGTGATTGGCTAGGCCATTTCACAGCTTTATTTTCTTTCTCTGAAAGCATTTGAGTTTCCATGGCTGGGTTTTGGATCATTGTCTTGCTGAAATGTCCATCCTGGTTTCAGCTAATGTAGATGTTGGACTGAAGCAGCTAATATTCATTTACAATGACGAAGGGCAGAGGGTTGCTAAAGAACTACTGATAGATTTCAACTGCTGTCTGGGCTTTCACTGCCTTTCTAAACCTCCTTTTCTTCATGTGTTCAATATTTTTTTCCTGTGTCATTTCATTTTATTACACAAAACGTAAATTGCTAACTAATTAGATTTTGGAATCTTTTCATTCATTCATTCATTCATTTTCTGCCACTTTTACGGGGCCGGGTCGCAGGGGTAGCAGTCTTAGGAGAGAACCCTAGACTTCCCTCTCCCCAGACACTTCCTCCAGCTCCTCCGGGGGGATCCCGAGGCGTTCCCAGGCCAGCTGAAAGACATAGTCCCTCCAGCGTGTCCTGGGTCTTCCCCGAGGCCCTCTCCCGGTGGGACATGCCTGGAACACCTCCCTAGGTAGGCGTCCAGGAGGCATCCGAAATAGCTGCCCGAGCCACCTCAACTGACTTCACTCGATGTGGAGGAGCAGCGGCTCTACTCCGAGCTCCTCTCGAGTGACAGAGCTCCTCAACCTATCCATAAGGGTGCGCCCTGCCACCCTTCGAAGGAAACTCATTTCGGCCGCTTGTATCTGATATCTTTTCCTTTCGGTCACGACCTAAAGCTCATGACCATAGGTGAGAGTAGGAACGTAGATTGATCGGTAAATGAAAAAGCTTTGCCTTTCGGCTCAGCTCCTTCTTCACCACGACGGACCAGTACATCGACTGCATTACTGCTGCCGCTGCACCAATCCGGCTGTCAATCTCATGCTCCATCCTTCCCTCACCCGTGAACAAAACCTTGAGATACTTGAACTCCTCCACCTGGGGTAAGGACTTTCCTCCAACCTAGAGATGGCAAACCACCTTTTTCCGGTGGAGCACCATGGACTTGGAGGTGCTGATTATCATCCCAGCCGCGTCACGCCCAGCAGCAAACCGTCCCAGTGCATGCTGAAGGTCCATGCTCGATGGAGCCAACAGAACAACATCGTCTGCGAATAACAGAGATGAAATCCTGTGGTCTCCGAACCGGACCCCCTCCAGCCCAAGGCTGCGCCTTCAAATTCTGTCCATAAAAATTATGAACAGAATTGGAGACAAGGGGCAGCCCTGCCGGAGTCCAACATGCACTGGAAACAAGTCTAAATTATTGCCGGCAATGCGAACCAGACTCCTACTCTGTTCATACAGGGATGAGACGGCCCTTAACAGAGCGCCTCTGTTCCCCGAGCACCCTCCACAGAATGCCACGAGGGACACGGTCGAACGCCTTCTCCAAGTCCACAAAACACATATGGACTGGTTGGGCATACTCCCATGAACCCTCAAGTACCCTGGTGAGGGTATAGAGCTGGTCCAGTGTACCACGGCCCGGACGAAAGCCGCATTGTTCCTCCTGGATCCTAGGTTGACCCATTGGCCGGATCCTCCTCTCCAGTACCCTGGCATAGACTTTCCCCGGGAGGCTGAGGAGTGTGATCCCCCTATAGTTGGAGCACACCCTCCGGTCCCCCTTCTTAAAAATGGGAACCACCACCCCAGTTGCCCAGTCCAGAGGCACTGTCCCCGCCCTCCATGCGATGTTGTAGAGACGTGACAGCCAAGACAGCCCCACAACATCCAGAGACCTAAGATACACAGGGTGAATCTCATCCACCTGCAGCACGCTTGGCCCACCGATACCCATCAGCTGCCTCGGGAGTCCTGCAAGCCAACCAAAACCTATAGGACTCCTTCTTCAGGTTGACAGCATCCCTTACTTCCAGTGTCCACCACCGGGTTCATAAATTGCCGACCCGACAGGCACCACCGACCTTACAGCCACAGCTCCTCACGGCCGCGTTAACAATGGAGTCGGAGAACATGGACCACTCAGTCTCCATGTCTCCAGCCTCCCTCGGGATCTGGTCAAAGCTCTTCCGGAGGTGAGAGTTGAAAATGCCTCTGACCTGGGGTTCAGCCAAACATTCCCAGAGAACCCTCACATGTATTTCTGTTATGTATTTCTTTAGTTGTTACCAATATCTAGTGAAAATTTCACGTCAACAGCATCTTTAGAAATATGTTTCCTGAGAAAAATTGTCAAGTATTTAATACATATTTCCCCCACTGTATATAGTGTGTGTGTCTTAATATATTATAAATATCTAAAAGTAATTGTCCATAAAATATCAGTAAATAATGCTGAATGGACTACAATATTCTACAAAATGAATATTCCAATTATTTTAAACAAAGACTTCCAACAGACTCAACAAATACATCATGCAAAAACCTCTCTGATCATATAAACGCTACAAAAAAAGCTCTGTCACTCAAAAGTTGCAGACAGTTTGTGATTCATGGATGTTTTTCATTTATTACCCACAAATGTGTAATTGATAAATTAACTGTAGTTTAACAAAGTCACTTTTATTGACCATAAATGTGTCTGAGCAGAGATCAAGGTCTTATAATACAAGCTAAAAGTGTAAATAAATGGAAAACACTGATAAATAGTTTTTTTTAACAGCGAATCGCATTAACTTTTATTTCCCACTCTTTAGTTTGAGATTGATTGTCCATTGCTGTCTTTCCATACATTGTTAACGATTATTGTAAATTACACAGTATTTAACTGTAACAAACTGTATTTTACAGTTATAAGACAGTTATTCATTCATTAATTTTCCTTTGGTTTAGTTCCTTTATTAATCAGGGAGCGCCACAGTGAAATAAACCGCCAACTTATCCAGCATACGTTTTACACAGCGGATGCCCTTCCAGCTGCAACCCAGTACTGGGAAACATCCAAACACACTCATTTACACACATACACTACGGCCAATTTAGCTTATCCAACTTACCTACAGCGCATGTGTTTGGACTGTGGGGGGAAACCGGAGCACCCGGAGGAAACCCACGCCAACAGGGGGAGAACATGCAAACTCAACACAGAAATGCCAACTGACCAAGCCGGGACTTAACCAGTAACCTTCTTGCTGAGGTGACAGTGCTAACCACTGAGCCACCGTGTCGCCCCTGTAAGACAGTTATGCAGTATGTTATTAGTCTAAATTAGTCTACGAATGATCTCATGCATTGGCCATATCATCCTAAACAACATAATTAAGACACTACTTAGGGCAGTTTTCAGGACTTGTGACAAGAATCTAATAAGTGAATCCAAAAGGGGAAAAAAGGCAAAGTGCAAGCAGAATACGGGCCAAAAAAAATGTAAAGGAATATTAATGAGCTGCTATGCAAATGTGGCCATTTATCTCAGCTGGAGGAACTAATTGGGGTTTATCTGATGTGTGTAGAGCAGTCCATCTCCAGAGACAGACGTTCAGATGATCTCAGGGTTTAATGACTGTGCTGTAAATCCCATGAAACTTCCAGTCCATTTACCAGGAGACACGGCAGCCACACACTGAGAAATAACAGCACTCGCTAAGAGGCCTTCCGTTTTGTGAACACTGGTGTCTAATAGTCTGTTGCGTGGGATAATTCTGTTTCTGGAGGACTCCTACTGTAAGTTTACATCCATCCAAGGTCGAAAAACACTTTACTTTTCCTCCTAATATCCATTACAGCGTCAGCTCTTTTCTCAGTGTCTGCTATATTTGGTACAGTCTTTCTAAACCCCGCCTCTCTCTGCAAAATCTACTCTTATTGGTCAGATTGGCTCAGTCTGTTGTGGTTGGTTAAAAAAAAGTAACAATAGCTTCAGTTTTACCATATCAATCTGAACCCATCATCCTTTATAACAGGGGTGTCAAAGTCAACTCCTGGAGGGCCGGAGCCCTGCAGAGTTTAGTTCCAGCCCTGCTTCAACACACCTATCTGTAGGTATCAAACAAGACTAAAGCACTCAATTAGTTTGATCAGGTGTGTTTAATTGGGGTTGGAACTAAACTGTGCAGAGCTCCGGCCCTTCAGGAACTGGCTTTGACACATGTGCTTTAGAAGGACAATCGAAAGATTTGTTTTCACAGCAGATGGTGCTTTAGGCTAGTTTTGAATAGCAGACAGTGCACTATAGGCTAGGTTTGATTAGCAGACGGCGCTCTAGGATAGTTTTGAACAGCTGATGGCGCTGTCTAGGCTAGTTTTGAACAGCAAACAGTGCTCTAGGCTAGTTTTGAACAGCAAACAGCGCTCCAGGCTAGATTTGAACAGCAGATGGCGCTCTAGACAGCGCTCTAGTTTTGAACAGCAGATGGTGCTCTAGGCTAGTTTTGAACAGCAGACGGTGCTCTAGGCTAGTTTTGATTAGCAGACGGCACTCTAGGATAGTTTTGAACAGCCGATGGCGCTCTCTATGCTAGTTTTAAACAGCAAACAGCGCTCTAGGCTAGTTTTGAACAGCAAACATCGCTCTAGGCTAGTTTTGAACAGCCGACAGTGCTCTATAGGCTAGTTTTGAACAAAAGACAGTGCTTTAGGCTAGTTTTGAACAGCAGATGGCACTCTAGACTAGTTTTGAACAGCAGAGAATGCTCTATATGGTAGTTTTGAACAGCAGAGAATGCTCTATATGGTAGTTTTGAACAGCAGAGAATGCTCTATATGGTAGTTTTGAACAGCAGACAATGCTCTATATGGTAGTTTTGAACAGCAGACAATGCTCTATATGGTAGTTTTGAACAGCAGAGAATGCTCTATTGACCTTATTCTTCAAAGCAGAAGTGCCCTTGATTTTGCGATTGTTTTAGCACTTCCGATTTAGTCGCCTATGGGAGAAATGACTAGGAATAATAATTCTCAGAAAATGGTCAAACTGCTTGCTCTACAAACAAGTGTTTGCATCACTATACAGACAAAATAGAATAATATAATAAGAAAATATTAGTTTGCAACATTAAGCAGTGAAACAAGCTGTTTTTAATGTCTAAAAATGAATGGAAGTGAATGAGACCGGATGTCTCAAGCCAAAAGGTTCAAATGGCTGCGCCCGCTCATACGTGGAGAATAAGGTGAATAGGCTAGTTTTGATTAGCAGACAGCACTCTAGGCTAGTTTTGAACAGCAGGTTCAAAACCTAGGTTAGTTTTGAAAAGTAGATTGATCTTTATGCTTATTTTGAACCATATACTAAAATGCTCATGAGGACGATTGTTTATGCTTTTGACTATAAGTCAGCTTTTTATGTCACAAGATTAATCTAAAAGCAGCTCACTATAAAACTCGATTCATCTGCACTGTAATCATTGCAAGTTACCAGATCTTTCAGATTCACAAGCAGCTACACACTACATGAAGAGTAACATCAGAATATTGAGGCTCTTTAAAAATCATCACATCCTTCTTATTTGGACAAAAAAGCAACCAAAGCATGATTAATATATACTAATTGCCTTTATTTTCTGCACAGGAAACATCCGTTTGTCCTTGTGCAAAACTCATTATCATTCCCCTGGGATCGAGTAAAGAACAAAGTGTGAAATTATGTATTCTATATGCTATTTCTTGCCTGCCATATAGTTTAGATTTTATCACATACTAAAAGCCTTGACTGTGTTTGAACACCATCACAAAGTCTTTTTTTTTTTGCTGATGGGGAATTTTCATTTTTCTTTCAAGTCAAATGCCTGAAGAGTACGGACCTATTAGATTTATTTGAAAAATTATGATTAACACTAAAAAGCACCATTATAAATGCATAAATCTGACAGAGACACACTTAAAAATGTTTTTGCTGCTTGTTCAAATTACTTATGTAAAATGAGCTGAATCAACACAATTTTTGTGTTTGTTTTAGGCCAACTTAATTGTTTTATGTTCAGTTTGTAAAAACAATTAAGTTAACTTAATTGTGTGGAACCCTGCATTTTTACGTTGTCTGCACTGTGCATATTAGGTTAAAAAAACATTAAAATATACAGTACTGTGCAAACCGTCCTAAGCACTATATCAGCTTTGTTGATATAAGACTTTTGTACAATATATAAACAATCAGTCTCTTTATAAAAAACAAACTGAAAAAATAGGAATTATGAACATAAAAACAACAGCACATTTCCTCTCCAAGCAAAAGTCTATGTTTAATGTGGCTTCCTTTGGCACTGTTTTGTTCTAATTGTCCTGACATTTTATGAAATAATGTGCTCTGTAATATCAGGTTTCTTTTAGCACATTTCAGAGTTCTTCTTTAGGTTTAGAGTGTCATATCTTTCTTTTTTGTCCAGGTGATCTCATACAGCCTCTATAATATTCGGGTCTGAACACTGTGGAGGCCATTTCATGACTATT
This sequence comes from Danio kyathit, assembly GCA_903798195.1. Lineage (NCBI taxonomy): Eukaryota > Metazoa > Chordata > Actinopteri > Cypriniformes > Danionidae > Danio > Danio kyathit. The sequence goes on along the minus strand of LR812519.1, from coordinate 65,705,979 downwards.
TTTCATCAGCTGATTACCAAATCAGCATACTATCATCTCAAAAACATTGCAAGAATCAGATGCTTTGTTTCCAGTGAAGACTTAGAGAAACTTGTTCATGCTTTTATCAGCAGCAGAGTGGATTACTGTAACGACCTCCTCACGGGCCTTCCCAAAAAGACAGTCAGACAGTTGCAACTCATCCAGAACGCTGCGGCCAGGATTCTGACCAGAACCAGGAAATCAGAGCACATCACACCTGTCCTCAGGTCTTTACACTGGCTCCCAGTTACATTCAGAATAGATTTTAAAGTATTATTACTTGTCTACAAATCACTAAATGGCCTAGGACCTCAATACATTACAGATATGCTCACTGAATACAAACCTAACAGATCACTCAGATCTTTAGGATCATATAAACTAGAAATTCCAAGAGTTCAGTCAAAGCAGGGTGAATCGGCTTTCAGCTACTACGCCCCTCGCTGCTGGAATCAACTCCCAGAAATGATCAGATGTGCTCCAACATTAGGCACATTCAAATCCAGACTGAAAACACATCTGTTTAGCTGTGCCTTTACTGAATGAGCACTGTGCTACGTCCGACAGATCGCACTATTATGTTTTTCTCTTCTTTTTCATTCTTTTATAACCTGTTTTAACATTTTTATCTGTTTTTTATTATCTGTTTTTATTTTATTTTTTTTCTTACACTTGTCTTTTTATTTCTGTTTATGTAAAGCACTTTGAATTGCCACTGTGTATGTGTATGAAATGCCTTGCCTTGCCTATTCAAGCTAAAGTCTATTTTAATATGGCTTCCCTTGGCAACTGTTTTATTCTAATTGTCTTGTCATTTTCTGACATAATGTGCTGTGTAATAACGTCAGGCTTCTTTTAGCACATTTCAGAGTTCTTCTTTAGGTTTAGAGTGTCATATCTTTCTTTTTTATGTCCAGGTGATCTCATACAGCCTCTACATTATTCGGATCTGGACCCTGTGGAGGCCATTTCATGACTATTTTTCATTAGCTGACTCCTCTTTAAGCTTCAGTCTATTTTAATGTGGCTTCCCTTGACAACTGTTTTATTCTAATTGTCCTGACATTTTATGAAATAATGTGCTCTGTAATATCAGGCTTCTTTTAGCACTTTCCAGAGTTCTTCTTTAGGTTTAGAGTGTCATATCTTTCTTTTTTGTCCAGGTGATCTCATACAGCCTCTATTATATTCAGGTCTGGACTCTGTGGAGGCCATTTCATGACCATCTGTGTTTCATCTTTCTCCAAATAGGATTTCACTGCAATTAGCGGATCATTATCATGCTCAAACTGAAAAAGTTATTTCCAGAAGGGATAACATAATGAATTAAAACGGTAAATCTGTACTTTTCAAGATTCACAATTCCATTAATTCAGACAACATTGCAAACAACACTGGTAGAAATGCAGCTCAAACCAGGACAAACAGCCTCTTTCCAACATTGTCTTTCACGTGTTAAACAATTAAACCAAAATAATTCAAACACTAACCTAACTCTAACCTATCCTAACAAACCATACATCAATTAAAATATAATTTATTCGCCCTATATAAATCCCAATTTTTAAACAATTGACATAAAAATTACACTGACGACTGGTTTTGAAGTAAAGGGGTTATATATATCCATTATACATTAGTAAAAAAACTTTTGCATAGTACTTATATATATATATATATATATATATATAACATTTTCACTGCTTATATTTCAACTACTTCGAAAAAAATACATCTACAATTCCTAGTCACAAAGTGAAATTCATTTAGCATTTATCAAAATGTTCAGTTCAAGTTAAATTTGTCCGTCTATCTGGTGTTGCAGGCTATTACAGATCATTTTGCTATTCGGCACACAGTCTTTACCTTCAGGACCTGGCGGTCACTTGATAAATGCAGAATATGAATATGTTGCACTGGATTTCACACCGCAAAGTCATACGCTGCCGGGTTTTTTAATGAAAGGTATTGCACAAGGCCGGTTTGTGGAAAGCCGTAATGAATCCCGAATGTATCCTTTGAACATCTGTTATCATCAAAACCACTTGTAAAAGCAGCGGTAATGCCAACCACCATACATTTTCTCGCAGCCCTGGAGATTTGTGAGGTTTCGAGAAAAGCTGAATGAATCAATGTGTTCTGCACGTTTCTTTCCATAACCGATAATACCAACTAATTTACAAGAAATCATGTCTACAGCTGCTCAGCAGTCAGTTCATGGTCTTATGCGATCACATGCAAAATTAAAAACAGAGAAAAAAACCAGCGATTGTGGCAGTAAAATGTACAAAATGACACACAAATCCAAGAAAGGTGGGATAAAATGCCCCATGCAAAATTAAATACACTATTAAGGCTGTCGTGATTAAAGTGAAATGTCAAAATGAATGAAGAATGTTGATTTGTGGTATGACATTTAGATTTTTTTTCTCTTCGCAGGACTGGGCATTATAATCACTCACACGTTCCTGTTGAGTTTATAAATTAAGTGGCCAATCAGATGCCGGTGTGTGTACTGATGTGTGATTGGTTAATTAATTAAAAAGAATTAAAAATCAGCTTTTAATTCAATCCTATTAGCACTGACACCATCTACAGTTGAAGTCAGAATTATTAGCCCCCTTGAATTATTGCCCCAACCCCCCCTCCCCGTTTATTTTTTCCCCCAATTTCTGTTTAATGGAGAGATTTTTTTCAACACATTTCTAAACATAATAGTTTTAATAACTCATTTCTAATAACTGATTTATTTTATCTTTGCCATGATGACAGTAAATAATATTTTACTAGATATTTATCAAGACATTTTTATACAGCTTAAAGTGACATTTAAAGACTTAACTAAGTTAATTAGGTTAACTAGGCAGGTTAGGGTAATTAGGCAAGTTATTGTATAACGATGGTTTGTTCTGTAGACTATCAAAAAAAATTTGCTTAAAGGGGCTAATAATTTTGACCTTAAAATGGCTTTTAAAAATTTAACAACTGTTTGTTCTAGCCAAAATAATACAAAGACTTTCTCCAGAAGAAAAATTATTATCAGACATACTGTGAAAATTTCCTTGCTCTGTTAAACATAATTTGGGAAATATTTAAAAAAGAAAAAGAAATTCAAAGGGGGCTAATAATTCTGACATCAACTGTATATGCAAGCCTTGATCTTTGCTCCGACTACTTTTTGGTTTAATATAATTGAGTGCATTTATTTAATATACAATTAAGTGCATGGTTAAATTTTCAACCCCAGATTTCTTGGAAATAAATGAAAATATGCCTAAATGTTCAATATTCACTCAAGGCCAGGGGTGTCCAAACTCGGTCCTGGAGGGTCTATGTCCTACATAATTTAGCTCTAACTTCTTTACACACACCTGCCTGGAAGTTTGTAGTATACTTAGGCTGCATCCGAAATCGCCTACTACTCTCGCCTAGTACTGCATTTGTATTTAAATTTACTACTCGACCGTTAGAAAAGTACGTTCTATACAGTATGAATGTGTAGTAGTTTGAATGAAACTCGGTCGTACTAAATCTGCAATTTTGTGACCAACCCGCATTAGTTGCATCGCTTCACTACGATTAAGGAATTTTCTCGTGGTATATCATGGGATAGTGCAACACGCATCGGATGCGCACTTCCGAATATCGCCGGAAGTAGTAGGTCATGTGGGTACTTCTCGCATACTGTTTTTCAAATTCTATAAATTTGGACATACTACTCACTTTGCATTCTGTTTTTAGCGTACTATATAGTAAGGAAGAATGCAATTTCGGACGCAGACTTAGAAAGAGCTTTATTAGCTGGTTCAGGGGTGCTTAATTGGCATTGGAACTAAAATTTGCAGGACATCGGCCCTCCAAGACTGAGTTTGGACACCCCTGCTCAGGGCAGACTCACTTATTTAAAAACAAAAATTTAAAAAGGTAATAAATTTGTTTAAAAAATATAATAAATGTATTTAATAACTGTCCTAAACGTGCAACACACATTCATATTATTTACTTGATGTGAAATAAATTACTATAAAATAAATATTTGTATTAAATACATCAGTTTATTCATTTGCTTAATATTTAACATATTCCTATTAAATAATAATTTGTATTAAATACATCAGTTTATTTAATAGCTTAATATTTATTATTATTAATCTTTAAGAAATATTTATATTAGATAAACATACTGGCTATCAAATGTTTGGAATAGTTAGGATTTTTTCATGTTTCTGAAACAAGAATACATTAATTGAATAAATACAGAAAGTGAAATATAGTTATAATTTCTAAAAATATATGTTTTGAATATTAAATATAGTTTAGATGAATTTATTCATGTGATACAAAGCTTTATTTTCAAAGCAATTAATCCAGTCTTCAGATGCAAATAAAAATAAACATTCATATTTAATAAACATACATTCCCTTACATTCCCAACAATCATATTTTTATACTGAATACATTTTTGTGTTGAATAAATTCATATTAAACACATGTTTATGAAACGCGTATGAAACGCTTGTTTATAGTCCAAATATCTACAAATTCTTAAATCAGAAAGCATTTTCTAGGCAAATAAAAAATATGGTCTTCGTTTCAAAAATTAATGTCAAAATTAAGTGTTTTTCCTTAAAACAAGAAACATAATCTGCCAATAGGGTAAGCAATATAATAATAATAATTAAATAAATAGTCTATTATTTATACTAATACAAATAATAGTAATAAATAATAATAGTTTTTTTATAATAAATTTTTTAGGGTTTTTTCACCTTTATTACGATAGGCCAGTAGAGATTTCAGACAGGAAAGAATTGGGAGCAGAGAGAGGGGAAGGATCGGCAAATGAACTCGAGCCGGGAAGCGAACTCGGGTCGCCGTGAGCACATTGGTGCTATATGTCTGCGCACATTACCACTAGGCTATTGGCGCAGATATTTCAAGAAAAAAACTCACTATTATTTTTGAAAACAAAACAATATTTTTTGCATGTCTAGAAAATGCTTCTTGATTTAAGAATTTTTAAATATTTGGACAAGAAACCAGACAAAAACTCTTAAGTAAGAGAAGCATTAGCATTTTTCCATTGTTTAAAGATGAGGAGCCTTTTATCTTAGATGAGTGTACGACGATGAGTGAAGTTTAAAGCTTCATAAAATCAGACCATCTGAAGCCAAAAATGTTAAAACACACAGATCGTACACTCTGCAAAAGCTAAACCCAGAGCAGCCACCATTAAAACCCTTGCAGCGGGTTGAACCTGCAGCAGTGAAGCCTGTGGATGAACTCCTCGGGGCTCCAGCCTGCAGCCAGACGGGGATTAAAAATAGACCTCGGCCAGAAAGGATGCCAGAGGGTCCGACAGGGGAGTCCAAAGGCTTTTTACAGTCTGTTTTTAAAAGGCACAACTAAATGGGCCATGTGGCGCACAAAAAGATTCCAGGACGCTCTTGGCAAATAAGCTTTCAAAGCAATGCACGCAACGGACACACTGAATTATTCACAAGCACAGGTGACTGTAAACAAAATCCAGGAAAATAAAAGAAACAACAACTCGGCCATGAGGAGGAGAATGAGGGGGAAAGTGCAGAAACGATGATAGAGGATACACAAGAACTCTTTTGATATAATTCACGATAAAAGCATTAATATCAGCTTAATTTTTTATTTAAAAAATGTGATAGTTAAATATTTAGATGATGTTTCTTCTAAGAAATATTATAAACCTGGAAAAAAGGCAAAATTGTTGTTAAGTATTTTGATAACATTGTAAACCTTGAAAAAAAGTGCAATATTGTTGAGTACTTCGATAACGATTTTTCTTCTAAGTAATATCGTAAAACTGGAAAAAAAATGCAATGTTGTTGAGTATTTCAATAATGATTTTTCTTATAAGTAATATCTAGGGCCAGACAGAATCTGCGGACGTTTTTTGCATTATCTGCAGAGAATTTTGGTAAAAATCTGCGGATTTCTACGGAATTATTTTGGGAGTCTCATAACTAAAACCTTAATATGGGAAATATGTGTAATTTAAAAACTGAATAAATTCAGATTTACACACATTTACTCAAGTAAATAAAGAGAATTAATCATGGACTAAAAATCTGCGGAAAATCTGCGGAATTCTGCGCGCACAGATTCCGTGTGGGCCTAGTGATATCAAAAAAACTGCAAAACAATGCAATGTTGTTGAGTATTTCGATAACAATATTTCTTATAAGTAATATCGTAAAACTGGAAAAAAAATGCAATGTTGTTGAGTATTTCGATAACAATGTTTCTTGTAAGTAATATAAAAAAACTGCAAAAAAATGCAATGTTGTTGAGTATTTTGATAACAATATTTCTTATAATATCGTAAAACTGTGAAAAAAAATGCAAGGTTGTTGGATATTTCATAACGATTTTTCTTATAATATTGTAAAACTGGGAAAAAATGCAATATTGTTGAGTATTTCGATAACAATTTTTCTTATAAGTAATATTGTGAAACGGCGACGCGGTGACGCAGTAGGTTGTGCTGTCACCTCACAGCAAGAAGGTCGCTGGTTCGAGCCTCGGCTGGGTCAGTTGGCGTTTCTGTGTGGACTTTGCATGTTCTCCCTGCATTCGCGTGGGTTTCCTCCGGGTGCTCCAGTTTCCCCCACAGTCCAAAGACATGTGGTACAGGTGAATTGGGTAGGTTAAATTGTCCATAGTGTATAAGTGTGAATGAGTGTGTATGGATGTTTCCCAGAGATAGGTGGCAGCTGGAAGGGCATCCGCTGCGTAAAAACATATGCTGGATAAGTTGGCGGTTCATTTCGCTGTGGCGACCCCGGATTAATAAAGGGACTAAGCCGAAAAGAAAATAAATGAATGAATATTGTAAAAGCAGGGGAAAACATGTAATATTGTTGAGTATTTCAATCACAATATTTATTATAATATCGTAAAACTAGAAAAAATGCAATAGTGTTAAGCATTTCGATAACGATTTTTCTGATAAGTAATATTGTAAAACTGGGGGAAAACATGCAATATTGTTGAGTATTTTAATACCAATATTTCTTATACATAATCGCAAAACTAGAAAAAATGCAATATTTGTAAAGTATTTTGATAACAATATTTATAAGTAATATCGTAAAACTGGAAAAATTATGTGATATTGTTGAGTATTTCGATTACGATTTTTCTCATAATATTGTAAAACTGGAAAAAATTCAATGTTGAGTATTTCTATAACTATATTTCTTATAATAATCGCAAAACTGGAAAAAATGTAATATTTGTTAAGCATTTTGATAATGATATTTCTTAAAAGAATTTTTGTTGTACTGGAAAAAATGCAATGTTATTGAGTATTTCAATGATATTCCTTAAATATTTCGATAATGACATTTCTTATGAGGGCAGCATGGTGGCGCAGTGGGTAGCAGGTTCGCCTCACAGCAAGAAGGTCGCTGGTTCGAGCCCCGGCTGGGCCAGTTGGCATTTCTGTGTGATGTTTGCATGTTCTCCCCGTGTTCGCGTGGGTTTCCTATGGGTGCTCCGGTTTCTCCCACAAGTCCAAAGAAATGCGCTATAGGTGAATTGGGTAGGCTAAATTGTCTGTAGTGTATGGGTGTGTGGGGATGTTTCCCAGTGATGGGTTGTGGCTGGAAGGGCATACGCTGCGTAAAACATGTGCTGGATAAGTTGGCAGTTCATTCCGCTGTGGCGACCCCAGATTAATAAAGGGACTAAGCTAAATAGAAAATTAATTAATGAATATTTCTTATGAGAAATATAGTAAAACTGAAAAAATGCAATATTGTTAAACATTTGATAACGATATTTCTTATAAGTAATATTGTAAAACAAAACAAAAAATGCAATATTGTTAACAAGTATTTCGATAATGATATTTCTTATAACAAATGGCATAAAACTAGACAAAAATGTGATATTGTTCACATTGATATGTTGATGTAAGTATTTCTTATAAGAAATATCGTTATTGAAATGCTTAACAACATTGCATTTTTTTTCCAGTATCATGCAGCCCTAATTCAAGCAATGGGTTATTATTATGGGTTATTATTAACCTGCAGTTGGTTTATTTTTAACTTAACGTGTTGGGTCATTAAGGTTAACCCAACAAATTTTTATTATAACCCAACTAGGTGAGTTGTTATGGATGCGATTCAATAAACGTTCAGATTAACCCAACATAGTGACCCAATTTTTTTAACCCAATTTATACAACATTTCCTTTAAAAATTCTATTTTTATTGGATGTTTTTAAATCATGTATTTATTTAATGATATTAAATTAAACTGGTAAAAGATATTTTTCAGGTCTGATTCAGACTAAAACTGTCAAGGTGTACACATTAAGTCCTTAAATCACTATAAATAAAATCACTATGGCTGCTCATGTATTTATAGCTATGGAAATATAGCTAATAACTTTATATATGTGTTAATAAATGGCCATATATATTATTCATATAATTATATTTAACATATTTGAACGTATTTGTACATATTTGTAATTTGTAAAAATATTCTTGAGTTATTTTTTTTTGGGGGGGGGGGGGCAACTTTATTGTTTTATGCTCAATCCACAAATTTGTAAAAAAAAATAATTAAAGTTAACTTAATTGATTTATGTTGGGACGACATGAAGGAATTTTATGGAACCCAGTCTTATTTTACAGTGTATGTAATTTGCACTAATTTCCATATATCAGATTTTCATAAAGCAACCTCCAAATATCGCACCTTGCAAATACAAAACCTCCTCCTTTAGCTTTCTAGAGGTAAACACAAAATGTGTCCTCAGATTTTCCAATTGCATCAGATTTTACGCTTTGATATCCCAACAGCAACAATATAACAAGAGAGCAGAACAAAAATGAACGATGATTACCGATGGTGTCTGAAACTGTGATTTCTGCCTCAGTGATTGCTCCGAGCTCTAGCAGAAAGCGACAAACGGTCAGAGATACATTGCAGGGGTGTGTTTGATCAATACGTCCTCTTTTTAACCATTCACCATGAGCTCTGCGCAGTGTCTTTAATCTCATTCACAACCTCAATGAGGAACGATTGAATGGCTGCGGCTGCCTTTATTCACACATTCACCTCCAATGTAATGAGGGACAATCATGTACCGGCGGCTTATTCGTCTCCACAGCTAGATCGATTTCTCACACTTGCAATTCACGTGATTAACAGCCATCAAAAAAACAAAAGAAAGGAAAGTGCTTGATAGAAAAACCTCCTTTATCCTTGAACTGATATGATTATTCAGAGGGCGGACTGGTTTATTTATAGAAAGCATGCACAAATTAGCACTCTGAACTAAGGATGAACAACAAATAAAGTTATAATTGTTTATTTAAAGTGTTAAGAAGGCTTTATGTTATGATATTCAATAATAAAATATATCGTGATTATAAACATGGGGCAGCACGGTGGCGCAGTGGTTAGCACTGTGGCCTCACAGCAAGAAGGTGGCTTCTTCAAGTCCCGGCTGGGTCAGTTGACATTTCTGTGTGGAGTTTGCATGTTCTCCCCGTGTTGGCGTTGGCGTTTCCTCCGGGTGCTCTGGTTTCCCCCACAGTCCAAACACATGCGCTATAGGTGAACTGGATTAACTAATCTGGCCATAGTATATGAGTGTGTGTGAATGTGAGAGTGTATGGATGTTTCTCAGTACTGGGTTGCGGCCGGAAGGGCATCCGCTGCATAAAATATATGTCAGAATAGTTGGCGATTCATTCCGCTGTGGCAACCCCTGATAAATAAGGGACTAAGCCAAAGGAATATGAATAAATAATGCATGATATTATTATCATAGGCACTTCAAAATACAGTGAATAATTATTTATTATTTCAATTTTTTGTGAGATTTTAAGTTTATTCAGATTGTTCTTTTTCAATGGTTGTTCAATACAGCATCAATACATGATGTTTTAATAGGCGATTTTAATATTTATATAGTATTCCTCCCCCTTCCATAAGCCAGCTCTGCTCTGATTGGTCATCTGGCCAAGTCCATTCTGATTGGCCTTTCTGTATTTATTCTATATGCGAAAGTCTTCATATGTCACAAAAAGGTGGGGATTATGCAAATGAGTGTACTTATTGTATTCAAATAAATGAAACTGCTTTGCTTTTAAAGATCTCCTCATGTACATTTATTAACACCAACACTAAAAACACTATTTATTTTATACATTTTCACTGCGCTCCCAAAATGACGTGCTCCTCAATTTTTCAACTTAGGAGCGCATGTGCTCCTGCTGAAAAAAGTAAGCGTCAAGCCCTGTCATAAAAATTTATTTATATTCAAATATAAATATTGCTATGTTAATATGGCCTACGATATGACAGAAAATGCTATTTATAGGCCGATTGTTTGTTAACACTTTGCAATAAGGCTCTACTTATTAAACAAACCTCATGATGAAAACTTAAATGAAAAATTTATTAATCTTAAGTGATGTTACAGGGCTCAAAATTAACCTTTTTTCTTGGTAGAACCTGTGCTCCTAACTTCAAAAATGTAGGCGCACCAGACAAAATTTAGTCGCACCCACCAAATTATGAGCACCGTTACTACACGTTTTATATTAACAGATTCTATTATATATTAACATTCTAATCACAACTAACAAATAAACAAAAATCTGCATGCGCTCACCCTGCACGCACTGCTTGACGTGAATGAGATGAACTGAATTAACAATAATAACTGTGCTGTTCTCACGGGTGGTGTCTGATATTGCACACATGATATGGACATATAACTTATCATTTGCATACGTCATCTTAATAGCAATAACGGGCTTTTCATGACCTGCAATATTAGTTTCATCTCAGTGAATGCATGCTCTTTATATCTCATGCTTAAAATGTGTAGATTCAGTGGCAAACACTGTTACCTGAAAACTTCGTCCCACCGGCTTTACGGTGACTGCTTTAGTCATTTTCATAGCGGACTTTAAACACTGGAAGTCTTTTATCCACTCTTGGAAAAGTGCAAATGCTGGATTGACATTCAGCACATGATCACTAATCAGATGTGTCATTATTTGTAACTTTAGGTGGTTTCTAAAACTAAATATGCCAGTGTTGCATTCTCTCGTACCAGACCTTCGCGGCTGTAGCTCCCTGTCATAGGAACTGAGTACTTGACAGCTGATATTAACCAATCCATTCCTGTTCTGTTCTAGCGCAGTGGGCCAATGAGAAGAGCTTGAAGGCGGGGCAAGCATTGCGAGCTTTGTTTACTGCAGCAAGTTGACATGACTGTTTTAAACCCTTCCTGAGCGCTGCGTTTGCTGTTTTTAGAAGCAAAGATGCTGAATGCGTGACTAGGCCTGTCACGATATCTATTTTTTGTGGCACGATATATAGCAACAACATTTATTGCGATAAACAATATTATTGTCATTTTAAAACCAATTTGACACTATAATAGCAGCATAATGAAAGTACACTCTTTCAATGAACATAATCTTACATTCTTAATGATATTTCACTTAATTAAAGTGAAAAAAACTAGAAAAAAAGTTACATCTATTTTCAGTCATTAGGCACACACATGGAAATATAGTAATTTATAGTAAATATTATAGTGTTTCTTTTAACCATACTGACACTGACACCTCCAATAGAGATGGAGAGGCTGTGCAATCAGCTTAAATGTGGTTAGAATTGTTTGTGTATGGACAATTTATATTGCATTACCAAAAATGATTGAGGACATGTCCACGTGTTAAACGATAAATCGATATATTGATTATTGTGACAGGCCTATGCGTGACAGCCTCCTAATTCCGCGCATGTGGTGAACATTTTCCCAAATATATTTTGAGGTCACATAGATAAAATTTCGGGCGCATATGCGACCAAAACGGTCACAATTTCGAGCCCTGTGTTAATTTCTTAGGTAATGCATTTATAACTCAAAATCACAAGTCTAAATGTTTTGATTGAGTTAAACTGTTTCAATTGAGTTCAAATCAATAATTAACATTAATAATCATAATAAATAATAATTAATAACATTAATAATCACAATAACTAACTAAAACATTTGATTAAGTTATTTAATTTTAAATAAGCATTAAAACCAACAACAAGAAACAGACACATTTATTTAATGCTTGACTTTGTTCAAACAACCTATTTAATTTTGAGCTGAAACGGCACAATTCCTCGAGTTTTGGGGGGATAACTTAATTGTTTTATTATGTTCAATCCACTTAAATTTGTAACAACTATTTAGTTAATCTTCATGTTGTATCGACACATATCAATTGTGTGGAACCCAGAATTTTTAACGATGCGTATTAATGGCTGTTTAATTTTTTTGTAAGTTATTAACTTAATTAAAAACATTATGACATTTTATTTTGAGTTATAATGTTTACTAAGGAGAACTTATTGGAAAGTGTTACCTATTGTACTTTATAAATCTTTAATAATTACTTTTGTTTACTCTGAAAACGTCTGTTCTCAGAAAAAAGTATTTATTTTATTATTATACCTGCTAAAATATATTTTGCAGCTTAGATCAATATTGTGATATTACAGTATATCCTGATAAGAGCATCAGCAATTATCTCAACAGGAAAAATTGATAGTCATCATAAGCCCATTTTTAACATGCATAATGGATGTAAAAAATGCAATAAAAGCTCCAAAACTAACCTAAAAGCCATAAAGGAATAGAGAGAGTTTAAAGAAAGCAGACTAAGGCTGCTAATGTAAAATCAATCATGTTAGGGTATTTTAATTGTTACTTAAAAGAGTTTTTATTGCCCAGAGCGCACAGACATTTGTATTGATTCAGCGAACAAACACTTTAAAAGCCTTATTAGTCTGCAAACAGATTACTTTTCCCTATATAGTCCATTCATGGATGAACCCGTTTATGAGGTTATCATTTATGCTTAATGCTACTGTGCTTTCACTGAACAGCACCATCTTCAATAGCCATAGCTTGAGTTTTTTCCCAGAATTACAGAGCAACAGCGCCACCTTGTGCATTAAACACACATTTTTACACAAGAAATACACACAAAAAAGCTGCAAAGCTTGATAGCTATTGCATATAAAATAAAATTAATAAAAATTTGTTTGGAAAGCTCCCTTAAACCATTTTGGAACTCCCAAAATCACACTTTTGCTAGAGCTCTGTTATTGCAATGTATAAAATATCCAGGAGACAGTGGTTAAAACAGTTAATGTCAGGTGTTTGATTATATTATTCATATTTAATCAGTTATAGTGGGCTTACAGATTACTTGAGGACGTTTTAGAGGTATTACAATAATTTAAAAGGGGGCTGTTATAGAAATTAGCTTAATAGTTGATCACCAATAGACTTTAGCTTGTCACAATTGCTAGTCAAAGGCAGGTGTAACTAGACGCTAACTCAAAAAAAAATCTGATTGGGCATGAATTTTGACACGCTTTAGAGTCAGAAATATTTTTGGCCAGTCCTCCAATAAATAAACAATATACACCAAAAAGGTGTCCATTTTAAAGTAGTACAATAATAGCACGCATTTAACACCAAATCCCAAAACAAGAACAGGATTTATCAATGATATGGAAATAAAAAATAATACATTTCCATAGAAATATGTGTGAGCTAAAACAGTGGTTCTCAAACTGTGGTACATGTACCACTAGTGGTACGCGGAATTTCTTCTAGTGGTACGCGGAGGAATCAAATATGTCATGTGTACATGCTACATATATTTAAAAATGTATCAAAAATTGTAAAAATATAATTGATAAATAGGCTATAATACGTTAATACTTTACATTTAAGTACAGGAATTTTTTTTGTTTTTTTTACTTTTTACGAACAGTAACCTACCATTTTTAACTTTTAAAAGCACATTTTAATTTAAATGTTGACGTTTTTATCTATTGTTTACATATAAGCACAGCACACTCTCAGAAAAAAAGGTACGCGAGTTGTCACTGGGGTGGTACCTTTTTTAAAAGGTACACATTTGTACTTGAAGGGTCCATATTGGTACCTCAAAAGTATATATTAGTACCTAAAAATTTTAAGAGGTAATTTTTTGTACTTTTTAGGCACTAATATGAGGTATTAATATGGACCTTTTAGGTGCAAATTTGTTTCTTTCGAAAAGGTACCACCCCAGTGACAGCTCGCTACCTTTATTTCTGAGAGTGTACAGTGTTAATGTTCAAACTATTTAAAATGTTTAAAGTGGCTGACAATAATAAATATTCTTAATAATAGAAATTAATCTGCCTCGTTTTTTAACTGTACAGAGCTGTAGCTGCTTTACTGGGCCTACTACGCTACTGTATTTCAATACTGCTCATTATGGTGGTACTTGCAGAGACAACTTTTTTCTGAGGTGGTACTTGATGAAAAAATTTTGAGAATCACTGAGCTAAAACATTTTCTGCTAACAAAACAAAATACTACAGTAACTTAAAACCTGATGCTAATACAATACAAAAACGTTTTTTACTGTGTACAAATACCTCTTAGTCGTATAAAAAAAATTAATCGAAGTTTAAAACAACAACAGACTTGCTATATCTTGTTAAGTTGTGATACTTGTTATTTTTGTGTTTAAAAGAATTATAAAACTCAGTATTGGCTAGCAATTTAGCCTAGCTTTTGAGTGCATTCACGTTAAATTAAAAACTAGATTGAGTCGACGTTTTCTTCATTCAAAACAATTCTACACTTTAAAATTATTATTATTAGTAGTAAATCTAGTTTAAATTGCAGTTGTCACCTTTGTACTTGAACTCACCTCATTATCGACCTGTCGTCGTTGTTTCACTGGGTTTACACCATCTTGATTAACCGGCGCCTTTTCATTAATCGCGCATGCGTGTTCTGTCACCTATCCTGAGGTAAATTTTTAGGGGCATTATATCAGTGGATATATACTATATATAGTACTAAATGATACAAGCAGGAGGAGACTAACACAAACTCAAAGGTTGTTGTCTGCTTTGCACTTGAACTCACCTCATTATTATCAACCTGTCGTCGCCTCTTCACTGCGTTTAAGCCACACGCGCGTTTGAATTAAACGCGCATGCGTGTTCTGTCACCCATCCTGAGGTAATTTTTTAGGGGCATTATTAGTGAATGGTACTAAATAATACAAGCAGGAGGACACCAACAAAAACTCAAAGGCTGTTTTCTGTTTTGCACTTGAACTCACCTCATCATTATCGACCTGTCGTGGCCTCTTCTTCACTGCGTTTGAGCAGTCTTGATTAACCTGCTTGAATGAATTGCGCATGCGTGTTCTGTCACTAAACCTGAGGCAAATCTTTGGCCATATTAGTTTATGGTACTAAATACAGTAATACAAGCAGGCGAAGACTTACACAAACACAAAGGCAAGATGAGAGGTTTTTTGCCAACAAGCTCATACGTGTTAATATCTATTATGGAAATATTTATAGAGTGTAATGTGTAATATTTGAAATATATCAGCCCAGCAAATGAAATTTCCCCTTACTTTACCATTGGGACTTATATGTATATGCTAAAAAAGAACTAAGTTTGCATTTAAAACCAAATATATTAAATCTGATTATGAATTTTGACAAAATAAAACGCACTAACAAGCCTGAAGTGAACCGGAATACATATGAGAATTAATTATATGATAAATAAAAAAAAGGGAGAAAACAATAAAAGACAGATGACGCAACAGACAGAAGGGTTTTGTTGAAAATATTAATATGGAGCGACAGGTGGATCAAGGAACTGCAAGAAATGGCTTTATAAAGTGGCTTTATTCTTCTTCCCCCTACCTATTAATTATAAATCCTCCTCTTATAAACCTTTCTTTTTTATATTTCCAGCTCATCGATGGCTTTCATCTTTCATTTTTGATCTTTTCCCGGAGAGGATTTTTCTTAAGATCTTTATTCCATCCATTAATACCTAACGTTGCAGTACTACTGCTAAATGTGTATACCACAATACTACATCAACATTCAGGCCAAAAGACATTACATTTATTTGGAGGAAACATACAGAGCAGCATTTATAAAAACCACATTTATTAGTCACTTTCCAATGGAGGGTACAGAGACAATACAATACTGAAGACACTAATGAGGGGGGAAAGACTGCAAATTAAACCGATTCAAGCAAATGGAATGTGGTACAAACATTTTTGAAGTAGCCATAAATACAAAACACATCCGACAGCACAGCCGTAGTTACATTATATAACTAAAAGAGAAACCTAATTTACAACTCTACACCTTGTTAAAAAGGCCAAGCTACTTGAGAGGCGAGGATCAGTGCTGCAAATCCATACAGTACATGAGTGGGACCCGTAACAATCAATGCAGTATTGCTGTACTGAAGGTCCTCGCCGAGTGAGGTGTGTGAAATGCCTGCCTGCTCACAATTTCAGCTTTTTCTTGCGGCCACGTCCGTCAGGGGTCCCGTCCTGCTTGCGTTTCTGAGCCTACAGGGAACAGAAGACAACATTAAATGCTACTCTTAAACATATGATCACTACTTATTAATCCTTAATATTTTTTACTATGGTTACTGTCGATATTTATAAGAGCCAGTGTGTTCAAGGTTTGTTGGAAAGGGTTTATAAAAATTTTAAATGCCAAGTACAAATGTCATTATTCATACAGGGAGTGGATTTATTTTACTTAAAAAAAAAAAAAAATTTATTTTGTCAGCATTTGTGGTGAACAAGCTCACCGAAGATGTGCGAGGTCCTCTCTTCTTCTTCTCTGCTTTCTCTCGTTCTTCCAGCTCCATATTTTCACGTTCGATGAGTGTGATCAGTGTGTTGCATCTCCTCTGAAGCTCCTGCGTTCACAAAAATACACATGTAAACATTAGGATGTTCTTAAGGAATGAAAGTTAGCATCACTTTGTACTTTAATTAGACTGTAGGCCCGTTTTCCTTAAACATGTTCAATAACAGAGGATAGTTCACCCAAAAATGAAGTGAACTCTAATATTTAATTTAATAATAATAGTCCTGATATTCAAAAAACCTGCACTCTATGTGTGCTAGATTAAAAATGAACAATAACGTCTTGTAAAAAGTTCCTGCTTTAATTAATAAAATAAATATGCATGTATACTGTTTAGGGCTGGGCAATATGGCAAAAATGCAATCTCGATAATTAATTTTCCATATCGAACGATAATGATATATTTTTCGAAATAAGTTGTTAATGCTTCCAGATTTAACCTCCTAGGGCTTGAGTGTCCACATACGTGGACAGCACATTTTAGCTCTTAAGTGGCTATTTAAAATACTTTGAATGTTTTATATTTTGGAACAAACATAAAGTGTCATCCTGCAACTGTTTTGCAGCATATGAAATGTCCCAAACCCTATTTTTAACGGTCCAAAAAGGAAAAACAAATAAATTATTTTCACCCTGATAGAAGAGGTGTGAACCTACACTGGTCTCACGGTTTGGTTCGGTTACGATTATCATGCCATCAATTCGGTTCAATTCAATATCTCGGTGCATTGAAGATGCTTTCCACAGACAGTTTTATATTTTACTTTACAGGCGCTGTTTACCGATTAGTGACACTGATAAACAACAGCGGCGCAGTGTTGCCAGATTGGGCGGTTTTGGATAGGCATTTCGGCGAGTTTTAGATTTTTGGGCTGTAATCAGTCAGCTACATCTGGCGACACTGCAGCGTCAATCACAGCTGATCCATGAGGGACGCGGTGGAGAAAACTCGCACGCTCGTGTCTGTATCCAGAAGTATCGCTGTAACAGCCAAGAGGAGAGGAAAAGTCACGCCAGCAGGTCAAATGGGCCACAGTGAGAGAGAGAGAAATGGAGTTTACTTTCATTCTCTCAAAATCGCAGTAAAATAGGGGCTTCTGCTGTAAATGTCAGTGAAAGACTGTCCAGCACACGCAGTGAAATTGTGCACAGCTTCTGCGTTTTTAAGTAGTTGGAGCATTGTAAACACTTGCCCTCGCCTCCCTCGCCATAGTATGCTACGGTGACATAGCGCATATGAGATCAGTACGTCAGTACACGATAACCGGTTATGATTATTACTGAACCGATACCGAATTGTTTGCATCGCACCGAAGAAACAATTAATTTTGACACCCCTATCTGATAGTCAAAGGAAGTAAAAAAAATTCTGTTATATATGCATTAAAAAACATTCAGGAAAAAGTGTTTTATGTAAATTCAGACCAACAGTCCGCATATATGGACATCATTTTTCTCTAAAAGTACATCATATCAAAAGATGATACTTAGGTTTTATTCTAATTAGGTTCCAATAAGCCCAATTAGCAAAGAGAAATAAAAAATGCATGTAAAAAAACACTTGGGCCTAAGAGGTTAAGAGTATCCCAACAATGCCTAAAACCACAAAAATTAGAGAGTCCATTAAATGGCATAACATTTTCGGTGGCCAAAAATTCAGTACATCTCTAATAAACACACTTTTAGATTCCCATTGTTGCACATTTCTGCTGTGTGATTGGCTCTTAGAGCAAAATAGAGTAAAAAAAGTCCAGAGCTTATTATTGATCAATTTTATCGCAATTCTATATAATATTGTTTATAGGCCCAGGCCTACGTGTATATAAGCCATATCGATTATTTAACACTAGAACTACCAGAGTTATAGAACTACTTGAATTATCACAGCGATCTCACATAAGATGTCATTGTCATGCCATATTTACATTAAAAGCTTCTATTGAGATGTTACAATTAAGATTTAAATGTCTGTTGTCATATTTAATCAAGTAATCACTCTAAAAATATGATATTTTTGGTAATAAAGCCTGTACAGGGTATATACAGTAATCAGAGAATGAAATTCAATAACTTAAAACCTTTTTTAAGACTCTGCCTATACATTTAAGTGGCATGAAACTTAAGTCAGGTAAGTCATGCAACTTACAAAAATGACAACAAAAAAAAATCCGTTACTGACATTGTGCTGGCTGATTTGCATGTTGATTCTAACCGGGAGCCGTTTATGTTTCATTTAGTGTGTTGTGTAATGTTAGTAGTTTACCACGGTTTGCGTTTTTCTGTCATTTCAAAATGTCACTTTATTTTCACTTTGTCACAGTTATTAAATCAGTGTGTTAGTGGGACAGTACAGGCTATGTGTGTGTGTCAAACATTTATGGTGAATTACATTTGTTTGGGTTGGTTATATATTTGAAAAAAGAGAGAAACTGTTGACTTTATCGATGACGAGGCTTCATTTAAACGCCAGAAGATGCCGTCTGACAACCAGGGGAAAATGCCTCACAGCAGTTGTTTTCCATCGTATTATATCACATTTTTTTGTAAATGATCAGTCCAGGAGGTGGCGCTGACCGACAGCAGTATTAGTTCAAAGATGATAAAAGCAGGTAAAATAGATTAAAACTATCGTTTCAAAGCCGTCCAAATGTGACTGTATATACGCATCAGCTGCCAACCGGAAGTTCTTAGCATTTTCCTTGCGCATACACGCAAAGCATAATGGGTAATTTTGAGTTCTAAGAAAAAGGTCTATAGAACAGCAGGAATAACAGTGTTTCCCCGGTTACTGCAGTAAACAAAGCAGCGTGATGTCAAATCTAGCAGGATTGTATTGATTTGCGAAAAACTACACAACATCCCAATATTCAAAGATTAAATTCAAGCAAACTTTAGCATACTAATACAAAATGTAATACCTTGTAAAATAGCATTTAAGACTTTTGAATACTTTTTAAGAGCCTTAAATTTCTCTAAATGGATTTACTAACTTTTAATACTTTAAGACACAGCGGATACCCTGCTGTAAATTTATGGTTAGGCAGTTCTAGCCCACCTGCCTCACTTTTATTTTCGCTTTCACACAAAGGGGAAAAGGCATTTTCACAGCACTGAATGTGCTGTTTTGAAAGACACATACCTGAAGTAAAATTATGTTTTAGTTAGCAGGAAGATGCTAGGCAACAAAGGCATACATATTCAAAGTCACGGGGAAAAGTAGCATACAACTAAAACGCATGTGGTCATTTTGACCGCTATGGTAGCTAAAGTTAGAAATTGGCATAGCTCTTTAGTGTTGTCATTTTAATGACAACGTTAGAATGAAATATACACAGATTTAGGAAAAGTTCAAAATGCTCAATATTACCGACTCGGTACTTCTAGTTTTAAATAAAATGTAGATAATGTTAAATAAATATTCCAACTTTGAGCAGCATTAAACAGTTTGTGTAAATAGACCGCAACTTCTGTTCCACGTTTTTGCAAAAAAAAAACTTTATAGTCTATAGTTTTCTCAGAAGTAACCAGTTAAATACAGAAACGTAATAAATTTGAAGGGATTTTTATAATTATTATTTATTTATTTTATTTTTTAAATGGCACAACAGAAACAAAAACAGATTCTTCTGATAAAACAGTAATAATGAATCTCACCATGGCTGTGCGAGACTTAAGGAACCAGTCGAAGCGGAACTGTGGCGAGTTGCGTATGCACTGGCGCAGCTCATCGTAAACGCTCTCCTTGTCAAAGCCCAGTTTATGCAGCATGCAGATGAGAAAGCGATCCTCCTCCTCTGTGTAGTTTTTCCCTTTGTTTGTGCCATACGAGATCCTGAGCTGATGGAACGGGGCCTTATAGCGACCAATCTGGAGAGAACAAAGAAAACCATAAAGATGTCGTTCAAATTCATGACAAAGCTTTTTTTCCCCCTTTAAATCAGTTAGTTCACTTAAAAATGAAAAACAGATGTTAATAGCTACTTTTTTTCCAACGTTTTTTAGAACACCTTGTTTTGTGTTCAACAGAAGAAAAATATTTATAAGTTAAGAACCCCTGAGTGTGAGTGAATAGCAAGGAAACTTTCATTTTGGGGTGAACTGTCCCTTTAATACTGAAGCAATGTCAAAGTAATTAACAGATTTTTAGCACCACCTACTGCAATTTCAATGTAATTACAGCACCACGAAATTACAAAATTCCCAGCACGTCTACAGGTTTCAATAAGTTAAATTTAAGACCATTATGAATAAAATTTCAGACATAAACAGGATTTTTCTTCTAATGGAAGTGGAATAGATTTTTACTTGTCCATCAAAGAAATTCTAATTAGTTATTTCTTAGCCACACAATTTATCCAATGTGCAAACTAGTCAATCCTATGCCAGGGCTATTCAATTGGCAGCCCACGGGCCGAACCCGGCCCCCAAGGCAATTTGTTCTGGCCCCTCAAATAGTGTGACCAAGACAACAAAAATAAATGTAGTTCTTATTCTTATTTTTATGTATTTATTCATTGTTCTGTCATTTATTTTCATTGTAAAATTATCATTGGTTATTATCATTATTTGGTTACTGAGCAGCAATAAACACTTTAAAATAAGCAGTTTTCTTATGATTTTCTAAACTAGCCGTGTTTTAAATTTAATAAATGCATAATAATGGTGATAACTGTGAAACCAGGATTATTCTTCAGACTATAATCGTACAACCAAAATCTATAATCGTTGCATCCCTAATTGTTACGCAGTTTAAAACATAACATATGAATGTGTCTGAATGTAGAAGAAGCCTACTTGAGCAATACACTGATTTTGTGCCTCAAAATACATTTGGATATGCTTGTAAAAAAAGCCACATTGTACAATGCAGTGATGTTATGTAGTTTCAAAATACAACATATTAACGTTTTAATGTAGAAAAAGTCAACGTGGATGTCTTAAGGAGCAAAAATACAGCATATGAGCTTTTATATTGCTGTTGTGTCATCACTCATATTGCAAGTCATATCTCTCCGCCCCCCCCCCCCCGATTGGGATGCTTTTCATGAACTGGCCCCCCATGACAAACTAATTGAATAGCCCTGCCCTATATGTTGTAAAAATACAAATTTTTCTTCAATGATTAAAAAAAACATTTTAACAAGCATATTGACAAAACAAAAAGTACAAAAGTCTAACGATCAAATAATTTTTAAGAGTAATTTATTAACTTAATTTAATATTGAGCTCATCTAATGAGACTGGTGGGGACAATGTTTACAGCGCAAGTCTATTCTTGGTTTAATTTTGCAGATCATCCTCGACGTTCAGTCATGGCCTGTATTTATTTTTGATGTACATGAGTGGTACAAAGGTATCAGAAGGTTTAACCTGGTGCCGTGAAATTTATCTGCTGCAACTGATGCTATTGCCATGTCGTTAATCTAATGTAAACACCCTAGACGTCGCAATCAAAATGAAAAATAAATAAATAAATCAAAGGGCTGATGGCTTTTAATTTGCCGGTTTATTTTTTCTTCAGTATGTTTAGATAAAATGTAATTCTAGTAGTTTAATAATTTGTACTTTTTTGGAAACCATAAAGCGACCCACCCCCCTCCCCCCACTTTGGGAAACACTAATTTAAAATAAAGTGTCACTCACTTTTGAGTCGAGTGCTTTCTTGATGCTGATCCTCCTCTGGATTCTGGCCTCTCCTCTCTCGATCTGAGCCATGATCTTCTCAATGTCCTGCAACTCATTGCAGCGCTCCCAGAACACAGCTGCACAGACACAACACAATCCATTATTTTAAATAAAGCCTGAAATCTGGCACATTAAAGCTTAGACGTAAGGTGGCATCAAACCAATCGACGTACCAGAATATTCCATGACCTCCTCTGGGGTTTTGCCTTCAACCTCACGAGCAATGTTTTCAATGTCATCTCGTCCCCACTTCTCATTGGCCTTAATGAACTGGTTAAAGTCACGCTTGGTCCAGATAGTAAAACCCTGGATGTAGAGGACACATTGACATCAGCCGCTACATGAACATTATCCCGGAGATAGTGATAGCACAGAATAAGAAGTTTATTGTTAATGTTGAGGGATTAATTATACTAAAAAAAGCATCTTGTAAGTATGAAAGAATGGTGAAGTACACTCCACTGGGCTGTCATGTATATATATTCCCCATTGGGGTATACCTGTGAGAGGAGGTTCTCCTTCTCCTCCAGTTCTTCCTCATTAAGTGGTTCAGCTTCGTCAATCTTGGCCTGTTCCTCTTTCTGCATTTCAGCAGAGTTGGGCAGATCAGGGTTTCTTGGCACCTGTTTGCACAGTGGCATCATGCATTAGGAACTTCAGAATAATAATTAATTTATATAGCTTCTTTCTGGACTCAAAACGCTTCACAGATTTTTAATTATTTATTTCATTAAATAACTGCTTCTTTAGGTTTCATAATGTTATAATTAGCTTTTGGCTAGAAGCCTTTATGTTGAGCATCGACTGCTTTAAACTGCAATGTTATACTGCATTTTCCCTGTCAAATAAACCTACTTTAATTAAATTTAACAGCTTCACTGCACATTGTCAACCAAATGTTTAAGCAATCTAATCATTATTATTTTTTAACTAAATATTTTATTTTAGTAAATGTACAAAAGAAATTAAAATGTAATAGATGGTAAAATTCTAACTATATTATATTACATAACATAAAATATGACTTGTGGGTGTGTGTGTATGCATGTATGCATGCATGCATGTATGTATTAATATATATATTAGGTATTAGACATATCAAATAGACACTATTCAATAAGTTGTAACCCTTTTTTAATCCTTTTAAAATCTATTAGAGTTGTGAGCCATTCAATGTTGCTCTTTTTCTTTCTTTCTATATTATTTTCCTTTTCATTTAGTTTTTGTTGAAGTTTGTAGAGATTAAAACAAACAAACATGAAACATATTTTTCTGTAATAATAAATGTGAATAACTGATAGGGCTGGGCAATTTGGCCTAAAATAAAAAAAATAGATTCATTGAACATTTAAATGAACTCAATTAATGAACGATTATTTTATTTATTTTATTTTTCCCTCTTAATTCACAGTAAATGTGCTCAAATATTACAATTGAGAGGTTTCTGAATGAAGAGTGCATTACTTGATTTTAAAATAATTGAAAGAAACACACACCATCTATTATCTGTGATTATTTATTGAACATCAACGTTGAACAACTGAAATTAAAACACACATTGCCTAAAACCAACAGTCAATTTTTTCTTATAAAAAAAGTGAAAATAAATAACTTGCAATTTTGGAAACAAAATAAATTATTTTCAATGTTTTCAAAAGTAGAAAATAAGCAGCATCTCTTCTAAACAACATAATAAATAATGAATATTCTTGAATATTCCGTAAACAAACGGTCACATGACTTCACAAGCGGTTGGTAAAATAATTGAAAAAAATTGAGTTCTCAATGTCGATTTCAATTGCTTTTCGATTAATTGCCCAGCCTAATAACTGATGAACAAAATGTCCTAAAGTATATCAAAATAAATAAAAATGTTTAAAAATAATACAAAAAAAATAAATAAATGTAAATAAAGTGAACTAAAAGAGAAATAAACACACCTTATAGCCAATAGTCTTCCTGTAATACAGGATCTCCTTCTCCAGCAGCTCAAAGAGCCGAGGTGGGAAGAACTGAAAGTCCTGAACATTGGGCTGTTTGGGAGGACGTGGAGCCTGAGGAGATCAGATGAGTTTATTAAGACAGCTCTGGAGAAGAGGTTTCCAATTGAAATACTGATTATAGTCAGCGATGAGTTAAAGGGCTAATAATACCTTTGGTGCTTTGGGCTCGCTGACGCGCAGGGCTTCTCGAAAGTAAGCATCTACAGCGTAGTTGGCCTTGCGCTCTCTCTTGGGCGGCTCAATCCAGTTAGTGACGACCTGAGGAGAAGAGAAGTTCAGATCTCTTACTAACATTGAAAATCAAGACTATAATGACAAGCAATTGCAGTGATTTACATTGCATTACCTTCTTCTTTTCTCTGTAATCTTCCCCCTCAAAGTTATACACGCTGTTCTCTGTGTCCATGGTGAAGTTTCTCAGAGAGCCTTCTCCAAGATTGGCCATCTTCTCCTTCATCTCCATGGTCTAAAACATTGTAAAGAGAGATGCTATTAAAGTACAAATGAAATTAAAACTAGCCATATTGATTTTGTTAGCTCACATTGTTAGTTCTGTGGTGAACTCATCAGTGCATGTCATTAAGAAAAAAAAAATGTCTGCCCTAGTATTCTATAATCAAAATCTGAAAATTCACTTACTGTTAGTTTCAGTTAAATTCTCAGATTACATCTGTCTGAGGTATTGGGCGTGGCTAACAAACTTAACCACGCCCCTCCAGCTGTCAGTTTTGACAACAAACAGAGATGGTGAGGAGGAAGTGTCTGTAAGGTTGTAATTACTCTCCCCACACCACTTCCCCCATCTTTCTGAATAAAATCCCCTACTTTACTACATACAATCAGCTTGCAGTAAAAAAAAAAAAAAAAAAAAAAAAAAAAAAGCCACGTCCACAGTTTTCTCTTCTAATACTCTGTTTCTATAGGAACTGCATCACAATACGAAAAAAACAGTCATAGCTTCTGGTTCATGTGGACTTTAAACCATTGAAACAATGCAATTGCAATGCAATGTCTCTAGATCTGGGGTTTACCTTCTTCTCTCCTCTCTCCAAAATGCCATCAATATCCTCATCTGTGATCTCGCTCTCTTTAGAGGCAAACACATGAGTGGCACCGTGTCGAATGATAGAAAGCATCTCATCTTTGCCCAGTTTGTTCATGCTCGGATCAACCAGTCTGCCTGTAGGTTGCATGTAAAAAAATTATATTTAAAAAAAAAAAAAAAAAAAAAGAGCAATATTTTTATTACAATAATATATGAAAAATAAACATTGCACTGTTCAAGGTTCTTAAACCTTTTCCAAACACAAATATAGAGCACTTTTTAAGCACTTTCCAGGTGCATTTTCAAACTTTTCCAGCAAGTGTGGCAAAGTACATATTTAAATAGAACATTCATTCATTTTCCTTCGGCTTAGTCCCTTTATTATTCTGGGGTCGCCACAGCCGAATAAACCACCAACTTATCCAGCATGTTTTACACAGTGGATGCTCTTCCAGCTGCAACCCAGTACTGGGAAACACTCATACACTCACATTTATTTAAATATTTATTCATTATATCAGATGCTATTTGTTCCTGTATTCTGTAGCATAGTACAGTTATCCTAAGGAACAATTTTGATGGCATGTTTGCTGCTCCATGTTTATTCTCTTAAATGTAAATTATTTGTATCATAAATGTGTCATGCTACAGACGCATTTGCAGACTCCAGGGTATCATATGCATAAATACACAATATGGAAACACAATAGACAATAAAATAACGCAACAAGCATTAATTTAACACCACATTTCACACCATTTACTATTGGCTTATTAAATGTCCATTATTATGATGTTAACCATTTAATAACACTTATAAAGTATGATCTTATTTTACATCCCTAATTCCAATACCTAAACCCTAAAACTACTACCTTACTATTAATAAGCAGCTAATTAGTAGTTTAATGATGACACAGATTTGTGGTGTTGCCTGCTTTTGATGGGACGAGTCGTCTTCACAGTTTACAGTGCACGTTATTAAATGATGTTAACCATTTAATAGCACTTATAAAATATGATCTTATTTTGGATGCCTAATTCCAATACCTAAACCCTAAAACCACTACCTTACTAACTATTAATAAGCAGCTAATTAGTAGTTTTAGCTAAAAGTCTTGGTTTAGTAATGGTTTGTTAATGATCAGTTAATAACTTGAATTGTACATTAAAATGTTACCCAACATTAACGACTAGATGTCCAAAAGTGATTTTATACATGCACAGAAATCATATTAAAAGCGTAAAGTGTCTACTTATTGTTATCCATTTCAATCAAAAAGATTCATTTTATTTATATAGTTAATAATTATTAACTATGTAGAGTAAGAAAAAAGGTTTAACCAATTTTATCTTAGAGACTGGCACGAACAGGCCTATGCAGACTCCCATTTTAAAAAACGTACATCACGGCGAGACATGCCGGGAGCCTCTCCATTCACACAACGAATTTGAGTTCTCTCATCCTTCAGTCCGAGTTTATTCTTCTGAGGTAATCTAAGAACACTATCAGTGCTGCGAATAGTTTGTAAAGACTGTCCAGCTCACGCTGCTTACACCGCTTGATTAAACAAAGTACGGCTTTCGAAAATGATGACATGAAACTCTGCTGGGTAGTTGCACTGGTTTACCAACATTTGTTTGGGTCTGTAATTTCTTAGCAGCTTCATAAGGGTGGTATTGTTTTAAATGATGAAAGAGCTTTGTGGTGTTGCCTGCGTTTGATGGCACGAGTCGTCTTCGCAGTTTACTGTACAATGCACACTATTAAATGATGTCAACCATGCAATAGCACTTTTAAAGTATGATCTTATTTTACATCCCTAATTCCAATACCTAAACCCTAAAACTACTAAGCAGCAGTGGCGGCTGGTCAATAGAGGGCGCTGGGGCGCCGCCCCCCCTTCAAGTTAGACCCCTTTAATATGTTAATGTTTATTATCACAAATATTAACAAAATAAATTGATTTAATTATAACATTCTAACATTTATTGTAGTCATACTAACATTTATTGAAAAAAAAATGTATGAACAATATTTTTTCATATGTGTGCGGGGCGCCGGACTAATGGGTGTCTATGTAGGTACACGAACATTTTCAATGCACGTGATATGACAATAAGCTCTAATTGGCCTGTTTTAAAGTGTCTTTGGGGCGCAGCGCTCTGAACCTCCCATTTTTGCTGTTAGAACGAATCATATTTGTTTTGATATGATTGGCCTTATGTGATTGGACCATTCTCACCAAAGAGCTTAGAATGCATTTTCTCGAGATGAAGGAAAATTCCGTTGTATATTTGCAAAGATATCCGTTCACAAGGCGTTTGGATGAAGAAAAAAAGAATAAAGGAGCTTGGACCAGATCGACCTTCTTTGCAAATTCACCAGTAGTCAAGTGATCGCGAGCGTGCAAATATTCGGGGCTTTTCCAGCATTGTTATGACAAACTGGGTTTGCCAGGTTCTGATGTACAGCAAGTCATCCCTTTTACTATTTCCGTGTTTGCTGTTTCAAACAGCATGACGCAAGAGAGGCTGAATGCAGTGGCCATGCTGTCAATAGAGAAGAGACTGGTGACTGAGATGACTGACTTTAACCAAAAAGTTATTGAGAAATTTTCAAGCCAGAAAAAAAGGAGAGGAAAATTTATTTTCAAGTAGTGCTACTGGCCAGTGATTAGGCAACATTTGTTTGTTTGTGTGTGTGTGTGTTTACTGATTATCTTGATTACTTCATTACTGATAATAAACCCAAATTGAACTAAAATGAACTGATTTGTGATGCATTTATTGTATGCTTTAGTCATATTTTAGTTTTTTGATGCATCACCTGAAAAATGGCTTTTACACTTACTTTACCAACACTTTTTTTTTTTTTCTGGTGTTTGCGCCCTCCCCACATTTTTTAACACCAGCCGCCACTGCTAAGCAGCTAATTAGTAGTTTATTGAGCTAAAAGTCTTAGTTTGATAATGGTTTATTAATGATCAGTTAATAGCTTGAATTGTACATTAAAATGTGACCCAACATTTTAATGACTAGATGTCCAAAAATGATTTTATACATGCACAGAAATCATATTAAAAGCGTAAAGTGTCTACTTATTGTTATCCATTTCAATCAAAAAGATTCATTTTATTTACATAGTTAATAATTATTACATATGTAGAGTAAGATAAATGACTGCAAAAGCAACACCAATTACTTTTAAGTAATTTCAAGCACCTTATCCAAAATCAAAGCATCAAAATTACAGCTTGCAAACAATAGACTAAAATTCAATTGACTTCCAGCATCCGTACAAACCCTTAATGTGACAAATGTGAGTTGCATGAATCTAGAAATAGCTTTATGGTAATTAGAATTAAGCTTCTAGAGATATTTTAATATAATACAAGCATACAACTAATAATTATTATATTAAAAGTTAACACTTTAAATTAAGGTCCCATTAGTTAATGCATTTACTATCATGAACAATACATTGATTCATGTTTATTAATGTTAGTTCATGAAAATAAAGTTGTTCATTGTTAGTATATGTTAACTTAGTGCATTAACTAATGTTTACAAGGTCAAATATGATTGGCAAATGCTGTACAAGTATTGTTCATTAGAAGTTCATGGCAGTAAATACATTAACATCAACTAATGAAGCTTTATTGCGAAGTGTGACCATATAAAAATAGTTATAATATTTCAAAATTAAAAAGTAATCAAAGTAGCTGAATATTTCACGAAGTAATATTTAATTTTAAAGTAATCAGAAAGTAAATGAGTGTTTGATATTTTACCTTGTTGAATGACAATAGAGTCCAATCTGAGCTTCATTTCTGCACGCTCCACAATTCTTTCCTCAACCGTATTGTCGGTGATAAAGCGGAAAACCCGCACTTGTTTCTTTTGACCAATCCTGTGAGCACGATCCTGAACAGACAGAATCAAACAAAGGAAGTTGTTTAAATAAACCAACAGGTCTGGGAAAGACAGAAAAACAATATGCTACACATGAGTCCAAACATAAAAGGCAAATCAAAAAGGTCAAACTGCATACAGACCATAGCCTGAAGATCCACTTGAGGATTCCAGTCCGAGTCGTAGATGATGACCACATCAGCGGTGGCCAGATTGATGCCGAGTCCTCCTGCTCTTGTGCTCAACATGAACAGAAACTTGGAGCTGTTGGGCTCGTTGAAGGCATTGATGGAAATCTGAGGAGATTAGAAAAAAAAAAGTCAGACTGTAGAATTAAAAAATAAAATAAAAATATAAAAACTCAGCACTTTACGATTATTTCTAGCACTTTATACAGATTTCTTCAAAATCAAGAAGCTTCACAGCATGAACTATAGAAACTAAAACTTCCAAAAGAAATCTCCAAAGAAATTTCAAGCTTTATGTAGATATATTTCTCATGTGTCATTTGCATAGATTTCAGTACATTTATCGACCTCACATGATTCATAGCAATAGAACTGCAGAAACTATTTTCCCCTACCCCGGAGAACCATCAGTCTATGGCAGGGGTGCTCAACCCTGTTCCTGGCGATCGACCTTCCAGCTGATTTCAGCTCCAACCCTGATCAAACACACCTGAACCAATTATTTAGAACGTGAGGAGCGCTTGATAATTACAGGCAGGTGTGTTTGATAAGGGCTGCAACTAAAAACTGCAGGTAGGTCGATCGCCAGGAATAAGGTTGAGCACCCCTGGTCTATGGCATTGGCTCCTTTAAGGCGGGGCTTCCTTCAAGTTTGTCCATATTGATCGTTACACTTTTCTTCATTCAAAACTATACAAGTGACATGTCTTGTGTGTTCTATAGTCTTAGATAATACTTCAAATGTGAAAATCATTTGGATACCTGTCGCTCCTCATGAGGAGTCTGTCCATCGAGCCGACAGTAACCATAATTACGCCACATACAATAATCCTCCAGAATGTCCAGCACCCTGGTCATCTGACTGAAGATCAACACACGAGAACCTGCAGGAAGAACAAATAGGAAAGCATGTTAAAAATTTTAACTATTTAATTTAATATTTACACCTAAAAACAATGTCTGGTAATCACCTTGCTCTTTGAGCTTGGGCAGCAGCTTGTCCAGCACCACCATCTTCCCGCTGTTGACCACCAGGTGAAGATCAGTGGTGTAGGGTGGGCCAGGCTCCGCTCCGTCAAACAGGTAGGGATGATTGCAGCATTTCCTCAGCTGCATCAGCACGTTAAGCAGACGCATTTTGTCCATCTTGCCAGCAGAGTTAAGAATGTCAATGTCCTTCATCAAAATCTTGGTGTACCTAAAGAACATTAAATATATTTATTAAATATATGTATTAATTATAGATATATATATATATATATATATATATATATATATATATATATATATATATATATCTTTTTTTTTTTTTTTTTTCATAATCAAAAAAATTATAAATTACAGATGCCAAGCCTGCCTTCTACATATGAAGGTTTAAAAAAAATGAAGGTTTAAAAAAAAACAAACACAGCTTCCTATCTTCATGTTTCAGTTGAGATTACGCCAAACACTGAATAAAAATGCACATTTTAAAGCACTGCGCAGGATCTTTAAAGCATTTTATATTATTTTACCATTCTCTCTGCATCTTGCTGAGTCCAACATATATCTTGATTTCCTTTTTGGGGAGTAGAGACTTCTCCACATCTGCTTTGATACGTCTCAGCAGGAAGGGACGCAGAACCTGTACAAAAAGGGTATTTTGTGGTTATAAATAAAGCATTTACACCATTTTTAAAAATCTCAGAAATCAAGCTAAAGAATCTCAACATCAAAAATCAAAGTAAATATCAACCCAAAAAATTATTATTACTTAATAAATGTATAGGGGCTTTAATATATAAAACAAGCAATATTTTTCAAATTGTCACTCTTTGATTTACCAAAAAATATCTATACATCTACAGGTTTTTAAAAGAAAAAAGAAAAAGCACTTACAGTATGTAAACGTTCCACCAACTTTGTGTCACCCAGACAGTTATTGGTGTCAAACCAGGCATCAAAATCCTGCACAAAGACAAAAGGTTAGTTTACAAGCACACATTCTCACTTTAACCATGTGGCAATTCTTTATACATTAAGATTGAAGAAAACACTAAACTGTGATATAAGGGTTCCCATGCTTTTATGAACAGCAGATTCAAGAACTTTTAATGGCTTTTTTTAAAAGCGCTATTAATTTTAAATCAATCACTTTTGTAATTTCTACCCCAGCGCTTACTGTTATTAACATTTCACTTACACTTAATTATACATTAAAAATGTCAGTTTCATTAGGAGTCTTTAAAACAAAACATGGAAACTGCTGAATTTTATTGACACTACTGATCTTGACGCAGAAGACGAATAAAGATTTTATTATTATTATTTTTTATTTTTTTTTACATTTACTGTGTTTAATAACAACATTGTTTTTATGGTCATTAATCCTTAGTTGGGAAAAAGCAGAAGAGTGTGTTATTTTTGTATACATATGACAGTGTACTTACACAAAATGTTAATAAATATATTTTGCAAAAAAAGGCATGTTCAAAGAATTTTAATAAAATTGTTGAATTTAATACTAGTGATATTCAAATGTGGTTTCTGTAACAGGGCTGGAAACTGCGACCGTTTTGGTCGCATATGCGCCTGAAATTTTATCTATGCGACCTCAAAATTTATTTGAAAGCATTTGTGCGAGTGCATAAAATTGTTGCATGCGATCGGTTTTCACTGCAAAATGCTCACCGCATGCACAGATGTAGGACACATTCACGCAGAATGCAGCTTTGCACTTAAAACTGTTGCCATGTCAACTTGCTGCAGTAAACAAAGCCGGCAATGCTTGCCCCGCCTTCGCACTCTTTTTATTGGCCCACTGCGCTTCAACTGATCGCAAATGGATTGGTTAAAATCAGCTGTCAATCACTCAGTCAACGCCTTCTGCCTTCAGATGACAGGAGAGCTACAACCGCGAAAATGTAAAGCGCTGAAGATGAGAATGACAACAACATGGTCAGATTTTGTTTTAGAAACTACCTAAAGCAACAAATAATGGCACATCTGATTACTGATCGTGGTGAATGTTAATTTACCATTTACATTTGTCGAAGAGTGGATAAGAGACTTCCATTGGCTTCAAGTCCGCTATGAAAATAACTAAAGCATTCACTGTAAAGTCTGTGGGATGGAATTTTCAGGTAACTGTTTGCCACATCTACACATTTTAAGCACGAGATGTTTTGTTTAATCCTTCATTTAATCGCCAGATGCTGTCAATCGTGCAGCTATAAGTAAAAGTTAACACCACGTACACCATCGCAAAAGGGCTTGCATTGACTAAGATTAAATAGTCGATATTTAGATAGTAGAAATAGTAGATAGTAATAGTAGATTAAATAATTAATATTGCAGCTCATGAAAAGACCGGTATTGCTATTAAAATGACGTATAAAAATAATAAGGTATGTCAAAACCATCTGTGCAATATCAGACATCACCCGTGAGAACACAGCACAGTTATCATTAACAGATTCATTCATTTAAAATAGTGCATGCAGGGCTGGTGAGCAGTCCGTCCGTGTATCTTTTGGTCACTCAAGTATGTTATAAAAATGTATTTTCTTGTGATAACAGGATTTCGTTGAGACATATTTTCCTCAAGCAAGCATATACTTTTTTTTGCTTGTTAGTTTTGATTAGTGTTGATTTCAAATGCAATAAATCTGTTTATATAAAACTTAGCAACGGTGCTCATAATTGGTGGGTGCGACTAAATTTTGACTGGTGCGCCTACATTTTTTAAAGTTAGGAGCACCAGTGCTACCAAGCAAAAGGTTAATTTCGAGCCCTGTGTAATATTGATAAAATGTGCATTATTTGTCAGCGTTATCGTACAAGATTTAATGTTAGGATTTTTAATTTCCGAATTTCTAATTTTTTTTGGACAATTGAGTACAATTGCTGAAATCAAACCATAAACAAATGCAATTTCAAATTTTATTCAAGCATCTGTGTTTGCTTTCAAGTACTTTCCAGGCCTTGAATCCATATGTCTGAAATTCAAGTACTTTTAAGTGCCCTCAAGAAGTGTGGGAACCTTGAAAATAAAGCTGGACAGCATAGAATCCATCAAATTGACAGAAAGTGTCACCTCTGAGGAATTGAAAACATCTGGCAGCAGGAAGTTGAGCAGGGCCCACAGCTCATGAAGGTTGTTCTGCAGTGGTGTTCCAGTTAGCAGCAATCGATTTGTAGTCTTGAACTCTCTTACAATCTCTGAAAGCTTAGAGACAAACCACCAGATGAATATTTCAGCTTAGAGGCGCGCACAATCAGTCTTCTATCGATTCCTGGTAAAAGAGACAAACCTTGGACTTTTCGTTCTTGATACGGTGAGCCTCGTCAATAACCAGGTATCTCCAGTTGAACTTTTTGAAGACGGCTCTCTCGATAATGAGCATCTCGTAGGAGGTAACGCACACATCCCATTCGCCAGGCAGCAGCGTGTCGCGGATAAAAGCCGTCTGCAAGCAGGACAGAGTCATTTAAAGTTGTTCCAGCAGTGAAATCACAATACAGATCAACTGGAAAAGCAGACTTACTCTTTCCTCCCGGTCCCCGATGAGGCAGACGGCTTTTAGGGAGGGAACCCAGCGCTTGAACTCATTCATCCAGTTATACAGGGTGGATTTGGGCACCAGGACCATGTGGGGTCCAGGAATGTTTCTATAGTGCTTCATGTAGCCCAGAAGAGAGATGGTCTGGAGAGTCTTACCAAGACCCTGATGGGACAAAAAAAAAAAAAAAAGACATTTGTCATTAAAGACCGTATTTTACAGCTCCCCTAGAGTTAAACAGTTGAGTTTTATCATTTTTTAATCTATTCAGCTGATCTCCTGGTCCACTTTTAGCTCAGCTTAGCATAAATCATTAAAACAGATTAGACCAGTGGTGGGCAAACTTTTTAGACCCGAGGGCCACACCAAGTTTTGTAAACCAAGTGAAGGGCCACATGTCAAATCCTTCAAAAAATAACTTTTATTTATAGTGGCAGTTTGCATGGAACATGTAATATCGGACAGAAACATGTCACATTAACACACATTTTTTTAATAGTTATTATTGAGTCATATTTACAAGTCAAATTAATTTGCACTGCTATTTATATTTACTTATCAATCATCATAAAACAATGAAATAATCCCTTATAAAATATAATAATAATAATAATAATAATAATAATATAATGTAATAATTTTTACAGTGGAGATTAGATAAGATATTGTCTGATAGAAAAAATCTTATATTAACATTAAAAATAATTTGAATGTTTGCGTGAAAAATGCCGACCTAGGTTGTAGTTTTTAAAAATAGCAATACTTTCTTGGCATATTAGACATAGCGCTTTCTGTCTGATATTGGTAAAGAAGTAATTTGTTGTCCATTCTTCCTTAAACACATGACATTCAGAGTCAATTTTTCTTTTTTTTGCCTGACTCATTTTCACTCATTAACGGTCGAGTGCATTTTAATATCTAATTTTACTGGTTGCTCTAACTGTACCGCGTGCAATACAGCCATCAAATGGCGTTCACTTGTATTGCATCATTAATTTACTAATTCTGAAACCAAACCGTTAGTCAGAAGCAGCATTTTAAAAAATCCCTTGCGGGCCGGATGAAAGAGTTTAGCGGGTCGCATTTGGCCCACGGGCCGTAGTTTGTCCACCTCAGGATTAGACCATTAGCATCTCATACATACATGACCAACAAGTTTTCATAATCTTCCCATTTCCTATTTAGTTACATCATGTATTAAGACTGAGAGAAATTAAAAGCCATATCAACCTAGTAAATAGCAACATTTAATTTTCAGTCAGTCTTAATACACAATGTAACTGCAGAAGAGTCAAGGTTTAAATAGAAAAGTTATGGAATATCAGTGGTCTTTTTTGAGCAAGATGCTAATGGTCTAATCCAATTCAATCATCTATGCTAAGCTAAGCTAAAAGTGCTTCTCCCAGACCCAGAAATCTGCTGAAGGGTTTAAAAAAAGAAAAACTGAACGGTTTAACTTTAGGAGACTTATAAAAGGATCATACGTCCAAGAAAAGTGAAGCGTTCCTTTAAAACAATTTCCAATTTCTAGCACCTGCAAATCTGAGTCAAGCATGACTAAAAAAAATGGACCTATAAATACACAATTTTGGTATTTCATAAGCCCTAATAAAAGGACTGCTGGGCAATCATACCATTTCATCAGCAAGGATTCCATTGATTCCGTTCTCATAGAGAGAAATGAGCCAGTTCAGTCCACGGACCTGGTAGTCTCTCAGTTTACCGGTTTTCACATCTGTCAGAAAATGTTTAGTGGCAACAATAAGCTTACTCTGACAAATTATAACTAACTGAACAAATTATTGAATGAAAATCAATATACAGTAGTCAACATCTGAAGTGGATCAAATCCTTTCATCAAAATTGGATATTGAACAACATTCATTTTTTTTGATCCTTTTCAAATGTTGACTACTCTACAGTCTTGTATAGACGTGCTGTTCCACATGCTAATAGCAGAAGTGTACTTGTGGACTTTTGATAAGTGCTTGATGTTTAACTCACAGGAAGGAGAGTCATCAAAACGTGTGCAAACGCTGGTGGCTTTGCTGTTCTCACTTAGCAGCTCCTCGTCCTCCTCCTGCTCAGTCCGACGATGGCGGTTACTATTAAAAATAATAATAAATACACAAGATAACAGGGTTAAATTTAAGACTTTAAGGCATTTTTAAGACCATAATGAATGAAATTTTAGACTCATTAAGGGCTAAAAGGCTAAGGAATGTTTCAAATGGCCCAGATGGAAAATATATATTTTTTGCCTTATCAAAAAAAATATTATAATTTACAACAATATATTTTTTAAATATTTCAGATTTTTCTCTTATCAAAATATTGTATATATTGCGTAAAAACAAGCAAGCTCTACTTGTATCCATACACTTTTTTCCAATATAAACTTTCTTTAAAAAAAAAAAAAAAAAAGAAAAAAAAAAGAACAAATGTTTTATAAAATTTTAAAAACTATAATAAACTAAATCTATGCACAACAATCTGTCCAGGTTGATGTCCTCAGCAGTAAATACATCGGGAACTTTTAAACAAATGTTATTGCAAGGAAAATAACTAAACCATTATGATAAATAGAGTTAAAAAATTACTTTTATAAAATAAAAGTTTAAAGTTTTATTAAGATTTATTGTTGGTGATTGTATGGGTTTTGGCCAGATTCAGTAGCAATACATAAAGAAAAATTAAGACCCGTTTAAAAAAGATTTAAGACCTACAACACAATATTTCAGTAAATTTTAGACTTTTTAAGGCCTAAAATTTGGATTTTGAGATTTAAGATATTTTAAGACTTTAAGACCCCGCAAAGCCCTGGATAAACTCTTCAATCTGTCAAAAAGATGATTATCTTATATACACATTACCTCCAAGTGGAGTCAAAAGATTATTTTATTATTAATAAAATAAATAAAGATCGCAATTTAAACTGCAATCATTTAAAAAATCTATTACTGTGCTTATTTGTAGAGTTGCTTAATTTTGCCAAACAGGTTAACTTTATTAGTAACCAATAATAACAACTAGTAATAACTAATGATATTCTTACAAAATGAAAATTATGGATATTTCAAAAAGTGGAACATTTCATGAAGAAAATCACTATCCGCCACGTTAGAAATTAATGGGAAACTAAGCATTAGCAGAAAAATAATCCAAGCATTATCTTACTAAGAGCTAATTTAATATATCAAATTTAAAATGCAACATTGAGATTTAATGATTTAACTTTTATCTTTGCTTTCAGTTGTATAGCAAAACGCGTTTTATAATACGTATTATTTCATTTTAAATTTGAAATTAAACAGTGTGTGTGGGTGTGTGTGTGCGCATTTCTCATAGTTCTACTTGCTGTCAAATTTCTTGCTGTCAAAAGTAAAATGACAGTTTTTCCACAGAAAAAAAAATACATTTTTAATAACATATACATTTAAAAAGTGACTCAGCAGCATCACAAATACTCATTAAAGCAATTCAGTTGGAAAAATGTGAACAAACTCACTCTCCAGCAGACAGCAGGTTCTGCTTCTCATCTTTTTTAATGCGAGGACGGCCAGGCTTCATTTTCAGAGGTGAAGTTGGGGTCTTCTGGGCTGCTGGTTGAATGAAATGAGCAAACACTTCTGTCTGCTTCAAGAGGTACTCAAATCTGTTGGTCCGGTCTGTTTGCTGTAGAAACAAAGCATAGGTCAACAATAAACACAAAGCCAT
Organism: Danio kyathit; assembly: GCA_903798195.1. Taxonomy (NCBI): domain Eukaryota; kingdom Metazoa; phylum Chordata; class Actinopteri; order Cypriniformes; family Danionidae; genus Danio; species Danio kyathit. The sequence goes on along the minus strand of LR812519.1, from coordinate 65,668,069 downwards.
GTCTACTTACTGATCAGCATTCTTATATGATGGCCAAATGCTTTAATAAACCATGTTACTTTGATTTGTTAAAGGTGCATTACCACTTTTTCTTCATATCCACCCAGCAGGTCCTTTCCCTTTGCTGAGGGAGGTGATGACGACTGTGCTTCACTATCCATCGCTGTATCTGATGCTTCATCATGGCCATTTTCTGAAGTATCATCCTTCAAGAGATACAATAGAAACAATTCTGTTGAATTAGTCAAGCTCTTATGTCACGGTCACACCAGAGTTTGAGCATGTAAAGTTCTGTTGTATGGCTCATGAATTTCTGTCCAGAGAGGTCATGTTTTCATTTTTGATTGGTCTCACAGTCACATGATGCGATTTCGCAGGTCACAGTTCACAAACCTTGAACTTTGCAACGCAGTGAACTGCAAAACTTGTCGCACAAGCTTGCATTTCCGGTCTGCTGCATTTGCATGCGTATGAATGAAAGTCTATGGGGCGAAAAGTAAAGTGTGATCGTGGCTTAAGAGCAACTAAAAAAAAATTTTTTTAAATGTTATACTAAAAGTTATATTAGCAAGACTATTTTTAAAGTTTAAAAATACAATTTATATCAATCTGCATTACACACACACACACACAAAATGTTTAAGGTTTTAATAACATGCATTTTAAGATAAAGATGTCAGCTGGGTCAGTTGGTGTTTCTGTGTGGAGTTTGCATGTTCTCCCTGCGTTCGCGTGGGTTTCCTTCGGGTGCTCCGATTTCCCCCACAGTCCAAAGACATGTGGTACAGGTAAATTGGGTAGGCTAAATTGTCTGTAGTGTATGAGTGTAAATGAGTGTTTGTGGATGTTTCCCAGAGATGGGTTGCGGCTGGAAGGGCATCCGCTGCGTAAAAAATGTGGTGGATAAATTGGCGGTTCATTCCGCTGTGGTGACCCCGGATTTATAAAGGGACTAACCCGAAAAGAAAATGAATGAATGATGTTAATATGTTTTAGAAAACAAAATCCTGAAGAAAAGATACAAATTTTTCTTAGCGCATAAAGCATTTATTGTCTGTAGATTGAAGACTTTCTTATCTAATTTTAAACCATTTTAAGAATTAATTTAGTTAGCTAAAACTCAGTTATTCGTGGTTTAAATTTTGGACAAGAAAGTTGTGATTAAATGTAAGCAACAAAAGATCAACACTTCAAAGAGGTTATGATACAATTGGAAATAAATATCCTGAAAAAAACAAAGGACAAATCTTAATTACATTAACATCAATAAATGTATTTAGAAATAAGACTAGGTTTTAATTTTAACCCAACTTAAATGAAAGGGTTTGTTTTCACTCAAGCCATATGATTGGACCAATTTAAGACACGCCCACGAGTGCAAAATTACATCATCAGTATTTCTAGTCCTTTTCTGGAAGTGAAACAAACATTTTAAGTGCATACGTTTAATTAAATATAGTTGTCGAATGGAAGTACAACAACAATATAGACAAACTCAAATTGTGCCCAAATGTTGATTAGAAAACATTACTTTATTGTTATGAAGAGAACCTGACCGTTGACGACGGTTAAGACAAATCAAATCTCTCAACACGAAGTTCGTTTTCAAAGCAATACAAACCATATAGTTCAGCTTAATATAAATCCCAATTGCAACAATACAAGACCGTTTTTACAACAAAATTAGCAATATATATATATATATATATATATGTCATTCTAGAGTGACATTTATCACATCATTAAGTGGCGGGTAATTCCCAGTTCAGCCTCACACTACAGAAACTTCACATGAGAAATCTCGAACAAGTGAACTTTTATTAGCAAAAAAGTCTACAATATAAAAACCCCAAACTAACATCGGCTGCTCAAGCATTACGTTATTTATCCGCCAGATTCATGTAGCAAATCATGGTTTTATTTTACATAATGTTACCCCTCCGTAAGTTAGGTTAAAAGTAACAAAATAACAACACGATCGTGAATCCTATTCAGTTCATTCAGAGGTAAACAACACATCAAACCGGGCATCTTTCTCACTCCATCCCTAAATCTGTCAATCTACCAATATTAAAAAGTGATCTGAGGTTGTTATGAGCGTGAAAATGGACGCCGATCTGCTCATCTATTCATCTAAGCAGGAACAATACATGCTAACAAAAACTTTGAGGCGCGCTCTCGTGAGACGCGTGAAGACGTTTCGACGGCGCTTCGTTTCCAGCTCCATCAGTCCGTGTTTTACTGTACCAGATCATTTATAAAGTCATAATCGGTGTTATTTGACGCTAATGGACCCCTCACCTCTGCCGGACCGGCCGGGTCGAGTTGGCTCGGCTCTTCTTCCCGCTGCTGCTCCATGCTGCTTTCTGTTTGGGACATGATAGGCTGGCTAATTCCGTTATTTCGCGATGGATCCGAGTTGTTTCGTTAAAAATATGCCAGAAAAGCCGAAAAAGTATATCGGTTTGATTGGAAAGTTTCAAAATATTGCCCAAATTGAGCAAGCGCACCACGCGTCATTCACGGTCCCCGGCTTTTCTGTTGACACCGTTCCCGCAAAACGGGCCCGGCTGTAGAATATCGCGAGATTTTCACACCGATGACGTCACATGTACACTAACAGGGAAATTCATTTTTATTATATTTCCACCACAAATGTAAATTTACTAATACCAAACCATATTTTCCTGTTTTATTTTTGGAAGAATTTAGTCATTATTTAAATGTAATTTCATTATCTAAAACTAAGTAAGCAAACATAACTATTTTATTTTGTAATGACTTTAATTTGTATACTGTAATTGATTTTTAAATGTCTTACCCTCAAATCATGTTTAAATCATGTTCCTTATTATTTATTCTTTCTTTCTTTCTTTTTTTCTTTCTTTCTTTCTTTCTTTGTCTCTCTTGTATCTTTTTTCATTGACAATGTAATTAATCTTCTGTATTGTAAAGTAATATTGATTTAAACTTGTCATCTGTTTTTTTGCTATATATATATATATATAATAGTAATATTATATTATACTATAATATTATACTATAATATATAGTCCCATTATGTCTATCTCTAGATGTGATAAACTATTGGTATTTCTTTTTATCTTTTTTTCTTTTTTTATTTCTATGATTTTTTCGGGTATTGGTTTATAATATTATACTATAATATATAGTCCCATTATGTCTATCTCTAGATGTGATAAACTATTGGTATTTCTTTTTATCTTTTTTTCTTTTTTTATTTCTATGATTTTTTTGGGTATTGGTTTTTTTCTTTATTGGTACCATTGTAGTAGTAGTAGTAGTAGTAATACTAATAATAATAATAATAATAATAATAGTATTTGTATTATAGTTTACAAAAAAATTAAATCTCTTACTATTGTTACAAATATGCAACTAAAACATCTAATGTATGTTCGCTTTTAGGGTTTATTGTATAATTTATATTAATGCTATAATAGTGTGTATTCCTGGGTCTATTACATTAATAAATAAATACATATTTAACAGACTAATATATATATATTTGTTGTCTGAATCGGACTGGAGCTCTCTGCCCTTTACCGATCCAGTCACGGGCCCATCAAGACTCACTCTCATTTCATCAGTCCATAAAACCTTAGAAAAATCAGTCTTGAGATATTTCTTGGCCCAGTCTTGACGTTTCAGCTTGTGTGTCTTGTTCAGTGGGGGTCGTTTTTCAGCCTTTCTTACCTTGGCCATGTCTCTGAGTATTGCACACCTTGTGCTTTTGCGCACTCCAGTGATGTTGCAGCTCTGAAATATGGCAAAACTGGTGGCAAGTGGCATCTTGGCAGTTGCACGCTTGACTTTTCTCAGTTCATGGGCAGTTATTTTGCGCCTTGGTTTTTCCACACGCTTCTTGCGACCCTGTTGACTATTTTGAATGAAACGCTTGATTGTTCGATGATCACGCTTCAGAAGCTTGGCAATTTTAAGAGTGCTGCATCCCTCTGCAAGATATCTTACTATTTTTTACTTTTCGGAGCCTGTCAAGTCCTTCTTTTGACCCATTTTTCCAAAGGAAAGGAAGTTGCCTGATAATTATGCACACCTGATATATGGTGTTGATGTCATTAGACCACACCCCCTTCTCATTACAGAGATGCACATCACCTAATATGCTTAATTGGTAGTAGGCTTTCGAGCCTATACAGCTTGGAGTAAGACAACATGCATAAAGAGGATGATGTGGTCAAAATACTCATTTGCCTAATAATTCTGCACTCCCTGTATATGTGTGTATATATATATATAAGTCAGAATTATTAGCCCCCCTTAATTATTAGCACCCCTGTTTATTTTTTCCCCCAATTTCTGTTTAACAAAGAGAAGATTTTGTCAACACATTTCTAAACATAATAGTTTAATAACTCATTTCTAACAACTGATTTATTTTATCTTTGCCATGATGACAGTAAATAATATTTTACTAAATATTTTTTAAGACACTTCTATACAGCTTAAAGTGACATTTAAAGGCTTAACTAACTTAATTAGGTTAACTATTCAGGTTAGGGTAATTAGGCAAGTTATTGTATAATGATGGTTTCTTCCGTAGACTATCGAAAAAAAAAAATAGCCTAAAGGGGCTAATAATTTTGTCCTTTTAATGATGTTTAAAAAATGTAAAACTGCTTTTATTCTAGTCGAAATAAAACAAATAAGACTTTCTCCAGAAGAAAAAATATTATCAGACATACTGTGAAAATGGCGACGCAGTGGCGCAGTAGGTAGTGCTGTTGCCTCACAGCAAGAGACATGCGATAGTCCAAAGACATGCGGTGCAGGTGAATTGGGTAGGCTAAATTGTCTGTAGTGTATGAGTGTGAATGAGTGTGTGGATGTTTCCCAGAGATGGGTTGTGGCTGGAAGGGCATCCACTGCGCAAAAACGTGTTGGATAAGTTGGTGGTTCATTCCGCTGTGGCAACTCAGGGTTAATAAAGGGGACTAAGCCGAAAAGAAAATGAATGAATGAATGAATACTGTGAAAATTTCCTTGCTCTGTTAAACATAATTTGGGAAATATTTAAAAAAGAGAAAAAAATTCAAAGGGGGGCTAATAATTCTGACTTCAACTGTATATATATATATATATATATAGACTTTGCAACATTTTAAATGAATATATTGACAAAGAATCTACCAAATATCTATAAAAAATTTATATATAAATTATTTAAAGACCTCCAAAAATTAAGTTGCTTCCTTTCAAAATAATACTCTACAAATCCTGTGTAAAGACCTAATTTATACTGTAAAAAAAGTCTAAAATATTATTTATTATTATTTTATCATTTGATTTGTATTTATTATTTATATGTTTGTTTTGATCTTATTTTTAATTAATTATTTTAATAGTATTTCATATCATTTATTTATTGAAATCATATTTAATAATTTTTGTAATTTGCTATTAATATAAAAGACTTTTTCAGTCAAATCTTTATTTATTTGTTTATCTTGATTTTAATTTTCAAACATTTATTCTTATTTTTGTATTGATTAAATGATTATGTTTTTAATTGTGTTTGTTTTATGTATAAGCGTAATGCTTTTTCTGTTTGAAAACCCCTGTCCTACAGTATAATATGTTAATTTCAACACTATTAAAAATAAATAATAATAATGCCGGTATACGTATTTCATTTTAACTATAATTATGAGATTCTTTTTCAGTGATATCTTAATTTTTTTATTTTTTTTATTTATCATGATTTTTATTTTTGAACATTAAATCTAGTTTTTTGTTTTATTAATAAAAAATGTATTCATTTGTAAAAATTTATTATATTAGCAGTTTTTGCCTGAAAACCCTTGTCTAAACATGCTCATCTAAATAATTTAAAAATAAACAAATAAATAAATAAATAAATAATAATAATAATAATAATAATAATAATGTCAGTATTTTTTCTGTTTTCTCAATGTTTTTCTTAATTTCTCATTTTTATACCATAATATATTTTTGTGGGATTTCCAAGTCAGAAAAAATTTAATTCAGGGGAATGTAAAATAGACAATCTGATGACATTTCTAATATAATTTCTATTATAATTAATTTGAAATAATTTTCTATACATTTATTTTCATTTTCGAAAAGTTTATCTTATTTTTTTTCATAAAAATTTGTATTATATTATACTTTTTAATGCTTTTTCTGATTGAAAACCCTGCCATGTCCTAGGATCAAATGGTCATCTAAACACTTTATAATATTTAATTCCACATATAATATTTTTTTTATAATTTATAATTATATTATAATTATACTATACTACGATAATATAATTATATATTATTATTATTATTATTATTATTATTATTATTATTATAACCATATTTTAATTAAATTTAAATTATAAACATATATTTAATTTTATTTAAAATAATATTATAATATTTATTGTAACATTTTATAATATTTACTATAATATTTTAATTATAACAATTTTTGTGGGATTTCTAAGTCAGAAAAAAATAAGAGCCATAAACAACATAGCTTTAAAAAAATTTAATTTCTATCATAATTCATTTGAAATTAATTTTGAACGACTTGACTGACTTTATAACAGGATTCGACCATAACACAAAGCTAAATTCCCCTAAATCATCTCAGAATTGCCAATATTAATAATGTAGTGTTTGTCCCGCTCCCTCTCTCTCTTTAAGCTCGCGCTGAGGAGTCTTGTGTGTGAGCGCGCGCGGCGTTTCGCGCAGCAGAATTAAACCAGATCATTTTTTAACACAGATACATGTTCCGTTTTCAGGTAAATGCTTCCCATTTTTACATTGTCTATGTCGCAATTGCTGTAGTACACGAAAAGTAATTCGAAAGTGCTGTTTAGAAGATGTACACTTTGATTTTGATAGAATATCACGGCTTTGTTTTTCATCAGTACAGTTAGCGAGCTAAAATTGTTTGTGAGACCCGACCGTCAGTTTTCTCTGCTGCCGATGGTGAATAAGATATAAGATGTTTCTGAGATATCTTAACAGCCTACTGTCTTTAGCTAAAAACCCGCTGTTTTGCGTTTAGTGTCTCCCAGATGTGTGATATTAAACCTTTGGCCTTGTTAGCATGCTAGCGAGGCCGTGCTAGTCCGTCTAGTACTAACTAAACAGGGCAATGTAAACGCACTGAAATCACTTTCATTTCTCTAGATTGTTCTCATTCTTTATCTGGTGACTGTGAGGGTGATATTATCAATGGCTTTAGTAAGATTTCGAATAATCAGTGATTAGACCAGATAGATGGTGATATCATATTAGCAGCCAATGATTATCAAAGTACATTTTTCATAGTCAAGTAAATGGTGCTAATGTTGTTTTCAAGTATATAAAACCAACTTTACCTTAATTTTGTCATGTATGTAAACTTTTAAAGAAGGTATCGTTTTATTTATTAGTATATCCAAATGGTTAAGATTGATTTATATTTACACTGTTGGTTTGGGGTGTGCACAAGTATGTACAAAATATTAAAGGTTTGTACATTGAAATTGTTGACACATAAATATCTAGGAGTTGTTATTGACAATATGTTTACATTCCAATCTAACACCCAGGCTGTCTAAAAAAAGTTCAACAAAGACTGTTTTATCTGAGGAAACTTGGATCGTTTCTGTTTTGTACCTCTATGATGTTTTATAGACAATTTATTGAATCTGTTTTATCTTTCTGCATTGTAGCTTGGTACGGTAGTCTGAGTCTGTCAAATAAGAACAGGTTGAGTAGCCTTGTGAAGGTGGCAGGCAAGATCATCGTTTTTAACTAAACTGGTCCAATGATAATTTACTGTAATTATGTCTTAAAGCAGAGATGGCCAAAGTTGGCCCATTATAACCTTTGATTTGGCCAACCGTCCCATCTGAGAGGAGAATGAAAATGATGGAGAGGGTTGGGGCGAGTGCCTTTAACACAGGCGATCGTCACAAACAAATGAGATCGTCATTTCAAATTTGATGTTTTTTTTTATTATTTATTTTTTTGATTGGTTTTTATTTAGAGCACACTAAAATGAAATGTTTGAATTAAATGTTGTAAATTAATCTTATTTAGTTAAAAATGTAAATACTGTCACTCAACAGATAGAGGACTATGCAGAAGACATCGGTGGGCAAATCAAGACAAAAACTAGTGTAATTCTGTTATAAATGAGATTGTTTTGTTTTTCCTGCAATAATTTCATTATAAAATGTCAAAAAATACTGTATTAGTTAATATAAGGCAATGTTTTCTAGTCATTGCTAAACATTATTAAATAAGTTAGGAAATTACCCATGGCAAATATTTACCTTCGGCCCACTAGCCTCAATCAAGTTTGGTTTTTAGTCCTTCATAAGTAAAAGTTTGGGCACCCCTGTCTTAAAGAGCGCTCAGGGTGTCTTATGCACCCCAGATTGCTCATTGTATTCTGTGTTTCAGCTGCTGCCATCAGGACGTCGTTTTAGAGTTCCTATATGCAGGACAAACAGAATTAGAAATTATTTTATTATGGTGGTCATTAAATGAGTCCAGCGGTGGGTAGATACATCTAAAACATTTATTATATGTTTTGTGGTAATAATTTGGTAATGCGGGGCAGCACGGTGGTGCAGTGGGTAGCACAATCGCCTTACAGCAAGAAGGTCACTGGTTCGAGCACCGGCTGGGTCAGTTGGCATTTCTGTGTGGAGTTTGCATGTTCTCCCCGTGTTGGCGTGGGTTTCCTCCGGGTGCTCTGGTTTCCCCCCACAGTCCAAAGACATGCAGTATAGGTGAATTGAGTAAGCTTAATTGGCAGTAGTGTATGTGAGTGTGTGCAAGAGTGTGTGGGTGTTTCCCAATGTTAGGTTGCAGCTGGAAGGGCATCTGCTGCATAAAACATGTGCTGGATAAGTTGGTGGTTCATTCCACTGTGGCGACCCCTGATTAATAAAGGGACTAAGCCGAAAAGAAAACCTTTCTGTGACATTGAATATTTACACTGTTTTGCTTCTGAATTGTTTTGTAGTCTTTTGACGATGACTGCACCCTGGAGGAGGAGGAAGGGTTGGTAGAGGAGGAAGATGAAATCGACCAGTTCAACGATGACACTTTTGGTGCAGGGGCAATCGGTAAGCTTTCAGGAAAAAAAAATAACCCATGTGTATTGTTCAAATTGATTACTTTTTCTTTATCTTGGTGGCTGTTTTTTCCCCATTGACTTCTATTATGATGACATTTTTTGATTGCAAAGCCATGACACTACATAATTATGCATTCATGATATTTGGTGGTTTTCCCTCTTGGGATGAGGTTGGTTGGTTTATCATCAGTTGGCATCATTAATCCTTTTAGATCCTTTAGACGCGTTTTGTCAAACAACTACCTTCATCAGGGTAACCTGTAGGCATGGGACGATATCCGTTTTCAAGGTATACCGCGGTTTGGAAAACTCAAGGTTTTAAAGCCGTCAAAATTTTCTGCAATACCGTTCCTAAGGTATGTGTTTGTTTGTTTTATTTACGTTTTTTTTAGGTTTTAGGACAACAGTATCTCCAGCAGAAAAGATCTCCGAATCTCCGCTTTACATTGTAAAAAAATCAGTTTTTGATACAAACGAAGACAGCAGAAGTCAATAATTCATTTAGCCTGACATGTTTACTCTTCCAAAATATTTTAAATGTTTCTCAAAATAAAATCTATTGTGTTCAAAAGGGAAAAAAGTTTTAGTTTTTTACACAGGCATTTAAAAAGAAGGTATTTTAGAGTAGTAATCACAATACCGTGAAACCGTGAACCAAGAGTATATTGTTGAACATTTTCAAAGCATTTTTTTCAAATATGTGTCAAAATAAGATTTGTCACCAAAAATCTTTTCATTTGCTGAAACATGGGTACATAATATTAGGGGTGTCAAAATTAATTGTTTCTTCGGTGCACCGCGATGCAGACGCGGACAATTCGGTATCGGTTCAGAAATAATCAAAACCGGTTATTATGTACTGACGTCATTTATCTCATATGCGCTATGTCTCCGTAGCTTACTATGGCGGGTGTGGCGAGCGCGAGTATTTAAAACACTTCAACTACTTTAAAAAATCAGAAAATGTGCACAATTTCACTGCGTGTGTGTTTACTGAACAGTCTTTCACTGACACAGCAGAAGCCCCTATTTCACTGCGATTGAGAAAATGAAAGTACTCCTTTTCTCCCTCTCACTGTGGCCCATTTGACCTGCTGGCGTGACTTTTCATCTCCTCTCGGCTGTTACAGTGTTACTTCTGGATACAGACTCGAGCGAGTGTCTGCAGAGTTTCCCCCACCGCGTCTATCTTGGATCCATAGCCATGGATCAGCTGTGATCGCCGCTGCCGTGTATCAGTGTTTATCATCGGTGCAGAGCGCCAGCGCATAAGAGCCAATCGCAGATCTTTATGTTGAGCGCGTGACCAATCAAAGGGGTGTAAGAAAGAAATTGCCAGACAAGGCTCAGAAAGCGAGCAGCACATGCTATAAATGCTCGGGTTGTTCTGTGCATGTACTTGAGTTTTTAAAGGTACAGTTCATATATCTGATTGTTTGCATTAAAGGACAAAATTGTATTACAAATAGTATATAAATATAAATACTGTATATTTATACATTTTAATACAAGAAATGCTTTGCTGTGAAGAAAATATAAAATTGGTTTTGGAAAGCATCGTCAATGCACCGTGATGCACCGAGATATCGAATTGAACCGAATCGATGGCATGATAATCGTAACCGAATCGAACCGTGAGACCAGTGTAGGTTCACACCTCTACATAATATACAAGATATTGTTGCATATATCAGCATAACATAATGATGATCATGGCAGAGGGAGCACCTTGCATGATCTCGCACAGCAGACCATCAATGACATTTAAACAGTTGAAGTTTACATTTAACTAGTGTGTTCAAGTGATTTCAAACCTCTGAGTTTCTTTTGCTAAACACAAAGTCAATGGTTACAGGTTTCCAACACTTTTTAAAAATATCTTCCTTTTGTGTTTAACAAGAAACAAACTCATAAAGGTTTGAAACAAGTGAATGGTGAGTAAATGATGACAGAATTTACATTTTTGTGTGAGCTATCCTTATTGAGCAGTTTTTTAATCTCTGCTGTGCAAAGATCAGAGCATGCAGGAGCTTGTTTCATAGTCGCACATTGGCTATTATCAATTATTGTCATGAGTATATAGTCAAAATCATCATCTTAAAAAACAATCCTTTGTATCAGACTTGTTTAATATGACCAGAGTGGCCCTGACGTTTCTACAAGCAGATTGTTAGGCTTAAGATTTGGACTGTAAGTGCTCACATTACCAAATAATCTGGCCACCAACACAATCTGGGAACCAACCAAGCTCCTGGACAAGATTTATTTTTCTCAGACTGTTGGGGTGAGTGCTTTAAGGAGAAACCTTCCCAAAAGTCCTGCAGAGTGAACCTTGATTTATCCTTTAGTCACATAATGTCATTTTTTGCCCAGTTTGTTCCTCCGAATAAAATAAATGTCTTCTATTTGTATTAGCTCTATATTCTTGCTATGCGCTTGCTATATGGCGCGCTAGGGCTGTGCAATATGATGATATATATCGTATGGACAAAATAAAAAGTCTGTCGTTTCATTTTATGCTCTATTGTTTATTTCTTGTTGTCACAAAATACATTGTTTTTATGGTAATACTTATTCGTAATTTAAATGAGCACAGTTTTGCACGCCATTACAGGGATGCAGACAGAAACACGATTAACAGAATAGTTGCAATATTTGAAGTACAATGTTTACATTAGGCATGGGCCGGTTTAAGTTTCTGACGGTATGATAACCTTGGATAAAAATATCACGGTATCACGGTTTTGTGATTACTGCTCTAAAATATATTCTTTTTAAATGTCTGGGTTAAAAACAAAAACTTTTTTCCCTTTTGAAAACAATATGTTTTATTTTGAGAAACATTTATAATATTTTGGAGCTGTAAACATGTCAGGCTAAATAATTCAAATGGATCATTGACTTCTGCTGTCTTTATTTGTTTCAAAAACACAGATTTCTTTACAATTTAAAACTGCATCTTTGGATATTTTTTCTGCTGAAGAGACTGTTGTCCTAAAAAACAAAAAAGAACGGTATTACAGAAAATTTTGGCAGTTTTAAAACCTTTACTTTTCCAAACCGCGGTAAACCTTGAAAACGGTCATCGTCCCATGCCTAGTTTACATTTTGGATTTTTAGTGATATTTGTTTTTATGTTGAAGCTGTAATCATTAGTTTTTGGAAAGTATTTTTTATTTTATACATTTATATTTATCTTTTTTAATCAAACATTTGCCCTGACGTTCTTAATAAAATGAGAAATATGATCACAAATACATGAGTACATTTTTTTAGTCTATGCTATATACATTAAAATGTAAAAAAGAAATAGCCCTTTACATGTGGTCAGTGTATATATATAAACAATTAATTGATTGAATTTAAATAAATGTACTATATTGTGATTATATATGAGATGACTTGTATCATGATATGAGATTTTGTCATATTGGACAGCCCTACAAAACACTATGTGCCATAAAATCCTGATGTATAAAACATGAAGCTATTTAATTTTTGTGCATTGTGTCTAAAGGTCAAATAAACTGTTTCATTATAAAGTAAGCACAATATTTTTCTGGCTATTCATATGCTATGTATCAAATTGCAGTGTAACCTAATAAAATGTGTTCCCCTGTAGATGATGATTGGCAGGAGGAGCACACCCGCCTCGCTGAGCTCGATGAGCATGTGCGAGACGTGCTGCCAGGAGCCGGCGACACCTCCTCCAGTGACATCACTCATGCTGGCAGCAATGCCCACTCTTCAGTTCTCCCTCCACCTTCCTCTTCCTCCCGGCTTTACCCTGACATAGATGAACGGGCCAGCGGTGACCTGGCGGAGTCACTGACTCGCCTCATCCTGGGTTCAGATCCTGCCATAGCTGGAGTGGGCAGTGCCAGCTCAGACAGATCTCACCTTCCTCCAATGCTGTCCGCTCAGCCTCCGCATCCGTCAGCGTTAGCCGGACAGTCTTCTCTGCTGCGGAGCTACCAGCAGCATCAGCAGTTCCTGCACAGGGGACCAGCTCCTCTTTCACAGGTTTGTCTGATAACGTTTACACATGATATCCAGGTTAGGCGTGGAACGATAACTGGTTTTAAGGTTTACTGTGATTTGAAAAAGTCAAGGTTTTAAAATCGCTTTTATTTATTTATTTATTTTTTATGGGTTGCGTTTACGTTTTTTCATGGGTAGTTTTTTTAGGGCAACAGTATCTTCAGCAAAACAAGGCCTTCCACATCAAAAGCTACATAATATAGCAAACATTTGAAAAGCAAATCGCTTATGCACCAACATCCAAGCCTGCTATAGACCTGAACAGTGCAATGGCTTTACTTTATATTCAAAGAAAAATAAAAGATATCCAAATATGGCCTTTCAAGTTGTTAAGAAATCTGTGTTTTTTAAACTAATGAAGACAGCAGAAGTCAATGATTTATTTGAATTATTTAGCCTGGCACGTTTACTGTTCCAAAATATTTTAAATGTTTCTTAAAATAAAATGTTTTGTGTTCAATTTGGAAAAAAGTTTACAATCACAATACTGTGAACTGTTATCACTCTGTCATACTCTTACACCAGCCCATGCCTAATCCAAATGCAGTCAGTGAAGGTAAATATATGTAAATACAATGGAGCCGGATCAAAAATACATGTACAAAATAAAATTGATTGAAATTGATCTCTTCATAATGCAAGGCAATGAGTATTTGTGTATTGCGGATTCAAATTGTATCTGTCTGTTTCTTTAGTCTCTCCTATAAAATTAAATCAAAGTACATCCAGGAGGTTTTGCAGAATAAAGCCCAACAGGCTTATTGGCAGCCTGTATAAGACTGCAAAAACAACCGTTCTGAATCTACTTTATCCCACTTATTACATGTCTACATGCCACAAAACATAAAAAGTAGACACAAAAAATTGTTCTGAGACATAATAGTTTATTGATTAATTAAATGCTAAGTTGACAGAAATGAAAACAGCTGATGGTGTATACACTAACCTGTGCATTATTCAGTCACAAGATGGCGAAGAATTGAAAAACGCTAACTGACTGAAACAAAACTGGCTGGATATATCATATACTAACCTACGTATTATTAATTTAAAGACTGCGCCAAACAGTCAAAAACTGTGGCGTGACACAAGCAGATACATATGAATATGGATGTAAGTATATGGATGTGAACGTATTCACTGACGGTCACGGTGATTTGAAGGTCCCAGATGAGCCGGTGTTATTTAGAGGCCGTTAACTGGGAATAACATACCTTGGAATATCACGACTGACTAATCAGAATTGAGTTTTCCAGACAGCCATGTAATAATCACTATTGTCTACCTATTATAATAGCATTTTGCTATTTTATTGCTGAAAAATATAAAATATTTAATATTTCCATTTTTCTTTTCATCATAGATAAACTCTCACAGTATTTGGGAGAACAGTATGGGCTTCAGTCCTGTCAGTTTTAACTCTGGACTAATCGCTCAAAAAGAGGTAAAGCACTCTTGTTTATTAATGCTTTCTCATCTGTGCTGTACAGCCTTTCAGTGCTGTTCTTCTAAACTCCTCTTCTTCACTTTTCAGGACAAAACACTACTGTCCATTATCAAGGAGGTCGGGCTTCCGAATCGGCCTCCCACGCTGAGCAGAGATGAAGGGCGTGATTTGTCTGAACGGGTTCCGCCTCCTCGTTCCAGCTCACCTGTGATTGGAAGTCCACCTGTAACGGCTGTACCAATTGGAACACCTCCGAAACAGCTCATGAGTCAAATCCTCAATCAGCAGGTAAGAAGATAATCCCTAAAAGCATGTATTATTATGTGATTTTTTTTTTCTGTTTTATACAATTCAAAAGTTTGGACTACCTTCAATTTTAATATATTTTTTTTATTTTTTGGTGAAAGTAATACTTTTATTCATCAACTGGTTGCATTAAATGAATAAAATATCATTTTTTTTTTTTTTTTTTACGTTGTTAAGAGTTTATTTTAAATAAAAAATGTGTTCCCTTAAGCCGTCTATTGATCAAGGGTCATGGAATGAACTAAAATGCTTATTTAATGTACAATTAACTATACAAAAAGTTCCTTGAGAACCAAATCAGCATTATACAGGGTTCATACGGTCATGGAAAACCTGCAAAAGTCATTGAATTTTGATATGACATTACATTAAACATTAGGTCATGAAAATTTACTTGAATGTCCTGGAAAAGTAATGGAAAAATCATGGTATTTTAGTAGTAAAAATGTGTATGAACCCTGATTATAAAATGATTTCTGAAGGATCACTTGACATGATAAACTGTAAAGAGTATTGATGGTAAAAATTACAGAAATTAGATGCTAGAAATTGCATTTAAAAATAAAGTAAAACAGAAAAAAAGTATTTTTAAACTAACGAGTAAAAACTGTTATGCTTTTATTTATATATAAAATGAATATAATTTGCAATAATGTTTTAATAAATGGTATGTATATATATATATATATATTTATTAATTGTACATTTATTTCAGTATTATTTATACATATATATTTTATTATAATATACAATTTATTATAACATTATTGCATAATATATTAAATGAATATTATGCAAAATATTTTTTGTTATTAAACAATTTTTTTTATTTTTATTTTTGGTCAGCAAACATCACTTGACAAAATAGCTGTTGGAAAGTTTTTAAAGTAAAAATTACAGTAACCTATGCAATGTTGATATGCATGCACTTCATGTTTTCAATTACTGTAAATCTAAAGTTGTTCTTTCACTGTACTTTTTTCCCTTCAGAATAATCACCCTTCAGCTGTTCATGTGAGAGCATCTGTACCGATGCGATTCCCACCTCCCTTCCCCGAACGTCTGTCCCCCAATAACCTGCTCAGCATCGCTGTGAGTCCCACATCACTTCAGAGTCAAAGCAAATACAGCAGCCTGATGGTGGTGCTATAATGCAGTAGAAAAAGAAGCATAATGCGTCAATGCATT
Organism: Danio kyathit; assembly: GCA_903798195.1. NCBI lineage: Eukaryota > Metazoa > Chordata > Actinopteri > Cypriniformes > Danionidae > Danio > Danio kyathit. The sequence goes on along the minus strand of LR812519.1, from coordinate 65,651,952 downwards.
ATTTGCTCAACCTGAACCGTCTTTAGGGGACATCTAATATCTACAAAAACCTTCTTTTTTCACTGATTTCAAACAGTATTCAAGAAGATAATCATTTAAAATCTTCTAATTATAATCCAATGTGTTTTTCTGTTCCTACAGAAATCGCCTTTGTCTCATTCTCCGTTCCCTGCCGGTGTCAATCCTGTTTTGTCTCAAATACAAAGAGCTCAACTGCTTAACTCTCAGGTGGGTTCTCATTTAAGCCAGCCACAGAGAACTAGATTTTAACTAACAATGCTTTAAACTTAAATTTAGGAGATATTTTAAAGAGATTTCTAAATTCGGGAACCTAAATTCAAATTAATTGTCTTTTTAAATTCTTTTTTTTTTTGCCACAATCCTTCAAACCGTTCTGTCAAACCCATTTTTCAGCTAGAAGTTTTTAAAATAATTTCAGACAATATGTAGTGTTATTTACTAAATTACTTTCATTAAGTAGAGTGTATATAGTGGACATTCTTTACATTTTATAGTGCTTTACTGTAATGTAATGAGGCAGAAGTGATTCTACAGTGATTCCATCATGTGTCTGTTTGCCTTCAGGTTGGTCAGTTCCAGCGTGGTCCAGCTCCTTCATTATTACAGGGAGGTGTTGGGGGTTTCAGGCCGTTTTTTGGTCAGTCTGGCCCTAGAGTAGGTCCTCACGGGCCTCCTCTAGGCCATGCACCCATCCGACACAACACCACCCACCTGCACCCGCAGCACCGCAGGATGCTCAACCAGAGGATGCAGAACAGAGGGTGAGCACTGTCAGTCATTTCTCTGCTTGAAGGTGCCCTTTAAAGGAAATCTGGGTATACTTAGGCATAGTCAAATAATTAGACATCAGTATATGGAAATGGCCATGCCGTGAGCTAGGGCTGCACAATATATCATTTTTCATTTAGCATTTTAGATCATGTGGAGTCATTACAGAGATTAAACATAATAGAGTGAAATGCATGTGTTTTTAAAGGCAGTTCAACAGAGTTTGGGCACAAAAAATGACAACATTTGTAACTTTAATAAAGATTAATTTTGCTGAATTATTAATACAATGAAGACTATACAGAGTTATTTTACATTATTCCATTTTATTATTAAATTTTCTTTACCTGAATACTGCTTGACAAAAAAGTTATTCAAGTCATCTGGGGAAATTGTATTTATATCGCAATATATATCGCAGAATGAACAAAATATCCCAATGTCAGACACCGTGAGCCTCAGACACCATTGTTTCCGGGTTCTCATGTAAATTGCGGGAGTATAAAAGCCAGATGGACAAAAGGCCAATCAGAACACAAAGCAGACTGTTGCGTGACTCACAGGGGCATAAATAAGGTCTTTGGAGTAATTAATGAGCATATAAAACTTATATTTTTTTGAGATTTTTTTTTTTTTTTAACTTGCATAAGCCACATACCTACTATATATAATATATATATATATATATATATATATATATATGTATATATATATATATATATATATATATATATATATATATATATATATATATATATATATATATATATATATCTATATATATATATATATATATATATATATATATATATCAAAGAACAACTTTTAGAACCAATGCAGTATATGCACCTTTAAAACTGCTCTGAAATGCCTTGTGTAAATGTCTGTGCCTCTCTTATCCTCTCAGTGATCATGTTGGTGGGAGAGGTGTTGGAGAGAGGAAAAACCGAGATCCTTACAGCAATTTGATGACTCAAAGAGAAAAGGAATGGGTGGCCAAAATCCAGATGATGCAGCTTCAAAGCACCGATCCATATCTGGATGATTACTATTACCAGGTAATCACACTTTTATCCATGCACACACACTTGGGCCCTTATTTTAAATGGAAACTTTTGATATTTTGCAACTGGCATTTGACATGCTGCCAATATGTATCTATCTTAAACATAACTTATGTAAGATTAAATGAGAAGCTTTTAAAACTTAAAATAAATTTGAAATACTTCAAACGTGCAGCTTGTTAAAATATTAAACTTTGGTACTTGATTTATTCTTGAGATGTCTGTTTAGCTGATTTAAGATCTTTTTCAAGCTTAATTTTTTTAAACTCTTTTTTTTTTTTTTTTTTTTTTTAAATTAGTATTTTTTTATTGAAGTGAATTTAATTATTTTTAAAAGTATCAACAGAATATATTTGAAAATTGAATCTGAAATGCTTTTTTTTTTAATAACCTTTTTTAAATTATAATTTTTTTTTGTAATTTATTTTGAGATCACCATGAAGATCTTGATGCTGATGTGGCATTTAAAAAGTGAATAAAATATTTATTTTATTTATTTATACAACAGCATTGTTGTAAACATATTGCTAAAATGTTCCTATTGCTGGCTCATGATGCTTATTCATTCTTATTTTGCAGAATTACTATGAGAAGATGGAGAAGCGTCAGGAGCGGGACAGAGACAACAGGAAGGAGCACACCACTAAACTCATCACCCCTCAGGTGGCCAAACTGGAGCACACCTATCGACCTGGTAAAACGGCATAGAAAAGTTTCATAACTTTAAGCAGAGGCAAAAATGTTTATCTTGTGGGAATTAAAGCGATTGGTTCACCTAAAACATCAAAATAAACATCTGTCATCATTTACTCACCCTTTACTAGTTCCATACCAGATTGAGTTGCTTTTGTTTTGAGCGTAAAAGACATTTTGAAAAAAAACTGGAAACCTGTAACCATTGACTTCCATAGTAGCAAGTCAATGGTTTGAGGTTTTCCAGCTTTCTTTGAAATATCTTATTTTGTGTTCAACAGAAGAAAGATAGTCATAATGATTTGAAACAAGTACAAGGTGAGTAAATAATGACAGAAGTTTCCATTTTTGGGTAAACTAATCACTTTAATTGCACACTTTTGATTTGTTCAAATGGTCTAATACTCTGTATGGTTGTCTTCGCTTCACAGTGCAGTTTGCAGGCTCATTAGGAAAACTCACTGTCTCCAGTGTCAACAATCCAAGGAAAATGATTGATGCGGTGGTGACCTCTCGCAGTGATGATGAGGTCAGCAGTCTGAACACCCTGTAAACTTTTATTCAAAACCACGTATATGAGGCTTTTCCTTGTATTATTACCAAGTAATAAGATGCAGGCATTTCTCCATGTACTTGACCATTTAAGCACACGCATTAAGCTAAAAAGTGACTTCATAACTCTGTTTTGCTTTGCATCTGAAGCTGAGCACATGCACAGAATGACACAAGTTCTCTTTTCTGTATGACATAAAAAAACATTAATAAATCTTTTTCAATTCAATGAATCATGCACATCCAGTGCGGTAAATCCCATTACATAATATACACATGCAGAGGAATGAATGAGGATTGCTGGAAAAAGGGGAAAGATATGATGGATTAATCAATTGAACTGGATTATTCAATTGTTTTGGGGTTTTTTCAAATGCTTGTGGAGGCCAAAATCGAAGTTGAATTAATTTACACAGCCCTACTTTAAGTAGACCTAAACCAAATATGAAAAAACAAACAAACAAAAAAGACATTTCTAAAATGTTGAAATGTTCACAGATTTCTGTCTATAACTAGTAATGTGATGCTTTATCATAATGAAAGGTGTTATAAAAAGTCTTATGTCATGGAATGGTACAGTGCCTTAATCGCTGTTTTATGTTACAGGAAAAAAGAGAGAAGCAGGTGTGGAATAAAAGACGGCAAATCCTTTACACTGTGGAGAAGGTAAGAGTAGGCATAGTTCAGTCAAAAATGAAAATTATGTCATCATTTACTCACTCTACTTGTTTCAAACCTTTATGAGTATCTTCAATAAAGAAGTTATTTTGAAGAATGCTGAAAACCTGTAACCGTTGACTTCCAAATACTGTGGAAGTCAATGGTTGCAGGTTTTCAGCATTCTTTAAAATATCTACTTTTGTAAAGCTCAAGAGTTTAGAACCACTTGAGGAAATAATAACGAGTATATTTTCGGTTTTACCCCTTTTAAGGTGCATTTTTGTTCTGATTTATTTCAATATGTCTTGTGTATTTTGTTGTGCAGATGTACAGTCTATTGCTAGAAGTGCAAGACTTTGAGAAGAAGTTTTTGCAGACGCCTGAGCACCAAAGAGACGTCCTGCTAGAACAGCATAAAACCCACACGCTCCAGCTCTACAACTCGCTCCGGGAAAAAGAATGGGACGACCGGTGAGTAAAATATAAATAGGAAAAAAATACTTCTTGTTTGTTGAACTTCTGTACAAAATCAATGTCATATTTTGCTCTAATATGCTGGAAATACAGTCGATGCTTTTGGATCTTTTTTTGTGAAGTTAGTGGCATAGTGACATTGTTAAAACGATGTAGACTATAAACATTGTAAACCATGCTGAGCATCATAGTTTTTTTAGTTCAGTGAAAATTGTTGTAGATTTGAGGCTTATGTGCAATTGTGCATGAAAGAACCTTGCTTTCTGCTAATAAACAAATACTTTCAAGCATTTTCACCTTTAATTTTTTCATTTCACCTTTTAATATTGTGGATTATCTGTTTTAAACACACTCAATACTTTAAAAAAACCTTTATAAAATTATGCATTCTATTTTACTCTTCTAAAAATGTTTGACACATCTGTTTTGACAACACCCGGTCCCCTAAAAATAGTACATTCTATTTTATTCTCTTAATGGCTCAAGGGCAGAAGACACATCTCTTAGTCATCATTCAATATCCTAAAAATAACACATTCAATTCTATTTTAATAACATTTCAATGGCTGAAGACACATCTGCTTTGTAAACATTTGATCCCCCCCCCCCAATTAATACATTCTGTTTTATTCTATTTTATTGTATTCTGTTAGTGTTTCAATGGCTGATGACACATCTGTTAGTCAACAATCGATTTCCTGAAAATAACACATTCTATTCTATTCTAATAATGTTGCAATGGCTGAAGAAACATCCGTTTCATCACCACCAGATCTCCTAAAAATAATATATTTTATTTAATTCTATTTTATTCTGTTAATGTTTTAAGTCTAACATTAGTTAGTCAACACTCAATCCCTTAAAAATACAGAATTTTGTTCTAATAAAGTTTCAATGGATGAAGAAGTGTCTGTTTTGTAAACACTTTGTCCACTAAAAATATCATTTTCTGCTCTATTCTTTTCTATTCTATTCTATTCCATTCTAATATTATTCCAATGGCTAAAGAAGCATCTGTTTTGTTAACATTTGTTTCCCTAAAAATAGCACATTCTGTGCTAGGGCTGCACGATAATAGAAAAAAATGACATTATTATATTTGATTTACATTACGATATGAACAATTTCACAACATGACTATTTGGAAAGAATTCGTATTTTTACATTAATTTGGATGATTTTTCTTGCTGGAGTGCATCAGCAGTAAATATACAAAACATATACAAAATAAAATACATTAAAGCACAGATGAAAACAAAAGAACAAAGAGCAAAATGAATGGCTTTATGGTTTTCGCTGAAGCCTAACAGTATTGAGGAACAGAAATGTAATAATCAAATGTAAATTAAGTCTACATTCTACACAAGTCTACATTGTATAAATATGTAAACGCAATCCTTGTTAAAGTGCAAACGTCATCATTTGTTGTGCTCAAATGGTTTAAATTCACTTGAAATTGCTTGACGTCTTGTGATGTGACTATTGCAGATTCGCACATTGCGATGTTGATGCTGAAATGATATAATGTAGAGACCTATCTGTGCCATTCTATTCTATTTCGGTAATGTATCAATGGCTAAAGACACATCTACACCCTAAAAATAACATATTCTATTCTAAATCTGTTTTTGTTCTTGGCTTCATTCTGAGGCTGCATGATCAACATCAACCCTTTTGCACCTGGCATTTCTGAGAAAACCATTGTGTTGTTTTTAACCGTCTGAATCAAGTGCAGCCCTGTCTCCAAGGCCATGAAATTCCCCTCCCGTTCATCTGCTGAGCGCATCAAAGGAGAAAAACGAACCATTTTTTACAACAACAAACTTTTTCTCCATCTTTGTGCAGAGTGAGCGACGAGCAGTGCTTGATGATTATGTCTGTGCGTAAAGGGAAGCGGCTGATCTCCAGGCTCCTCCCCTTCCTGCCGCAGCCTCAGGCCACTGCTGTTGTCATGGGAATAGCCAGAAACCTTCCAGCTCTGGCCAAGAAAGACAAACAAGACCAGGTAAAAACACTGATGTGTACAACTGGAGGTAATTATGCGCATGAGAATGAGATCTTTAAATCATCTAAACTCCATATAATTCATAATTCTTGGGGTGGGTGGGGTTTATGGCTGACTGAGGGTTCGGCCGCTTCATGTTTACTCTTGTAGTTGTTATCCATGTATTTAAAAATATATATTTTCAAAAACATTTGGGAACTAAAGCTAATTTAAATAAAAATTACATAATAATAATAATTAGTTTATAATAATTGACCCTTTGCTAAGCCACACCCAAAAACCGCCACGCACCAATCGTGGCTTAGCAACCATAGCTACGCGAAGGGGCTCTGTCAAGCTTTCAAGTGAGGGAAACAAGCCAAAGCGTTGTGCATATGGATTGTGCAAATCTGACACCTGGTATCCTAAAAGTTTGGACAGGGTGGTGGAATTCTTTCCCTTTTCAAAACCTAAAACCCAAGGGGAGAAATGCCAGCGTGGATCAAGCTCTGTGAGGGGCGCTAAAGGAGCGAAGTTAAGTTGGTTTTGTTTCGATATTCCTGACACATTCAGTGATAGATGGCAATAACTCACACACCTCTCACATTACCCTAAAACGATCTAAACTGTGTTTCCTACAAAAATACAAAGCAGGTTCTGTTTCCCAGCTGTCTTTTTATTTTTTTTCGCTCTATATTATGAGCACTGCTCCGCTTAAGCCTTTGCCATAGTAGTCATACTAATAGCAATCATGTCTCTGTTTCAAGCTACGAATATTTGAAATTACAAATCAACAGAACAAAACAGAGATGTGATCCCAAACTGAGCACTTGCGATCAATATACTTAAACGTTGCGCGCAGCTATTTTTCAGTAAGAGCACACAAACATACTGACAGTTATAGGTAACTTACTGTACATTATTATGGGTCAATGATGCTAATATTTGGTACAAATCCATCCATTCCCCCTTTCTGGCTGTTCTTTCTATGAATGAATTATGCAGAAGCACTGTCCATGCGTGTTTCCTTGTGGGTTAGTAACGCTGTATTTCATTGCACAACAATTAATCTATCAGGCTAAAATAGAGAAATCATGGTTTAATCTGTTATTATTAGATTGTTTTTAAATTTTACCTCTCCTGTTGTGCATGAACTAAGCTGTTGAATGGTTAGCGTATGAAGCGGCTATGCTAACCTTGCTTCAATTTTGATTGAATTATTTTCTAATCGGATGCATATTATGTCGTGAATATACACCTGTAATGCATACTGCAGTCCTTTTTTGTCTGGCTTTTTTAGATATCTCACCTGTTCGCCAAAAATGACTAATTATATCACTGGGAATGTCTGACACCAGCGCATACACATCGTAATAGACGGGCCAGACACGAAAGCTTGACAGGCGTAGCAACAGTAACTAAGGAGGGCGGGGCTTAGCGAAGGGTCAATTAAAAAAGAACAATAGGTTTTTAAATATTTCAGCTTGGAAAATATATATTTAACAATTATTGGAATTATACGCTGATTAAAATGAAAATATGCATAATATTTATATACATAATTAAAGGCTTGACACTTGCTTTGTACAAGATATATAAAATATTTAGAGTGCATATGGAACATGAAATGAAAATATCATACAATTAGTTTATAATAATTAAGAAAGTGCATTAGGTTTTTATATATTTCAGCTTGAAAACATATTTAACAATTGGAACATTGGAATTATAAATATTTTATGCATCAAGTTCTTATAGATCTATGATAATAGCTAAAATGGTTCTGCATTTAATGGTAAACAAAGCTACAGTAATGCAGGACTTTTTTGATGGGTCTTTACTGTTTCCTTACTGCTCATTCAAACAAACAAGGGAGATAAAATCTGAAATGCTTTACAATGTAATCCCTATAAAATTAAAGGGCCATGAAGCGCCCCTCTTTCGGTTCAAGTCTACCTCAGAATTTTTTCAAAAAATGCTTCATAATGGGCGTGAAGTGCTGTGAGCAAACGGAAGAGTGGGCGTGGCCGACAGAGCAGTTGGAGAAAGAGGAGACCGAACAACTGTTGTCAGTTGGCTCACAAAATGACACACAAACCATGTGGAGACCCATGATTTTATAGTTTACAATGGTAAAATGTAAAGAAATAAACAGTAATTTAATGCCCTGCTACATTTGTTCTTCGTAATTTCATATACACATAACAACAATTTGTTAAATCATTATAAAGATAATCATGTAAACACTATAATTAAGGAGGACTTCTCTCCTCCTCAATTCCCAGGTCTGAATGCAGACACAGTGGATAGCAGTACAGCAGGTCTCTTGCACTGTCTATTCCAGCCATTAACCTTGCCGGTGATCTGTATGATTTTAAACATGTGCGAACACAGCAGCGTGGATAGGCGATGTGTGTGTGAATGGTAATGAACTCAATTGAACAAAGTCCGCCATTCTCCAATTCTCGTACAGCTCTCCCGACAAAAATGCTTGCTGCAGACCAACAGTTTTGCTGTATCGGCCTTGACAGCATCGTGGGGAAAAATATGCAACAAACCCTGTGAATCATGGAAACAAACATAACATAGCCTTGCCTGCGGAAAGCACGTGATCTCATGTATAATTAAGAAGCTATGATAATTAAGAAGCTATAGCTAACTCGGCTATAAATAATCATGAGAAACTGATGCGTCATCACTTCACTAGCAGATTCGTGGTACAGCACTGATTTTGATCCCGCCCCAAAAATTATTTTAAAACCGGACGATGAAATTAGCTGACAAAAGCTCAAAATTATCCAGTTTTCTCCACATTTAAAGTCTTAACTGATGCTCAACACGCACAAATCTGTTAATCTCAAAAAACTATTCCAGGGTGTCCTGAACCATTAAGAAACAGAGTTGTTTTAATAACAGTGGATCACATTAACAACCACGAAGGAAAAATGTGCAACATTCATTGTTCACAAAACAAAATCAGCAAAACCGAAACAATGGTCCCCGAACGGTATAACGTTATATGGACGTAACACTAACGCTACTTTGTATATTGGGCCTGAAATAGCGTGTAGGTATGACTTCATGACTTAATTGACTGTGAACAGTGTTGTGTTTTATAGTCATTGGCTGACTATATGATATCATGATATATGATTTGAGAACAATACTTTTCTGAAATTATATTATTAAGGAGAAAGTCTGAATGTGCGGATATAAAACCAACTTTACCCCATTGCCAGTTTTGGGTAAATATAATCATTCATAACTTAAGGAGGCATGGCTTTGCACGGCAGGGGAAAGACGTAAATTTTCAAAATTATACTAATGTTAGTGTATGTATAAAATGTATAAAACTAATGTATAAAACTAATGTATAAAACCAACTTTACCCCATTGCCAGTTTTGGGAAATATAATCATTCTAATATAATCAAAAAATATAATCAAACTAATGTATAACTAATTTACTATTGATAATTTATTTACTAATATAATTTACAATAATTTATTTACTAATGTAAATAATCAAACTAATGTATAAAACCAACTTTACCCCATTGCCAGTTTTGGGAAAAATAATCATTCATAACTTAAGGAGGCATGGCTTTGCACGGCAGGGGAAAGACGTAAATTTTCAAAATTATACTAATGTTAGCATTCTGGCAGATCACCTAATGCACCTTTAAGGTCTTTCCTTCCTGCTCCAAGTGTGGCAATTCAGCTGAAAGAACACCCAACAATATATCTTGTTCACTATACACTGAGCTGTCAGCTGTAAGTTCAGCTGAAGTTCACATCGGCAGTTTTAGGGTCATAGGATTTTGGAAGTATCCGGCTACTGGTCCAGCACAGATGATTCATTGCAGCTGAGCATGGGCGTTTGCACGAACATGAGTCGCACATGAAACAATGCAGGTGCCCTTATGACCTTACTTCCATACATCTGTTACTTGTTCCCATTGTGGTACTTCATCCTGCTCTCTTAATTCTTTTCCCATCTCTGACTGGGTTAACACAAAGTGCTTGTTCAGTTCTTCTATAGCCTTCGTGGCATAGATTCAACAAGGTACTGGAAATATAAAAGAGTTTTTAGTCCATATTAGCATGATGGCGTCACGTAGTTGATGCAGATTTGTCGGCTGCACATCCATGATGCGAATCTCTCGTTTCACTACATCCCAAAGGTGCTCTATTGGATTGAGCACTGGTGACTGTGGAGGCCATTTGAATACAGTGAACTCATTGTCATGTTCAAGAAACTAGTCTGAGATGATTCACGCTTTATGACATGGTGTGTTATCCTGCTGGAAGTAGCCATCAGAAGATGGGTACACTGTGGTCATAAAGGGATGGACATGGTCAGCAACAATACTCAGGTAGGCTGTGGCGTTGACTCGATGCTCAATTGGTACTAATGGGACCAAAGTGTGTCGAGAAAATATCCCCCACACCATTACACTACCACCACCAGCCTGAACCGTTGATACAATTCAGCATGGATCCATGCTTTCATGTTGTTGATGCCAAATTCTGACCCTACCATCTGAATATTCGTAGCTGACCGGAGTGACACCCGGTGTGGTCTTCTGCTGCTGTAGCCCATCTGCCTCAAGGTTGGACGTGTTGTGCGTTCAGATATGCTCTTCTGCATACCTTGGTTGTAACGAGTGGTTATTTGAGTTACTGTTGCCTTTCTATCCACTCGAACCAGTCTGGCCATTCTCCTCTGGCATCAACAAGGCATTTGCGCTTACAGAACTGCCGCTCACTGGATATTTTCTCTCTTGCCACATTAAAAGTCACTTAAATCACCTTTCTTCCCTATTCGGATGCTCGGTTTGAACTGCAGCAGATTGTCTTAACCATGTCTGCATGCCTAAATGCATTGAGTTGCTGCCATGTGATTGGCTGATTAGAAATTTGTGTTAACAAGCAGTTGGACAGCTACCTAATAAAGTGGCCAGAGAGTGTAGATGCATAAATCATCAGAAAGTCATCAACACACAATGAATTCCCCATCATGCTCAGAAGAAAGAATGTTATAAAGGTTTGAAACAAGTAAATGTTGAGTAAATGATAACTATTGTAACTATCAAGATTATCAGTGAAGGTCGGCTAATAGTGGTCATTTGTTTTTGTTTCTCAGGTGCTGTGTTGGCTGGTAGAGCCGGTGACAGTGGTGATTCAGTCCATGTCGAGTACCTCTCTCACAGATCTCCTCCAGGAACTGCAGGGCAGTGAAGGACAGCTTCCTCTCGTGCTGCAGAATAAGGTATCGCGGTCACATTTCAGCCCTGTTTACACTTGATATTAACATGCATTTTCAAAGATCTGATTACAAGTGGTCAGCTGAGATGCATTACAGAGGCTATACTACTTCTGGAAGTAGATTATAGTAGTCAAGATCAAAATGTTATATACTTAAAGACATCACAATCCACAAATAAGATATTTTTTGAAAAACCCATATGATGTGCTCTTTAAATTGAGTTGAAATGACAAAAATGCTTGTTAATATTAGGTGCAAACCAAGCCTTTGTTTATATATTCCCATAGTGCTGAGTCTCCTCTGGGTTTCTGATGAAGTAAACCAGTTATGTTTGGCTAATATAAGGCTATTTGTTATCATTATGAATGAATTCCCTGTGTTGTGTTCATCAGTTTGGCGTGACGCTGCTCTATCTGATTCTGAGTGAAGGAGAGCGAATGCAGAGCTCTGATCCAAACTGTCAACTCATGGACGACAACCGCTGGTGAGTGAGCGTCTTTAACACCCTGGGTTTGTAAAACATGTCATTTTGAATAAATAATGTTGAATGAGTGAAATGTAATTGTTTTCAGCATTAAAGTTCACCCAAAAATACATTTTAAAAAATTCAAGGCATTCTAGGTGTATATGGCTTTCTTCTTCTCAGTTGAATGCAGTCAAGAGTTACTTAAACAATTATTTTGTGCATTTCCAGCTAATTATTATTAGCAGTCCAAATTAAGTTTTCACTTTTGCATGTGCATCTATAATGATTATGATGATGATATGCTGTTTATTTTCACATATACTTCCATGTATTCACATACACTGACATATAGCGAAATTGGAACCCCCCCGACCATACACAAACATTTCAGGGGAAGACAAGTCAAGGGGAGGTATTATTTAGAAAAAGGAAGTAAGATACATAAGGAAAGATAGGCAAAAAAAAGTCCTTCTCACTCTGCTCTAAGATTAGGGCAGAGTCAGATCAAGGATAAAACCAGCCCTGGCAACCAAGCACATAAACACATAGACAAGACAAAACATCGCAACAGGGGATGGGTAAGGGGGTGTGGATATAGTCTGGCAAGGGCGGGCAGCCATCCGGCCTGCAGCTGAAAAGCGCTGGTCACAGACCCGCCTACCCCCTCCAGTGGGTGAAAGCACACGAAGGCGTGGGATGAAGGACTCGGTGGTGAAGTCTATCTGTAACTGTGTATGTGTGTGTGTAAGCCTGTATAGTCCAACAGGTGTCCTTGACAGGGAGCAGGAATATCAGAGCGTCTCCTTATCTTGCTATCCGGGAGAAGTTGTTTTTCTCCAGCCAAGGCCGTCTGGCTGGAAAAACACTGGGAGCCGAAAGAGAATAAAGTATTTCAAATTTAGGACAATATCTGGCCATTTCACAGATATTTAATGTCCATCACTGGTCTCCAGGTCTGGCCAGATCATGTTGCAAAGCCGCTAATTTCACCCCGATGTTTTCCAATTTGCGCTCTAACGCAGCAGTCTGAGCATTAGCATTTCTGCCCACTATAGTTTCAATCAAGCCGGCCAGCTTGGTGGGGTTTTGAGATGCGCTGACCGCTTTCATCAATCGTCGATATCCCAGGGCGCCGCATAAGCCCATCAGCAGAAACCCTGTTATCAAAGTTCCGAATAGATAGATATCCTCAATATCCTCCAGGGACAGAGCAGCCAGGCACACGACGCGCCACTTCTCCCACCCGTTCATCACGTATCCAGCTGCAAACGTCCCGGCAGGGCAAGTGGGCTCTCCCGAGCCCAAACTTCTCGTCGAGAAGATGGTGTCAATCGCGTTCAGAGACCAGTTGATCAGATCCATAATTCCTTATTCGTTTGGATAGCAGGGCACGGAGAGCCTCAGAGATAGAATAAGACAAGACAAGAAGAGCCAGCCAGGGAAGATAAGGGGCGGAGAGGGAAAAACTGCGACCGCCTTCGTCGAGAGCCAAAGAAATCTTTTACAAATACAAAATAATACAAAATACCTCACGGTAACAGTTCTATTATGATCAATTATTGATGCTAATAATTAATTGACAACTATAAAAAGCTACTTTAAAGGCTTAGTTCACCCTTAAAGGAAAATTATATCATAACAAATAGTGCTTCATGGGCTTTGATGGTTAAATATAGGTGTCATTTAGTAAATGTATGGGTTTTTGTAAGAAAATGATCCATATTTAAACCTTTATAAAGCATTTTGTCAATAATCTACAACCAATCATCAAAGAAAGGTGATTCAGTTTGTTTTAACGCAGGACATGATAAACTAGCATATCTGATAACTGTGTGCTGGCCTGGAAGTCCTTCATGAGAGGTTGCTGGTCCTCCACTCTGGTCAGCTGATCAGCGTTCCAGCGAGGTTATAAGTTGAAATTGTCCAGAATAGAGACTTGATAGTCTCTGAAGAGTTAGAAAGGCTGAAGCCTGGCCTCAGCTTGAGTGAGGCCTGAAGCCTGGTTCACATTTTGAAAGAACAGTTGAAGAGGAGTAAAGGTCAGAGCAAGAAGAATCAGAGAGAGCCGATACAGAAGAGCCTAGAGAGTAAAAGAAGTTCAGTTCCTTAAGTAGGTTTGCTGATGTCATGAACTCCAGGGGTTGAGGTAGCCAATGGGATGTGGCCTTCTGTCCAGTTTTATGGCTCTTTTTGTAAGGCTTGTGTGTAGTTTCATAGAGAAGTGTTAAAGATTTTATAATCTCAACATGTGTTACAAGTACCAAAATACAATGCATACAGTTGTTCTTTTAACCACATTAGCTGTGCATAGATATCAAACACTTATTTGATGGTATTTGAGTCTAAGTTATTAAGCAATACTTCTAAGGTTTTTAATACCAAGAAGGTTGACATACTTCCAGTAAATCATCAATAAACACTTTTTAGCCCAGACATAGCAGTCTGAACATGAACATACACACACCATTACCTACTTTCTAGAATATAGAAATAGCTATTAAAAGAAAAGTCCAGTTCTTTTTCACGTGTGATTGTGAAAAGTCTTTGAAGCTAGCCTATCAAGATTGTTACTGTGGTAACTGGGCGCTTAAGTATGTGACGTGACGTGGTGGGGTGGGTTTCTGGGGGCTGCTTAAAAAGTTTATGTAATAATGAAATGCGTCGGTTTTATGAGTAATGATAATTGATCATAATAGAGCTGCAAATCATCATCATATTAAAGTGATTACTGAAGGAACATGTGAAACTGAAGAGTGGAGTAATATTGCTTAAAATCAGCTTTGAATAAATTACATTTATAAATGACATTATATTTTAATCTATATTTGATATGAAGACTTATTTCACAAATTGACTGTTTTACTGTAATTTTGATATAATAAACAGCCGGTTACTTTTAAAATGTATAAACAAGAACAAAAGGCTTTACAGTGGCTAGTGTTGCAGCATTTCATTCATTCTGGTTTTGTCAGTGGTGTTTATGGCATCTGATAATGTTTCGTCTTCTGTCCAGGACTGAATTGGTGTTCTCTGTAACCCGGGAGCTGCTGAAGGTCCCATCATCTGCTCTCTCATCACCGCTGTTCACTCCTCCAAACCTGGTGTCTCTGTTCTCTCGATATGTGGACCGCCAGAGACTCGAACTCTTACAGGAGAAACTACAGTGAGTTTGTGCTCCAAAACATACTGCCGCTGTTTTCATCCTGGCACTCTCTAAGGAGTGAAAAAAAATCATTTGAAAATAAGTCAAAAAATATAAGCAAGTCTAAAATGGCCATCTAAGTTTCAATTTAGTTTGCACCAATTCTACGTTATTATATGCACTGATATACATAATTGTAGTCAGCAATGGTAATACACACTACATTACAAAACTCTTGTTGTTGATCCCAGTTGTAAGAGCAACAAAAAATAATTTGACTTTTAGTTGATCATTTGGAAAAGTGGCAGAAGGTTGATTTTTCGGATGAATCATCCGTTGAACTCCATCCCAATCATCACAAATACTGCAGAAGGCCTATTGGAACCCACATTGACCCAAGATTCTCACAGAAATCAGTCAAGTTTGGTGAAGGAAAAATCATGGTTTGGGGTTACATTCAGTATGGGGGCGTGCGAGACATCTGCAGAGTGGATGTCAACATCAACAGCCTGAGGTATCAAGACATTTGTGCTGCCCATTACATTACAAACTATAGGAGAGGGCAAATTCTTCAGAAGGATAGCGCTGCTTCTCATACTTCAGCCAATGAGATAGCGCTGTTTCTCATAACTTCATCAAAGTTCCTGCACTGTAAAAAATTATTTTCTTACTTAGAATTTTTGTCTTGTTTCTAGTCCAAATATCTAAAAAAAATTTAAATCAAGAAGAAATTTCTAGACAAGCAAAACATATTGTCTTGTTTTCAGAAATAATATGCCAAAATGAAGTGAGTTTTTCCTTAAATCAAGCTAAATAATCTGCCAATGGGGTGAGCTAAATAATCTTATGTCAAAAGGAAAAACAAGATTATTTTGCTTACCCCATTGGCAGATTATTTAGCTTGATTTAAGGAAAAACTCACCTAATTTTGGCATATTATTTCTGAAAACAAGACAATATGTTTTGCTTGTCTAGAAATTTCTTCTTGATTTAAGAATTTTTAGATATTTGGACTAGAAACAAGATAAAAAAAAATCTAAGTAAGAAAATAATTCTCTGCAGTGTGCAAGCAAAGAAGGTCAAGGTGCTCCAGGATTGGCCAACCCAATCACCAGAAATTAACCTTATTGAGCATGTCTGGGGTAAGATGGAGGCATTGAAGATGAATCCATAGAATCATGATGAACTCTGGGAGTCCTGCAAGAACGCTTTCTTTGCCATTCCAGATGACTTCCAGAAGTGATTTGAGTCATTGCAGAGATGTGTGGATGCAGTCCTCCCAGCTCATGGGAGTCGTACACAATATTCATTCTGTTTCCACTGCACCATGACTTTATATTCTATACTGGACATTATTTCTGTTAAGTGACAAGACTTTTGTCTGAGCAAAGTCAGACCTTTCTGTCCTAATTAAACAATTAAAAATCATATTTTGGTAAAATAAGTGTAATCTAGAGGCCTTTGCCTTTTATATAAGCCACTTCTGATACCAAGTGATCAACTAGAAGTCAAGTTATTTGTTGTTCTTAAAATTTGGATAGGCGACAAGACTTTTGTCAGGTAGTGTACACAAACACATATTTTGTATAATAAAAATGTTTTTATTTAGCTAGATAAACACCAGGTTGAATTTGTTTGGTTTTGTTAACCCAAACTTACTCTGCAACCCCGAGTTTGTTCAGCTCGTTTTGTGCAACAGACCTCAGGACATCATTTGGGTGTTTTCATTTTGACTGACTATTTTCGTTTTTATCCCCTCAGGATCACGGCTCTGTCCAGGTAGAAGTGACTCCACATGTGGCCGATGCTGAGAGACTGACTGTTAATGTGTTTGTGAAAGAGCTGTTTAATGTGTGCTATGTACTGGAGGGTGAGGTCAGGTCACTTTTCCTTTCTCGTTATAAGAGTCACAATAGATAAGAATAATGTTTCAAAGCTGTTGTCCATAGGTTTGTCCCCCAAGGCGATTGGGTATATGTATTTTAGCTTCCATTAGGGTCAGCGGAGCCGCGGAAAGGCTCGATCATGAAAACATCAGACCTTATTTATAGACACACATAGAATTAAGGAGAACTTTTGCTGTACATTAATATCTTAATTTTTCTTAAACACTGCAGCTTGTTGAGGTATGTTTGCAATCGAGTGACTGTACAAGTGTGTCTGTGAGTTTAAATGAAGGTTTAAACTAAAGGTATTCTTCATTTTTAAATATCTGCCTGTGATAAAAACATGTAATTAAAACTTTCTATTATACAAAGTTCGGTTTGGGGTTTTTCTGGGTTTTTCTTATGCATTTTTACAGTCACACAAATGCACATATAGCACTATAAAATACTTTAGTGCACAATGTATGATCATCATTGTGTATTATGATTAGGGTTGCATAATGTATCATTTCAGCATCGATATCGCAATGTGATCATCCACAATAGTCACATTGCAAGATATGCAATGTTGAGAGTGAATTATAGTTGACCAGGGGGCTCAAAAAAGTTGTTAAGAAAAGCGGGGATTAAATGCGAAAACCTGACTTCAATGAGCCGAACTACACGTCCACGCTTAAATTGGTTCCATAACAGCAAGTTGAAGATCATTTGATCTAACTAATCTGAGTTCAGTTTAAATAATCTAGATAACTGCTCGTGCACGTTACTGTTGTAAAACCTTAAAGGTCGAGCATAGATACATCGATTATGTTGTGTGCTACCATGGCAACTATGAGAACTGAAAGAGCTCTGAAATGAGACACAGCTGTTCACAGAGAGTGAGCCGCGTTGGTTTTTGAGTTCAAACATAATTTAAACAAAATAATCAAAAACTACAGTACGGCTTGCAACAAAGCAAGAGAGAAGGCTGACAGAAAATTGCACATTTAAAAAAATAGGCCATTATTAAATATAAAATAATTAAATAATATAAATTAAATAAAATGTTTGTCACAATACATTGAAATTGTGCTTGCGCACGCGCGAGAGAGAATACGCGCTTACTGCCAATTGTTGCTTGCAAGGAAAAGTTGTAATGCATTGTAGGCTCCCTGTAACATTCAAAATGTGCTTAATGTCAGCACATTATGTTTAAAATAATGGCTACAAAGAGCCGTGCACACACAAGCGATGGGATTTTTAATTTGCTCCCTAAACAGCTACAGTGCTTTCTTAATATTATTTTTTTTATTAAATTTTTGTCATTCATATATATATATATGGCATCAAATTACGGCAGATGAATGTTAACAATACTTTAAGCTTGAACTTAAGATTTAGCCTGAGAGTTAACCTGCCCCGGGCCAGGCTAGTTTCTCAGCATAAGTTGCCAGAGTAACTGAGTTTGAACTATCGTAAATTTGATTTATGAAACCGAATCTGCCACTAATAAACCTGACTTACAGAAATAAGCCTGGCTTTTTCTCTAAGCTTGGTTTATGGAACAGCCCCCAGGAGCTACAGAATTGTATTTAATTACTGTATTTATATGGAATTTATGTAAATATCTATATTTCAAAGCTAAAACAAGATTATTTTGCTACCCCACTGCAGATAATTTAGCTTGTTTTAAGGGAAAAACTCTTAATTTTGACATGTCTTCTGAAGTTGAAGACGAAGCAATATTTTTACTTGCACTAAGAATTTTTTGATGTTTGGTCTAGAAATAATAATAATAATAATAATAATAATAATAATAATAATAATAATAATAATAATAATAATAATAATTCCTTACATTTATATAGTGCTTTTCTGGACACTCAAAGAGCTTTACACATTTTTGGGGGGAATCTCCTTATTCACCACCAATGTGCAGCATCCACCTGGATGACGCGACGGCAGCCATATTGCGCCAGACGCACACCAGCTGGTTGTTGGAGAGGAGACAGTGATGAAGCCAATTATGATATGGGGATGGTTAAGAGGCCATGATGGACAGAGGCCAGTGGGCAAATTTGGCCAGGATGCCGGGGTTAAACCCCTACTCCTTTACTTTTTTTTTTTTTTTTTTAATGACCACAGAGAGTCAGGACCCCGGTTTAACATCTCATCCGAAAGATGGCGCTAACTGAGCAGTATAAAGTCCCCTTCACTATACTGGGGCGTTAGGACCCACACAGACAGCCCCCTCTTGGTCTCACTAACACCACTTCTGTACCTGAATATCGTTACACTCCCAAGAAAATCGTCAAATAGAGCTATTCAAACCATGTCATGAAACTGTATTCATATTGCAATATTTATCGCAGAAAAATAAAACAATCGCAATATCAGATTTTTCTGATATCGTGCAGCCCTAATTATGATCATTGTCAGCTATTTAACTGCAGGGGTTTTTACATGACACTCTGAAATCAAACTAAAAACTGACATTTTTCTAGAGTAAAATAAAACCTAGGTTTTATACTATATCTTCACAATAAAGCACATTAATAGACCTTTCATTTACTTTTTTAGCAGGTATATAAAAACACCAGGCCTGTCACAATAATCAATATATTCGCACAACACCGAGACATGATCTCAATCATTTTTGGTGATGCGATATATCGCCCATACATGAAAAGCATTTCTAGCAACATTTTAGCTAATTGTGCAACATCTCGATCTCTATTGGAGGTGTCAGTTTCAGTATGGTTAAAAACCCTATAGTATTTACTATAAAATACTATAGTATATTTTTATGTGGGTGCCTGACAACTGAAAGTTGATCTGGTAGCAGATATCGCAGCCTCTGTTACTCTTTATCTTGCACTTATTTGTTAACATTTATTATTATTTATTTAGGATATTTAGTTTTCACATTCTGATTCCAATGCCTGATTATTAATTTGTTAAAATGACTATAATTAAATGAAATATTCTTAAGAATAAAATACTATGTGTTCTTTGGAAGAGTGTACATGCATCGTGATGATATTATATTGTCATTTTGGCATTATGTATAACGAGTGGCATTAAATGATCTTAAAATGACAATAATATCGTTTATCACAATATATTTTGGTGCAATATATCGTACAACAAAATTCAGATATCATGACAGGCCTAAAAGAGAGGCCTAAATTAAAAGATTCTCCGTTTCTTTTGGATTTGGTGTGTTTCCAGTTAAGTAGGTAAAATGTGTTTTGTTTTATTCTGTACTGTATTTTGTACTGATTTCTTCCAAATTATTTAAATAAAAATGTCATTTTAATATTTTTTTTAATATAACGAAAAGGTTTATGTTCTTTTTTTTTGACTATACAGCACCAGTATTTTACTTTAGAAGTCATGAAATCAGTATTTTGGTGTAATGATCCTTCTTTTGCAATCACAACAAATGAAAATGATTGTTATTCTGGCAAAAATTATTTTTTTACAAATGCTCTGACAATGAAATTTAGAAGAAATGTTATCAGGCATTTTAGAAACTAAAAAATATCAACAGCTTTCTCAAAATCCCATAAATACTACTTCCATAATTACATTTTATAAATTAACAAGTGCTCTCTTAATTTTTTTATAGCTTTATATTATATATTTTTAACAATATTCCCTTTTAAGTTTTGTTCAGAGGTTTTTTGAGTGCAGAGCAGATGACAATGTTAATTTTAGTTATTTTCTTCCTCTTTTATCTCCTAGAGAGGACATCTGTATAGTCTTACAGAAGCTGATAAGATCCTTCAAGGCCAAAACTGTAATCTGCAAGGTGAAATTCTGATTAATTCTGCTTGCATTGTTTGTTAAAAAGCACTTCTGATCAGACAGAACCAGAACTTTGTTAAAGACAACTATTAATCCATTTCTAGGCTCATTTCTTTGAATTTGAGTCTCTGTTCTTACTTTTGACGACTACGTCTGTCTTTAACACACACAGGAATTATTAGCATTTTACATTTTCAGTATTAAAACATTTAATTATGAACATTTTTTATCAACTTTAAAAATATATTTAAAAATCTAACACTTTACTATAAGTTATATTAGTTAATGTTGATGTATTTACTAACACGAACAAACAATGAACAAAACATTTATTAATATTAATAAAAAAAAATTTCAAATGTGTCTTCTGGAAGACTTTTAATATTATTTATTATTGTTATTATTGATCAAATTTGATTACTTTTTTAATCAGTAGTGTTGTTATTTGTATGTTTTTTGTGTGCAATGAAAGATAAAGAAACGGTTATGATTGTAAATTATATATTCAATATTTAATATTGCAATGCTGATGATATGGCATTAAAACATAAGTATTTATTAATCTTTGTTAATATTAATAAAAATAAAAGTGGTTCATTTTAACTCGCAGTGCATTTAATCTTAACAAGTGTGAATTAGCATTTTAACAATGCATTAGCAAATGTTGAACTATGATTAATAAATTCTGTACAAGCATTGTTCATTATTCGTTCATGTTAGTAAATACATTAACGAATGAAACCTTTATTTTAAAGTGTGACCTTAAAAATAAATATTTTTATTGTAATAAATACTCAGACAAAAAAACCTGTAGTGCTATATTTTATTTAAAGCCATGCATCCCTAAAAATCATTGCATAATTAAGCCAAAAGTATATGAAAATAGTCAGGTTACATGGTTTGTTTGACATAACTGGTCGAGTCCGTATGACTAAATAATTGTAGCCAAGTTAAAAAAATATATAAAATGCAATATTGAAATAAATTAGCCTAATGTCAGTGCAGAAATTCTAGACTACTGCTACTTAACCTAAACATATTCAATACATATTCAAAATTCAATGCATATACCTAACCCTACCCAAAGGGTCTAGAATACTCAAGACATGTCACTCGTATAGTTTTGAATGAGGAAAATTGTAACGGTCAATATGGCGAATGAAGCCCTGCCTACTAGAACAGGAGCCAATCATCACTATAGACTGACGTTTCTCTGGGGGAGAAACTCAGGCCAGACGTGTGCTTTTATGACAGTTTGATGGTCAACAAACGCACTGGAATCTCAGCGTATACTTGCTTCACAGACATAGGAAATATATCCACATAACGCTTGACATCTGTACTTTTAAATGAACCAACTACACTTGAAAACAAAAGTTTTTGTTTTTGTAATCTGTATGAAACGATCGCGAGGTACAGTCCGTCCTGTCAAACGCACATCACATGACAGCAACTACTCAAACGGCCACAAACTTGTAAACAAAGAGTTGCAGTCATTTCTGGAGGAGATCCGCCATCAAGACTAAGTTGTGGATTACTTCAGAAGACCAGCGCGATCTGACGAAGCATTATTCAGGGGATGATAATCTGTAACACGGCCGTAAATGAGGTTGGTGTCGTGATCTCGTTCTTTTTGAGTGCGCATGCGCATTAGCTCGGGCAACCTGAAAATATGCCAATTTTGTTTGATTCAAACATTTAGAAATTACACTTATAAGACGATTGTTGTTTAATGTTATAGGTGGTTCCAAATATGTAATGTAATCGTTAGCTTGGCAAACAGTTTTGAAGAATTTGATGTTTCCCCATTCCGACAGAATGCCCGAGCATACAGCTCAAGAGGCCTTTCAAAGATGGCTGCTGAGTGAAATGACTTGCCTCAAGCTGCCTTTCCAATGCACACATACCTGCCAACACTTCCATTTTGTCGTTTGTCCTGGAAAACTCCCGGAATTTCACCCTTTTCTCCCAGCCCCTGTAAAGTACTGGACACAGACACATCCTCCTCGAATGAATGAATACTAGAAACCCATAAATCGCTAAAAATTTTGGAGGGAATGTGGAGGCAACATAAGTGAAGTTTATTTATAAACTAATTTTGAGAGGATCACGTGCTTTTGATTGCTTGCGGCGGGTCCCGCTTTATCCAATTTATGATTCACCAATTAGACAATTCCTAAGCCACTATACATACCCTAAGTTCCATATCACAGCCATCTTCATTTTGAAGAATCCCCTCTTCCACCTCTACTCCTCCTCCTTTCCTAGATGGGTGGCCCAGTGGTTAGCACTGTTGCCTCACAGCTAGAACGTCACTGGTTTTAGTCTTTACCAAGCCAGCCGCCTTTTCTGTGCGGAGTTTACACGTTCTCCCCGTGATCTGGTGGGTTTCAACTGGGTTCCCCAGTTTCCTCCTACCATCCAAAGACATGCTGCTTAAGTTAATTGACTAATCCAAATTGGCACCATAGACATGCTCCTAGTAAGTAGTTATCTCTTAAGAGCAATCACTATCTGTTCATTAGCTACTACAGCAGGGGAGTTCTCGAGATCTACCTGAGCTCAAACTCCCCTCTCGCCTTGCAAACAGGAGGGAGCCCTGGGCTCGTGGATCTTATGAGCTCAGGGCTCTCTCCCGGGACAGCATGCCAAACAAGCTTTATAATCAATCATCAGCTAGGTGTGAACTCTTTAAAAATATAGATTTTTAATTACTCATTTATAGAAATGTTTTTTAATATAGACTTTTTTTTCTGATTCAAAAAATAACAAAAAACTACTATTTCTCATCTTGCGCTCATGGACCTGCTTGGACAACACTGGAATACATCACATCCGGTAGGCCGGTCGCATACGGTCTAGTCGCAGGAGTTCAAATATTTAAAGGGTCACGAAACACCAAACCACATTTTTTGAGCTGTTGACAGTCATATATGTGTCCCACGCTGCTATAAACACTATTAGGACACATATATTGCACTAAAAAGTGAAAATTGGTTGTTTTTGCGTTATTTTGAGCAAATTCGTTCTTCCGGTTTGAAACGAATTTTTGAAGCTGCGTCACGACCATGAGATACTTAGGTGTAAATCCAGCCGGAGAGTGGCTGTCTGTCTTTTCTAGGACGTTCTTACGTATCTGAGTGAGCAGTATTAATTCATGAGAAAGACGTGCTTCAAACCAATTAGCGCGCTCTATTGTGTATGACGTGAAACTTCATTAATATGCATGATAGCTCCGGAGACTGTTTACCAGTTTACACTGTTCAGATGGCAGAGAGACGCCACGTTGTGTTGCCAAAACAAGTGAAAGTACAAGAATTTCAAGACAAAATCGTAGGTGTTATTAGTGTGTTGCAACGAAGGTTTTGTTTTCATTTTCCCTCTATGAGAGAGCAGCTGAACTCACGTGTGGATTATAGTGCACGCGACACTCGACAGAAACGCGTTTGTAAGGAACATTTTTACCCGAGAGTTTTTCTCATCTGGAAATGGTGAAATCCGGATCGATGCCGCTCGTCTACTTTTAATAAAAAGACACAGCTCCAGTTTGATTGTCTGTCTACAGATTTGGTAAGTGTTTGCAGTGGACTGCCCTTTGTTTAAATGCTGCTCTCCGAGTGTAAACATGTAAACACAAACTATTCCCGTCGTGCAGGATTTTCGCTGCAATTTGTGACAGGATAGTCTATACACACACGGCTTTCTGACGCTACCTACCGAGTACATAAGTTACAGAGAAATGCGGAGGATTTTTTTCTCTTATTCGCCGTATCAAATCAGCCTCTGTGTGTTTGTTTTTCCTGTCAAGCTTAGCGCGTGCCCAAATGTTAACTCCCTTCTATGCAAAATTTTACCCTCTTTCCCTCCCCCGACACTCCCACAATCTCAGAGCTGGACACGCCCAACTTTCCTGACTTTTTTCAAAACAGAGGTGTGAAAACACCCTGCTGAGACAGGGGGTTTCGTGGCCCTTTAAACGTATCTGCAGCTCAATTCAGATCCGAATTGTCGGCATACAGAGAGGACCGCAGCTCCCAGACTACTCTCCATTGAAAATAAATGACTTCCGGTCTGTCGCTTGTCGATTGTTGTGTGCAGTGGAAAGGCAGCTTTAAAGGAACTTTGCCCTACCTCCTCACAATGATGTCATCAGTTCTATTGAGTGCATGTGTCTGAGACTGCATGTCTGAGATTGCATGTAGCCAGATACTATTGGAAATTCTAAACTAATCTAGCAAGCGTGATTTTAAAGCATGTGAAAATCGCACCCTTGACTTTCCAGTGCACTTTTGAACTCCCTTTTGCTCCTGAAATGATTTTAGAGTATGGTGCAGCCACAGTTTCGAAGCGGTCTCTCACTATCAGTATCAGCATGATCAGCGGCGCTGCTCCTTGATTCTATCTCATCCTTTAAATCCGAATCATCAACATGCACTCGAACACATGCTATCTGACACATCTGATATGAGACTTTACCATATCCAACGCTAATCAGAAAATCTTCAACACTCTGAAATAATTGGATGCTCTTCAGGAGGGTCCTTGAGATGTGAAATGTGTCGTTTGGGTTATAATCAAACTTATCTTTGTGTGTGGTTGCGTATATTTTCCCAAAACACTGCTTTTGTTGCGTGGTGGTGACGATGATGCGGTCTGTGTTTTGGAGATCATTCTGGACGTCCTTATTTTTTTTCACATAATCCTCCAACATGTTTGCTTGAGGCGAATACAGATTCCCGACCACATAGTATGATGAATCCATGTCTGGAAGAAGTTTCTCATTGCGGTCGTTGCTTCTGTTCTCAAAGGGGTGAAAGCCAAAGATTCCTGTCGTCGGGTCACACGCCAGGAACATTTCGTCGTCGTTTTCCCAAATGCACTCTTTCACAAACCAGTATAAGAGCTGGAGTCCGTGTTTGGGCCACGGCCGACCAAATCCACTC
Organism: Danio kyathit; assembly: GCA_903798195.1. NCBI lineage: Eukaryota > Metazoa > Chordata > Actinopteri > Cypriniformes > Danionidae > Danio > Danio kyathit. Next base: position 65,626,242 of record LR812519.1, on the reverse strand, counting down.
ATTTGGAGATCATATATAGTTCTTAGTTTTCTCGGAACAGTTCTCATCTGATGGAGAGATTGAAGATGCCACATTTCAGTTTGGAATGATTGTAAAACAGCTATTGGTGTTCAAATATTGTCATTTAAATGTCAAAACATGCTGGTATGAAAATAAAATATAAACATACTTAAAAATGATTTTGAATACTTAGACTGTAACAAATTATAGGATCAAGAAGTCAAGATAACGCTTTTTTACTTTAATTTTCACACGTTGATAAGGTTCAAGGTTTTAGTTTGACATTTGAAAAAGCGATTACATTTTACAAGTTATTTCAACTTACTTTAAGACGATTAGGTTAAAATTTGACTAAGTTAAATTTGACTAAGTCGGCTAAGTTAAAAACTCAAAAAAATCAAGTTGAAACCTTATCAACGTATGAACATGCTGGTATGAAAATAATATATAAATGTACATTAATGAAATACTTTAAATGTTTTTGAATACTTTCATCTCATACGTCGATAAGGTTCAAGGTTTCAGTTTGACATTTGAAAAAGCGATTACGTTTTACAAGTTATTTTCGACTAAGTTAAAATTTGCATAACTTAAAAAATCAAGTTGAAACCTTTTCAACGTCTGAAGTTAAGTTAATTAAATACTTATGAATAAATCTGATTTAAATACTTGCACTGTAAAAAATCAAGAAGTCATGACAATTTTTTTGTTACTTTAACTTATTTTCATGCGTTGGTAAGGTTTTAACCTGATTTTTTAAGTCGTCTTAATGTAAGTTGAAATAACTTGTACAACCTTTTTTTTTTTAATGTCAAATTAAACATGCTGGTATTAAAATAATAAGTATAAACATACATTAAATATTTTTTTAAATACACTAACAAATGATATGATCAAAAGTCATGAAAACTGAAGTTTTTGTTACTTTAACTTTTTTTCATACTTTGATAAGGTTTCAACTTATTGTTTTAAGTTATGCAAATTTGAACTCAAGTCGTCTTAATGTTGAATAACTTCTAAAATCCCTTTTTCAAATGTCAAACTAAACATGCTGGTATGAAAATAATATATAAACGTGCATTAATGAAATACTTTACGTTTTTGAATACTTACACAGTAACAAATTACAGGATCAAGAAGTCAAGACAACACTTTTTTACTTTAATTTATTTTTATACGTCGATAAGGTTCAAGGTTTCAGTTTGACATTTGAAAAAGCGATTACATTTTACAAGTTATTTTCGACTAAGTTAAAATTTGCATAACTTAAAAAATCAAGTTGAAACCTTTTCAACATCTGAAGTTAAGTTAATTAAATACTTATGAATAAATCTGATTTAAATACTTGCACTGTAAAAAATTATGATCAAGAAGTCATGACAATTTTTTGTTACTTTAACTTATTTTCATGCGTTGGTAAGGTTTTAACCTGATTTTTTAAGTGGTCTTAATGTAAGTTGAAATAACTTGTAAAACCTTTTTTTTTTTATGTCAAATTAAACATGCTGGTATTAAAATAATAAGTATAAACATACATTAAATATTTTTTTAAATACACTAACAAATGATATGATCAAAAAGTCATGAAAACTGAAGTTTTTGTTACTTTAACTTTTTTTCATACTTAGATAAGGTTTCAACTTATTGTTTTAAGTTATGCAAATTTGAACTCAAGTCGTCTTAATGTTGAATAACTTCTAAAATCCCTTTTTCAAATGTCAAACTAAACATGCTGGTATGAAAATAATATATAAACGTGCATTAATGAAATACTTTACGTTTTTGAATACTTACACAGTAACAAATTACAGGATCAAGAAGTCAAGACAACACTTTTTTTACTTTAATTTATTTTTATACATCGATAAGGTTCAAGGTTTCAGTTTGACATTTGAAAAAGCGATTACATTTTACAAGTTATTTCAATTTACTTTAAGATGACTAAGTTAATTTGCATAACTTAAAAAATGAAGTTGAAACCTTTTCAACGTCTGAAATTAAGTTAATTAAATACTTATGACTAAATATGTTTTTAAATGCACTGTAAAAAATTATGATCAAGAAGTCTTGACAATATTTTTGTTACGTTAACTTATTTTCATACGTTGATAAGGTTTCAGCTTGATGTTTTAAGTTATGCAAATTTTAATAAGTCGTCTTAATGTAAGTTGAAATAAATTGTAAAAACTGATTCAAATGTCGAACTAAACATGCTAGTATTAAAATAACTACATGCAAACTAAAATAACTAGTGCTAACCTGAGTCATGGTATTACTCGCATTTGCTGACATTACTAAAAATTAATAATTTGCTTAAATTCACTTGTTAGAATTGAAAATGCTTGTATGGCTTTTAGGATGAAAAATGCAAATAAATGTCTGATAATGTTATGTTTAACTCTTTAGTGTTTATCATCAAATAGTTTCTGTTTTATTGTGGAGGAAATAAAACAAAACAATATGATTTAAATATTTAAAAGCCTCATGTAGGCCCGTTTAATTTCATTTTTTTATGTGTTGTTTTTGTTATGTGGATAAACCAATAAATTCAGTCCAGTAAATGCTCATTTTTAAATATTACTTGCAAAATAAGTGTTTCTTAGGGTTACTTTATGTAAATAAAAAAAAAAGATTTCACTCCAAAACAAGGGCTGAACCACAATAAACAACTTTACACAAAGCCTTTTAATTGCTGTATAAACTTAAATGATCATGTAAGATAGAGCATGTAAGCTTCTCATGAACTGCATATCTAGAAATTTGCATATACTAGCTCCCTTTTTCCTGACCTTAAAAACGAGGGTAATGCACTTAAAATTTGCTACAAATGATAGATACTGCAAAAATCACAGAATTAAATGTTGTGATAATTAAATAACTCTAAAAGAATGACTTTACCTGCATTTCTTTAACCGGATGTGGCATCGTGAAAGATCCTTTAGTTCAGCAGTGGTGAAAGAAAGGATGTAGCAGGGCAAATGGCTGAACTGAAAATGAAAGGGTGGGAGTGTGTTTTTGAGAATCCGACCTCCTCCAACCGTTTCCTAGGCGTGGTTTAAGTTGAAATGTTTTTGTTTCAGCTCCTCTTGTTTAATGTTGTTCTGGTATTACCCTGCTATTCTGAACCAATAATCAGCAGTTGAAGGATGGCATGTATGAATTATTTACTTATTTATTTGTTTGTTTACTTGTTTGTTTGTTTCTTTAATGCCATTAAATTATTTATTTTTCTCCATTAAATTATTTATTTATCTTTTTAATAAATTAATTAATGAATTTATTTATTTATTTAATGCCATTAATTTATCTCCCATTAAATTATTTATTTATTTATCTTCATTAAATTATTTATTTATCTCCATTAAATTATTTGTTTATCTTTTAAAAATTATTTAATTATTTTAATGCCATTAAAATATTTATTTATCTCCATTAAATTATTTATTTATCTTTTTAAAAAATATATGTTTATTTATTTTAATGCCATTAAAATATTTATTTAGTTATGTTTTTTAATTGATTTACTTATTATTTTAATGTCATTATGTTATTAAACTATTTATTAATTTAATGCCATAAAATTATTTATCATTTTATTATTTATTTTATTATTTTTTAGTTTATATATTTAATGCTATTAATGATTTATTGTCATCCTTGTTTTTTTATTTAAATTTTTTATTTGTCTAAATGTAAAACATAATAGCCTACAAACTAGTCCAATAAGTTTGATTCAAACATATTTTAAAAACCGTCAAGATAAAATACACAAAAAATTTAAATAAAATATTATTTACATTGTGTTCTTCAACATAAAATATAATAATAATTGTCAAGCAAATCGTAAAATGACTGCAGACAACATCAGCTCCAAAACTCACCACAGAGCGATTCTCAACATCAATTATAAAGGGAAAAAAATAAGAAAGAATCTCAAAGCCTCAAGCATGCAGGCAGATTAGTTTATTAAGCTACATGTTTCAATAGACAGTAGAATTACTACTATGCTATAAAGCTTAACAGTTAAATATGCACTGCAAAGACAGAGTAACTGCTTATCTTGCAGTGAGTAAATGAGTAAAAGTCATTCTCTATAATCAAGTTACCTTTCCTTTTTGTACCCTGAGCAAATGATTGTTAAACATGAGTGAAATACCAACACCCACAACCAGCTGAAACAACATGAAAACCAAAAGTGGGGAGATGTGGAGACATGCATTAGCATAATATACTCCTCAAGGCATGACTATAGTACATGAGATAGTACATTATAGTACATTACAACACATCAACGTCTCTAATGAGCTCAGCTGAGGTCATAAACTGCATGTCAAATGACACCAAAACATGACAAAGATGCATAAAAGGAGATCACAAGTAGATGAAATGTACATGGTGTATGAAATGACACATGGTTATTGTAGGACAAATGGCAGAGATGTTTATTGGAGGTGTCAGAAACACTGCTTCCCTTATCCTGTGCTGAAAGTCCCAGCAGTCCTTCATTAGCATATGTGTGATCTCAATAGTGTCTTACACAATAGTGAATATAATATAGTATATAATATAATATTTCCTCAGTCAATGTATTAAAGAAAAAAGCAACCTATATCTATGCATATTCACCGTTGGCCCATATAAGGTGTAGAGATATTTTAAATTATAGCCTATGTATACGTCTGTATGATGCAAAGGAAAAGTGCATCAACTTAACTTAGTTTCAAAGGGGACCTATTATGCAAAAATCACTTTCATAAGGGGTTTAAACACAGTTGTGTGGCTGCATTGTGTGAATATAACCCGCTTTTAATAGTAACAATACATCGATTAATTTTTTTTACAATCACACTTGATAAAAACAGTCTGTAGAAACCCTTTGATTGACATTCTGCCTTTGTACGTGTCATCAGAGAGGGAAAGCCCCGCCCATTAGTCACCATCTCTCCCTCATTAGCATAGGACGTTAGTCTTGTTCCTGAATCTGCCACTTTGCTGACACACAGGCATTTGTAGCTCCGCCCTCTTCTGAAAAACACCACAATCTCATTCGAATTTAAAGCGACAGTCACTAAAAAGACATGATTAGGATCAAAGCCTAAAAGGGTCAGTTTCAGTGTTATAAAACATTATTTGTGGGGTGTTTTGAGCTGAAACTTCACACACGCACACGCACACTCTTGTGATGTCAGAGACTTATTTTACAATTTGTAAAAAGGGGCATAATAGGTTCCCTTTAAAGTTTAGTTCTGTCAGTTATATTGTCTATGAATAAGAAATAACTCTTACTGTACGTTCACACCGAAAGCGGCGAGAGCGTCAAAGTAGCCGGAAGTCATTCATTTTCAATGGGAGCCGGCGGCGATAAGTGGCGAGGAGCAGCGCGGCACGTCTTCGCCGGTGTGAGCGTCGAGGAGAGTTGAAATCAAGTCAACTTTATGGTAATGAGCTATGACGCAGTTCGGCGGCAAGCAATCAGAATGTAGAAGTCCACCGCTTGAGAGGAGTCAGAGAACACAGTCACTGTGAACTTTGGTTCCGACCACAGTTGTTCCCAAGGGTTTGATTATTGCGGTCCCCGGATTTCCAATTATTTGCAATGTTTTCTTACTGGAACGTAAATTAAAAAAAGTTACTGGCGAGTTACTGATGTGCATCAATGTTATATTTTTTTTTTCTTTAAAAAAAAGCGGGAATTTCATGCGACAATACAAAACGGTGTTGCTGCTTCAGAATAATTCAGGCATATGGACACATAGTGGAGCAAAGCCACACTACATGCAACTAGATCTTCAGTAGTTAAGTGTATTTGATCATAAGTGTGCAACACCTTCACGCTAGAAAGCATGTTTTACGCGGGAGTGTAACTGACATGATATGCAGCAACGGCTCCTTTAAATACGAGATCAACGTGTAGCGAATTTTGACACTCTCGCCGCCGGAGCTCAAGGCAGACAGCGTCGTCGCCAGGGCGGCCAGAGCGACCTTTGACGCTCTCGCTGCTTTCGGTGTGAACGTACAGTTAGGGTGTACTCACACTAGTACAGTTGCCTTGAACCGGGCTGAAGCTGTCGTAGATTTTTGCCTTTTCTCTTAATGAATCAAACTCAGTCTGGAGGTTATGAATATCAGAAGAATATACTTTATTGGAATATTTTCCAAAAAAGCAGAGACAGCCTGGAGCAGACCCATCTCAGCCTCTCCCCAGGACAAATCCAATGTCCCTCACATTTGCTGTACCCTTTATCCTTGCTTCCTCCCACCTTTGTGTTTTCACAGCTGTTTACTGGTTCAACAGGTCTCTCCCCGCTCCTACTACTTTACGACCCCTATTTAAAGCCCCCTCTTATTGTTGGCCCTTATAATGTATAAATCTAATATATTCATCACTGTTTTTAGCATAGAGTTCACAATTGGTGATCATGACTAATATCTATGTTTCAAACATTTAAACTGGACTCTTCTCTCCCATACAGTATGTATCTTTTCAAACATACATGACAGTTTCAACATATGTTGCGTACATTTCATGCTTCTCTGACACCGATGGTTCTGCCTTGTATACCCAAGTCCTCTCCCATGCTCTTTTATGACCCCTTTGCCTTAACCTATCACCTGTTTCCAAAGACATATAACGGCAGATTCATAGGGCCCTCCACTCACCCAATTAAATGTGTCTTAACATAGATTTAGAAAATAAAAATCTACTTCATATCCCTCCTCTGTGGCTTATTAAAGCCACACCTTAATTGTCTTTACCCATAGTGCAACTTCATGATTCAGCCCTAAGCTATACTACCTAATGACAAAGATATGTCACAGTATTATTACCAATGACCAGATCATGTAATCGCACTTTGGAATAGAACCATGCCAAACATCTGTGTCCGGTTTTGACAAGAACACAGTAAAAGACTTGATTCTATTTTGCTGTTATTTCAAAGGAGGTGGTGTTAAGCATGAGCATGCATCAGTTTATACATTTGTTTGTAGGGGTCATAGTTATTTTCAAGAATCAAAGAATAACCCTACATAATCATAATACATGTTCACTACTGTTGTAATCTACCAGCAACACACATAATAAGTAGAACAAGTTGATCTTCAGCCCAGATACTTTGCGCATCGTAGAGAGCCGCCATTTTGGGGTAGAGGTTGACTAGCACTTACACCCAAGGCATGGATCCTCTTCATCATCCTCTTCTTCATCTGACCTATCAGAATATTTAGCACTATCTGGTTTCTTAATCACAGTCTGATTTATACTTGCGATTGATTTGTTCCTTTCTTTCTTTCATTCTGGCCTGAAAAGGTGTTGGTAGCTTTATGTTAAGAGTCTGTAACCTGAAGTTGTGGTGATTATCATCGCTTGAACTAGTGGCATGTTTTATATTTCTTACTCAGGAATATTATCAGAATCACTCTTTTAACTGTTCTGATAAACTCCTCCTGCCACATTTTACTCTTCATTGAGCTTCGGGATTTTCTGGTTCCTCTGTTTCCTGTTAGCTTTCTCTTGCTGGAGTTTTTTTTTCCTTTAGCACCCTTGTGCAGTTGTTCCGATGGTACCCAGTCGATGGCATCCCCTTTGGCAGCTGTTGGATTGGTCCTCACGTCCAGATATGCTCTTTCCTCCTGAGCTCACTCCACTTTCTCCCGAGCACCCTCAGATGCACCCAATCACCTGGAACACCTAGACCTTCATTTCTGCTTCTGCTCCTTTCTGGTTTCCTGTACAGACATCGCTTTGTACATGGCAGTTAGTTTCTTCATAAAAGACCAAACTTCTTCTTTCCAATGTATTAGACATGTTTGCCCAACATTCCAAAAGGTTAAAGGCGAGGTTATATGCAAGGTTATATCCAAGGTTATATGTGAGGGTCGACCCAATAGCACTTCATGCGGTGTTAGATGCCTGTCAGTTTCCATGCAATCGCTCATTAATGCAAGAGGTAACACATCAATCCACATAAGTTTATTACTTTAAACCATCTTGATAAACTAGGCCTTGATGGATCATCTTTAGCTCTTTCAACCATTTTTGGTAATTGTGTATGATCAAATCACACATTTCTCAACTTCCAATACTTCTTTAACTATTTATTAACACATTTATTTATCTATTTATTCACTGGATCACATATCCACCTATTTATCTACTTAATTACCATATTTCACTTTAATTGACTTTATTTACTCTAACTCATTCATAAATGCAGACACATTATTTGAACTTACAGTACTCAACGTATTTCAAATCTGGGACGGATTTCTCATCTTAAATGTAATAAGTGTTCATTCTTTCTTGCTCTGCTGCTGGAATCACCTTCACTCATCTACCAAACATGTGATTTCCAAAAGTTTGTATCTTTTGCCCCAAACTAGCTTTATCATAACACAACATCCACAATCGAGTGCTTGAATAGGCCCTAGGTCTATTACTGTTCCTTTACTCACATTCTTCTTTGCACAGATGTCACATGTGTACAACAATTCACTGAGCACTGCATTCAAATAATGCTTAATTTGTCATTAACACTTTACTCTCAATTCAAAGCATATATATCTGCCAATATTTGACTCCACTATCTATACTTTATATGAATTACAAAAATCTTATATTTCTTCTTTTTCCCTCTGATGCTGCATATATTGTTCATAGAGACTAGTTTGTTTTTTTAATTTCCACTATCATCTAATTGGGGTTGTGACTCTATATTATTGTTAGACCTGCTACCTTATTTTCTTTAATAAAAAATGAATTTCTTATTTACCATCTTAACTGACATTATTGCATCTGGATTTCATGTTAACAGAATGTCTAATTTTTCAGTCCTTCTTGTTTTGTAATTTCTCAACTCTTTATTATTGTATAATCTTAATTGTATAATCTAATTAACACTAAACCAGTCATCCTTAAAAAGTTATCATTTGTTTCATTATTTGTAGCAATAGTGTTTTTTTTTATTTTTTTATTTTAGTCTTTTAACTTAGCTTGAGCTATATGGACCTACAGATAACTAAACCTTACACGTAACAATATCCATCACAAAATCCTCTAAACTCGTTTAAAACCTTTTCGGCATTCTGATGTTATGTATACTTTTTATCAGCATATATACTGTAACTGTAACCAAATGTCTACCCTCCTCTGGTAATTACCCAAAATATGCTGAACAGAAATCAATTACTTTAAAAATATTTGTCATCAGGAATAACATATTTCAGTAAAGTGTGTTAGGAACCTCTGCTGAAAAATCCTCTATCACTTATTGCTCTTAAATCATATACTATACAAAAATCTCCTGTTGTCTCTTTTGACCATAATCAAAATTTAATTCAATCCACTTCAAATTAAACACATTTTATTAGTCACCTACACAATCATAGCCTGAATGTCATAGACATATCTAGGTGTTTCTATTGTTTCTCCTATTTTCTCAAAATTTCAGCATCTAGTGTTTCTCTGGGCAGACCTGCATCTGGTTTAATTTTAATCCTTATTAGCTGTGGCTAATTTTGTCTACCTATGAGGCCTGAACTAAAAATCATTATTAAAATCTGACACTTACCTAAATAATTTCATTTCTGAGCTATATTTCAATTTGCATTTTATATTAATTTGCGTTTTCCTGATGGTTCCACATCAGACTGCTTGTACATACATTTTTGTTGTAATTTTTTACAAGTTGACTGAAAAATCACTGGATTTATTTATGTTCCTCTCTATCTGATCTGATTTTTCAGAATTAGTCCTTAATCCTTTTTGCTTTTAATTATTTCCCCACATATGGTTATTTGTGAAACAAAATCTGTTTTCTTTTCTTAAACACTTTTCTCTTTCAATTACTCTTTTAGTACATTTAGAATTGTTACTTTTTGACCTATTATGTACTGAGTTCATTTCAATTTTTTTTTGTTCTAATTTCTTCTTTAAGTATAAATCATTTTTCTGTCTTAATCTCTTTCATATTTTTCTCTCAAATCTTGAGTTTAGATTACTCAAAATAAGACTTCCTTAATTTTAATTTAAATACTTAATTCTATCAAAATGTCTAATCCAAATTATTTGTTCAGTTATCAAAAGCTGTCTTTTTTCTTTAGTCACCACCATTCATTGCACTTTATCTTTCTAGGTTCAAAGATCTCTATGAGTAAACCTATGAAAATTAACCAAATTCATTTAAATCTCATTTCAAAATTACACATTTAATGTTTCATCGTACATTTTCAAATAAGACTTTTTTTTCCCAATTTATATGATTCTTTTCTATCTATCAAATTTACAGGAGTCTGATTTGATACAAGAATGGGTAGTTACACTTTTGTTCTCAATTTGCTCACTGAGGGGTCACATTGTACTTAATTTGGACTATAGGTCGACTGCTTTGAGGTGGACTGCCAGACTCTCCCTCCTCGCACCCTGAGAAGACAGCTGGTTCATAGATGGTGCAGTCTTTTCTGTGGTGTCCAGGGCCACAGCTTCCCCCTCTCTCTTAGTGCTGGCTTCTTTTCTTTCATTCAGCTGATGTAAAGTCCTGGTGGAGCACTTTTTCTTGTTTTTGATCAGTTCATCGTTCTCTTGTTTGCCTCTTTTTAGTGTCTCTGAACATAAGTAGCCTTTTCAGTCCTCAGTAAATCCTGGGCATGCAGTGCCTGCCTCACTGCTATTACAAATGTCCACAGCCAACAGTTTGTCCATTGTTTTTTTCAAACACTTTTTCCATTTGCCAGTGCACTCAGAAATGTCTGGTAGGTACGAGACTACAGTCCCCCAAAGTCCATCCCTATGTCTTCTTAATTCATCTATGGAATTTATCTCATGACTTAATAAAAGTATTTTCCTCTTTCCCATTTTTCCTCCATCAAATGAAGACTCCTTCCATCTATTATCTTCTCTTTGCTGTTTAGCAGCTCATTTTTCTCTAATTCACAATCACATGTAAATATGCTTAACCTTCTATGTAATTTTTTTTTTTATTCTTCTTCCAATTAATTGCTTTAGCTTCAGATTGTGCTTTACTTTACATTTCTCCTAATCTATACTAGTGTTTCTTTACTAGCCGGACATTTTTACATTGTATTTTAATTTCCTTAACATTTTCCATAATCTGTTTCCATTTTCTCACTGCTTGCATCAAATGTTCCTTCTGTTTGTCATTTGTCATTATTTTATTTTATTTTCTCTGCCACATATTTGAGTATTTAATTTCTCATTTCCATACCTGTTTTAATTCAACAGTACTACATGGTGGCCCAATATCTGGTATAACTGTTCAAAATGATTACTGCTATAGCTCAGGGTTCATCTTATTAATTTAACTCTCATATTTGTTTACTAAAAGCATTTTTTCATATCTGAAATGCAATGTTTAATTATCAATATATTTGCAATATTTAGCTTCTTACTGCATAAACTCTTAAATGTAACATTTTCTAACTCACTTCATTATGTTCTTTAACATTTTCCTATGGCTTCTATAATTTTCATCTAAATAACTTTGCTTTACTACAAATAGATGATGGCTCTGATAACATCATGTAGCTGACTTTGAGAACGATGACAACAGTCAACCTAAGCCACAACAGTTTTTATTGCATTTCAATACAATCATATTCTCTAAAGCCAAATCTTAGTTTCTTCAGAATGTTACAGTTTTTTTTCTCTTTATCTTAAGTTTAATATACCAATATTTTAAGCATATTTCAATATATTTTAAACATTTATTTTTTCCTCTATTAAACAGCGTTTGGACTTATTTTTTCTATTTCTATTCTCTTTCTATTCTATACTTTTTTTTCTTTCCTTAATTTGAGTTTTTAGCTCTTAGGTTTCCTTATACATTTTTAAGCTTATTTTACTTACACATTTTATCATGAAATCTTCAGTTTCCCTTTCTCATTTTTTAAATTTGTCAAATATCCAACTTATTTATTATTTATTCATACTTGCTTAGTAAATCTATTTCTTTAATATATTCTTTTACTCCATACTCCCTTTATTTCCCTATATATTTCTTAATATGGCTTCATTTATATTTCTTAATATTCATTAGTATAGCTTCAAAATGACTTTTTAATTTAGTTCCATTTTTATAATATAACTACATAATAATATCTTACTCTATTATATTTCCTTATTTCATTTCTCTTACTATATTACTTTATAATATATCTATTCAATATTTAACATATCTTTAACTTCTATTCTACCCAATTCATATTATGTTAAAGTCTATGTCATTTGATCTAATAGTTTGATATCCTCTCTTTTACTCTTTTCTGATCTGTTTGCCTTGTGCTTTAAATAGACATAATCTATTTATTTTTCACACATGGACACCATAAATCTCTCTCTTACCCCCATCCTGGGGCAGACTGTCCTTCACCTGTTGCTATGTCAGGAATTTCAGTCCACTATGCCTGTTGTTCTTCTTTTTTTAACATATACAAACTTAAAACACAAAGATCCTTTCAGAAGAATGTTTAACTAGTATATTCTTCTGCCTTTTCAGTCTGTGTCTTTCAAATGCAATATGTTCTATTAGTTTTAATTTTAGACGGCGACTCTTTTATATCATAATCTCTTCCCTAAACTGCATCAATCACTATTCTTATTGTTCTTTTAATCACCCCACATATGCAATTCTTCTTTTATACTATAATCTACTATAATCATTCTTTTAACCTACTCTTTATTGAAACATACTTTTAAACACATTCACACTTCTACTCTTATTATTTTCTTCTCATTCACTCCTCTCCTCCACTCAGTGTAACATGAACTGCATCCCTCTATCCTCTCTTCAGTCAAGGAGGAGGATGGGAGCCTTCTCTGCACACCAATATGGACTATTTTGCCTCAACCTGAAGCAGGCAATACACAAACACATACAATTAAACAAATACTCTACACTACACTCCTTCTGAGTGACCTGTCCGAGCAGCCTTCATGTTTTTTTTTTCCTTAAAACTGAAGCGGTAACCACAGGATTTTTACTACACTCCTCTTGAGTGACCTGTCCGAGCAGCCTCTAACCTTAGAGCGGTAACCACAGGATTTTTGCCTACCCATGCAGCCCTCTGCTTCACCTTTTACAGAGCGGTATCGTAGGACTTTGCGCGCTTCACTTTACTTTAATCTGCTTTAATCTCTTAACTGTCACCACACATTCAGGACTCTCTCTTAACACTTATAAATGCTCTATGCATATCCTACATCATTAAAAATTTCCCCTAATATGGGTAACAGTTACTAGTTAATGTTTATCCTATCCATCAAGGCCCTCTTAGGTAAACACAGATCATTTGCATGCAAATTATTCTTTTTCTTCTGGTATTCAAAACTCCTTGTTTCTTTTTCTTTTTTTTTTTTATTACTTATTTTTTTTACGTTTACTTTTAGTTCTTTAAAGCTGGAGAAACAGTTCAAGTGTCTTTACCATTACAAGCAGGTCCTGGCAGAAAAAACACAAACTAATAAGCATAAAATCGCTTACCGTTTTTTATTGTGGCCACATATTTGTGTTTTTTCTCCAGTCCAGCATGTACAGCAACACCAGTCCTGCTCCTTTCCAGCCCACCCAGGGACGCCATTTGTCGTAGATTTTTGCCTTTTCTCTTAATGAATCAAACTCAGTCTGGAGGTTATGAATATCAGAAGAATATACTTTATTGGAATATTTTCCAAAAAAGCAGAGACAGCCTGGAGCAGACCCATCTCAGCCTCTCCCCAGGACAAATCCAATGTCCCTCACATTTGCTGTACCCTTTATCCTTGCTTCCTCCCACCTTTGTGTTTTCACAGCTGTTTACTGGTTCAACAGGTCTCTCCCCGCTCCTACTACTTTACGACCCCTATTTAAAGCCCCCTCTTATTGTTGGCCCTTATAATGTATAAATCTAATATATTCATCACTGTTTTTAGCATAGAGTTCACAATTGGTGATCATGACTAATATCTATGTTTCAAACATTTAAACTGGACTCTTCTCTCCCATACAGTATGTATCTTTTCAAACATACATGACAGTTTCAACATATGTTGCGTACATTTCATGCTTCTCTGACACCGATGGTTCTGCCTTGTATACCCAAGTCCTCTCCCATGCTCTTTTATGACCCCTTTGCCTTAACCTATCACCTGTTTCCAAAGACATATAACGGCAGATTCATAGGGCCCTCCACTCACCCAATTAAATGTGTCTTAACATAGATTTAGAAAATAAAAATCTACTTCAAAGCACGCTTGTCCCCCTCCCGTCTCCCTCGATGACCCGCACTCACATTGCATTCGAGCCTGAGCACACTTACGTCATCGATGATGCGCTGTTCAGTTTAAGAAGCGCTCTCGCTCAGCACAGTGGAGATTTCTTTATATCATTATATCATTTAAGTTGTTTGATATGCGGTGACACGCTGTCAAATATTTAGTCGAACAGATCAGCCACTTTTGACGCTCATAAACAATCCTAAAATCCTCGCGCTGCAGGAATTAGGAGGTTTGCTGAATGTGCAGCTGTCGTGCAGTGAGGGCTTTGGGTCTTTGCACTCACACTACAAGCGTACCACGCCAAAGCCCAAGTGAACTGCACTCTGGCACACCTCTTTCAACCGGGCCAGGGCCGGCCAACTGAACCGTGCCTGAGCCCAATTCAGAGCACTCACACTTCTCAAACGATCCAGGGAACGGGCCTGGACATGGTTCGGATAGCATAGTGTGAGCGCACCCTCAGTTCACTCCAAACAGGATATATCACCCTCTGAAGAGCACTTTGGAGAGAAAATAATCATGGCCGCCATATTGAAGTATCCAAAGTTCTCAAAACTGTTAAAGTGGTTAAAAAAACAAAACTTCTTAATCTTTCCCTTTGCCAAAAAATGCACACCCATAGGAAATGAAAGGGACTTACTAAAATAAAAGCATTTTTCTTTATTTGTCCAATAAAAATCATTGAATCCAACACAATGCTGATCAGTCACATGCATATATTATATGAAGGTCTGAGACAACATGCGGAAAGGGTCAAACAACTGTTCACACCTGGTATTAAGATGTGTTTTTGTCAATCCAATCACACAAAAGAGCCACATTAGCGTTCACACCTGGTGTTTAAATTGTTTCTTTTGTCCATTTTCGACCACTTCTCTGATGACGAGGACCTTTGGTTCATTGTAATCACTAAGTGTTTACAAAGCAAATGTTGAGCCTGTCATTGCTAATTCCAATTGGTCATGACAATACCAACAATACCAATCCCAATACAGATCAAAATAAAACTGATGAGGCCAACGGCAACTTTATTTTTATTTTTAGAGCCAATGGCAGCTTCCTTTATTGACTCTTTTTTTTTTGAGTGTTAAAGAAATATTACCAATACCATTTTAAAAAGAAGCACAATTTTACACAAGCATCCATCTTTTATCTGTGTGGTTTAAGTCTTGGCTTCTTTTTTTTTTATAAGTTTGTCACTTGAGCAAACACATAAAAGAGGGCTGGATTCAACAAAGTTAACTCTTCTTTAAATCCATCTTCATAGTTTGTCCCATTAAAAATAAATTGGGAATACTAAAATTATAAGCATTTTTTATTTTTACTTTTAGGTGTACATCAATATAAATAATTTAGTTACATTTAAATACAAAAATACATGAATTGATAGATTTTATTTTTTCAAAGACTGTAAGACTTGAGATACCACAAATACTTTGATGTCTTTGACAATTCAAATATGAGCTGGAAACACAGAGACAATCGGCTCCACAACCCACCAGGTGCTCCTCTCCTTCATTTACATTTGAAGCAACCCCCTCTCCTCACTCACCCTCACTTCATACAGACTCGCACAGAATGGTCATTTCAAAGTATGAATGTTCTAAATCAATCCAAGTGACTTTATCTATCATGTCTAATATCATTTGAAATGTCTCAGTGCGACTGGTACAATGGTCTCATTTCCTCAGAAATAGACATAATCAAAATAATAGATATATAACTTCAGGTATCTTTTGAACCACTGCTAAAGGTGTGCCTTAACCTAGGGGGCCTTTATTCAAATGACCATTTGTTTCCTATAGGCAGAAACTCCTCAGATTTAACATGTCACTAAATGCAAATGCCTTTTGTTATTCAACAAACGCCCATCCTTGAGGAGATTCTTGGTTTGACTACTTAAGGAGAAGTTTCTAAATGTTCGTCGCGATTCTGTACCCAGATTAGCCCGTAGTGTGGAGCTTCATGCTCCATGCTATGTATATTTTGATGTCAGGTATGCATCCTTTGATCTTGGATTTCTTTGATAATTTGATGTCTTGTATTGATTGTTTAATGAATTGGCTTAATACACAGTTACCTGACTAATAAATTGTTATGTTTTGAATAATTCAAACAGATTTCGTGTTATTATCTCTAGTAGATTACGTTAAGTCCATAGCACCACAAACCCCTGTACAGGTTAGTAACGGACTAAAACACGATAGACGGAGCAGCGTGGCACGCTATACGATGTTATTAGAGCTCCGACTAACACATTGACATAATTCACGTATACATAGACAGTAAAAGGCTATCTAAGGGGATAGACCTTCATCTCTAAATTTCTGATTTAGCAGATAACTGATCTATGGGGACCACATAAAAAATATTCTAATTTGAGTACGTAGGGTTCGGCCTTTTTAGAATAGTGGTTAAATTGCCTCTGTTTAATAACCAAGACTGACATGTTTGTGTTAAGAGATTGTACACTCGGCCGGTACAGGACTCAGGATGTTATAGGAATCCGAATGAACGAGAATAACATACAATAATGAATCGAAGAGAATATTCAATCATAACCTAAAGTAATATTAAAAGAAACAAAATAACCTTATCAATGTTTTATAATTGGAGTCAGATAAAACGAGAAGGAATATATTAATATTCTAAATCACCTCATACTAAAATTGGAGTCAGATATGAGTTAAAGTTAAAGTAAATCAACATTGTGCACTGAAAAGACCGAACAGGCAATAAACCTTCATCCACCAGTAGATACCGTCGTTGGACTAACCGGTTGGACCCTACAAAGACCAAGATATGACCTTTGTTTTGAAAATAAATTGGTTCACACTTGAGACCTTTGTGCACTGAAGAAAAAAAGATTCATTGGATTTACTCAAATTGTTTAAGGTCATAGATATTAACATTAGATGTCGCCTACTCTGTTGTTGCCTATTGGAAGGGATGCATCAATAGAGCAGCCATTTTAGTACAGGGTAATGCTCTTTGAAATGAATGCGAGACCAGTGGAGTACTGGCCATCCAGAGCCAGAGATATATACACATATATCTATGATTGGGAGTTTTCCCAGTGGTCAGTATGCAAATATCTTTTAAAATTACAGAAATTATAATTTTACATCCCTTTTCTACATCAATGGATAAGTGATCGCATGAGCATTGCCGACAAAGAGAGAGTGTTTGTGTGCATGAAAATGTATTATCTCCCTCGCTGTTAAATTTGATCTAATCCGTGCCTGAAACACACCCACTCTCCTGCTTTCCCATCTCATTCTAACGCAGGGTGTGATTCGTTTGTGAATGAATCGTTCACTTAACCGATAATAATACAAGTTTCTAGCACCACAGCATCTTGCTGTCATATTTTATTTACATTGTTTGCTTGTTTTATTCAACAAAACTAGCGTAAGCCTGGTATTTAGTGCGGGTTTGGTACTTTGCCTTATGGTCAGTGCAGTAAGAGACTGTATTATCATCAATAACGTTACTTGTTGAGTACAAAAATTCATAACATACAAAAACATAAAAAACGAAATCTTACCTATGAAATGTTCTGCCTTTATGCTTTGTTTTCTTTGTTTGCTCATTACTACACCCATACACAGCACTAAAGTCCAGCATCTTCACATTGGCTTTAGTCTTAACTAGTGCGGTTGAATGACATTTGTCCTGGGAGCACTGTACAAATGTGGCGACGCTATTGACGCATGCCTTCATTTGAGTCCAGCTGTGTTTGATTATACTGATTGGACTTGATTAAGAAAGCCACACACCTGTGTAAGACCTTACAATGCAGATGAGAATCATGAGGTCAAAGGAACTATGTCTGAAATGCTCAGAGACAGAATTGTGGCAAGGCACAGATCTGGCCATGGTTACAAAAACATTTCTGCTTCATTTAAGCTTCTGTATGCGATATCTAGTGTATATATCTATGATTTAAGGTAAGTGCTTGCAAACAATTTATATGGGCTGAATTAAATCAAACAAATTAAGTTGAAAAGTACTAAATGTAATGTTTAAATTCAGCCCATATAAATTGTTTGCAACTGCTTACCATTAAAAAAAATGAGTAAATCCAATGAATCTTTTTTTCAGTGTGCCCAAAATGTCCACAAGGGAAGAATTAGGGCTAAAATACGCACACTTGAGGGCTAAACTCACCAAGAGTTTGTAAATAATAAGTGAGTTTACATAGCTGAGCCTGTCATTGCCATTTCCAATTGGTCATAACAACCCCAATCCCAACGCAGATCAAAGCACAACTGATGAGGCCAATGGCAACTTTATTTTTATATTTTTTTGATTCCTTTATTGACTCTTTTTCTGTCTGTCTGTAAAAATAGCGCCCGCAGGACAGCAGGAGAGGGAAGAAGAGCACGGTACTTTCAAGGAAATCTGTCCGTGCTGTGTTTTTAATGACCTGTATGAGTCCTTGACTAATTCTGTAAGTGTGATTCATGTCCAATTGTGTCACATAAATCTTCTCGAAGCAGATCTTACCATCCTCATCTAAATCGACGGAAACAATGATTCGGTCTGCGTTTGATTCCTCAAAATCGCTTTCATAATTTTTCGTGACATAATAAGGTAGTAATCCTGGTGTGCTCAAGTTGCCCAGCTCATAGTATAAAAGGTCGGTATCAGGAAGGCGACCGTCATCATTATTGAACGGCCGGAAGCCGAAATCCCTGTCCTCTGGGTTGCAGAGTGCGATCATACGGCCATCTTTATCGATGCGAACACATTTACGACCAAACCACCACAGCAGACAGAGGCCGTGTCGGGGAGGGGGCTGGCCAAAGCCAGAGTCTCTCAAATGAGACAGATTATTCAGTGTTTTCACTCGGAGCGAGCTGCGTCTAGAAAACAAACTGAAAGAAAACAATCATTAAATAATACAGCAGGTACGGAAAGTATTCAGATCCTCTTCAATTTGTCACTTTTTGTTATGTTGCAGTCGTTTAAAAAGGAAAAACTGAAATATCACATGGTCCTCAGTATTCAGATCATTTGCTGTGACACTCATATGTTTAACTCAAGTGCTGTCCATTTCTTCTGATCATACTTGAGATGGTTCTACACCTTCATTTGAGTCCAGCTGTGTTTGATTATACTGATTGGACTTGATTAGGAAAGCCACACACCTGTGTAAGACCTTACAATGCAGATGAGAATCATGAGGTCAAAGGAACTATACCTGAAGAGCTCAGAGACAGAATTGTGGCAAGGCACAGATCTGGACAAGGTTACAAAAACATTTCTGCTGCATTTAAGCTTCCTAAGAGCACAGTGGCCTCCAGAATACTTAAATGGAAGACGTTTTGGACGACCAGAACCCTTCCTATAGCTGGCCGTCTGGCCAAACTGAGCTATCGGGGGAGAAGAGCCTTGATGAGAGAGGTAATGAAGATCCCAAAGATCACTGTGGCTGAGCTCCAGAGATGCAGTCGGGAGAAGAAAGTTGTAGAAAGTCAACCCTCACTGGAGCCCTCCACCAGTCGGGGCTTTATAGCAGAGTGGCCCGACGGAAGTGTCTTCTCAGTGCAAGACACATGAAAGCCCACATGGAGTTTGCTAAAAATGGTGAGAAATGTCTGGTGTCTGGTCTGATGAGACCAAGATAGAACTTTTTTGGCCTTAATTCTAAGCGGTATCTGTGGAAAACACCAGGCACTGCTCATCACCTGTCCAATACAGTCCCAACAGTGAAGCATGGGGGTGGCAGCATCATGCTGTGGGGGTGTTTTTCAGCTGCTGGGACTGGACGACTGGTTGCAAACGAGGGAAAGATGAATGCGGCCAAGTACATGATTGTCCTGGACAAAACCTTCTCCAGACTTCTCAAGACCTCAAACTTGGCCGAAGATTTACCTTCCAACAAGACATTGACCCTAAACAGACAGCTAAAATAATGGAGTGGCTTCACAAGAACTGTGTGACTGTTCTTGAATGGCCTAGACAGAGCCCTGATCTAAACCCAATTGAGCATCTCTGGAGAGACCTAAAAATGGCTGTACCATCCAACACAGAACTGGAAAGGATCTGCAAGGAGGGATGGCAGAGGATCCCCAAATCCAGGTGAAATAAACTTGTTGCATCTTTCCCAGACAGACTCATGGCTGTGTTACTGTAGATCAAAGGGGTGCTTCTACTAAATACTGAGCAAAGGGTCTGAAAACTGAGGAGCGTGTGATATTTCAGTTTTTCTTTTTTAATAAATCTGCATAAATGTCAACAATTCGGTGTTTTTTGTCAATATGGGGTGCTGTGTGGACATTAATGAGAAAAAAAATGAACTTTTAGCAAAATTAACATTTTAGCAAATGGCTGCAATATAACAAAAAGTGACACATTTAAAGGGCCACGAAACCCCCGTGTCTCAGCAGGGTGTTTTCACACCTCTGTTTTGAAAAAAGTCAGGAAAGTTGGGCGTGTCCAGCTCTGGGAGTGTGGGAGTGTCGGGGGAGGGAAAGAGGGTAAAATTTGCATAGAAGGGAGTTTCCATTTGGGCACGCGCTAAGTTTCACAGGCAAAACAAACACAGAGAGGCTGATTTGATACCGCATGGCGAATGAGAGAAAAAAAAATCCTCCGCATTTCTCTGTAACTTATGTACTCGGTAGGTAGCGTCAGAAAGCCGTGTGTGTATAGACTATCCTGTCACAAAATGCGGCGAAAATCCTGCACGACGGGAATAGTTTGTGTTTACATGTTTACACTCGGAGTGCAGCATTTAAACAAAAGGCACTGCACTGCAAACACTTACCAAATCTGTAGACAGACAATCAAACTGGAGCTGTGTCTTTTTATTAAAAGGAGACGAGCGACAAATCCGGATTTCACCATTTCCAGATGAGAAAAAGCTCTCGGGTAAACAATGTTCCTTACAAACGCGTTTCTGTCGCGTGCACTGTAATCCACACGTGAGTCCAGCTGCTCTCTCATAGAGGGTAAATAAAAACAAAACCTTCGTTGCAACACCTACGACTCTTGTCTTGAAATTCTTGTACTTTCACTTGTTTTGGCAACACAACGTGGCGTCTCTCTGCCGTATGAACAGCGTAAACTGGTAAACAGTCTCCGGAGCTATCATGCATATTAATGAAGTTTCACGTCATACACAATAGAGCGCGCTGATTGGTTTGAAGCACGTCTTTCTCATGAATTAATACTGCACACTCGGAGACGTCAGAACGTCCTAGAAAAGACAGACAGCCACTCTCCGGCTGGATTTACCCCTATGTATCTCATGGCCGTGACGTAGCTTCAAAAATTCGTTTCAAACCGGAAGAACGAATTTGCTCAAAATAACGCAAAAACAACCAATTTTCACTTTTTAGTGCAATATATGTGTCCTAATAGTGTTTATAGCAGCGTGGGACACATATATGACTGTCAACAGCTCAAAAAATGTGTTTTGGTGTTTCGTGACCCTTTAAGGGGGTCTGAATACTTTCCATACCCTGTATATGATTCAATTAACCTATATGGCAATAATGGGATCCAGGTTTCTGTGTCCCAAACTCCCAGAATGCATTGTGCTGTAACGACACATTCCCATTGTCTACTGAAGTCATCATGATATTCGTAATTATAATAGAAAGGGTATTGATTTTAATGGAAACTGATTTGGTCTTGTCTTGTAGGTGTCTACTGTTTTTTTGTGCCCTCTATTGGTGGCACGTTAAGTGAAGTTTATTTATAAACTAATTTCGAGAGGATCACGTGCTTATGATTGCTAGCAGCTGGACCCTCATTATCCAAATCACCATGCACCAATCAGATGATCCCTAAGCTACTATAAATATCCCGGGTTCCATATCACCGCTATCTTCGCTTTGAAGAATCCCCCCTTCCACCCCTTCTCCTTCCCTTTTCTAGATGGGTGACACGGTGGCCCAGCGCTTAGCGCTGTTGCCTCACAACAAGAATGTCAATGGTTCTAGGCTTTACCAAACCAGCGGGCATTTTAGCGGAGTTTGCATGTTCTCCCCGTGCTCACGTGGGTTTTCTCCGGGTCCTCCGGTTTCCTCCCACCGATCAAAAACACGCAACCTAAATTATTGATTGATCAACTTTATAGACTTGCTACCTATGTAGTACCTATCTCGTTAAAGAGAACTACTATTTGCTCTTCAACACTACGAGGGGGGAGTTCTCGAGATCTACCTGAGCTCGATCTCCCCTCTCGCCTTGCAACGGGAGGGAGCCCCGGGCTCGAGGATCTCATGAGCTCAGGGCTCTCTCCCGGGACAGGATGCCAAATAAGCTTTATAATTATTCATCAGCTAAGTGTGAACCCTTGAAAAACCCAATAATACAGGCCTGCTTCAATACACACTATATACAGAGAGACCATTAAAATACTTGTTTCGATGGTTACAGTTTGATGTTTTTTTATATTTTTAATGAAATTTCGCAGTGGAAACCAAAAGAAATCAATGCATTCTGTGTGATTTATAAACCTGGTAACCATTGACATCCATAGTAGGGATTTAATTTAAACTGTATTGGTCTTGTGGGTCTCTATTGGTATTCTTTGTTGCATTGGTGACATCTTGCTCTCGCTCAGCACAGTGGAGATTTCTTTATATCATTATATCATTTAAGTTGTTTGATATGCGGTGACACGCTGTCAAATATTTAGTCGAACAGATCAGCCACTTTTGACGCTCATAAACAATCCTAAAATCCTCGCGCTGCAGGAATTAGGAGGTTTGCTGAATGTGCAGCTGTCGTGCAGTGAGGGCTTTGGGTCTTTGCACTCACACTACAAGCGTACCACGCCAAAGCCCAAGTGAACTGCACTCTGGCACACCTCTTTCAACCGGGCCAGGGCCGGCCAACTGAACCGTGCCTGAGCCCAATTCAGAGCACTCACACTTCTCAAACGATCCAGGGAACGGGCCTGGACATGGTTCGGATAGCATAGTGTGAGCGCGCCCTCAGTGCACTCCAAACAGGATATATCACCCTCTGAAGAGCACTTTGGAGAGAAAATAATCATGGCCGCCATATTGAAGTATCCAAAGTTCTCAAAACTGTTAAAGTGGTTAAAAAAACAAAACTTCTTAATCTTTCCCTTTGCCAAAAAATGCACACCCATAGGAAATGAAAGGGACTTACTAAAATAAAAGCATTTTTCTTTATTTGTCCAATAAAAATCATTGAATCCAACACAATGCTGATCAATCACATGCATATATTATATGAAGGTCTGAGACAACATGCGGAAAGGGTCAAACAACTGTTCACACCTGGTATTAAGATGTGTTTTTGTCAATCCAATCACACAAAAGAGCCACATTAGCGTTCACACCTGGTGTTTAAATTGTTTCTTTTGTCCATTTTCGACTACTTCTCTGATGACGAGGACCTTTGGTTCATTGTAATCACTTAGTGTTTACAAAGCAAATGTTGAGCCTGTCATTGCTAATTCCAATTGGTCATGACAATACCAACAATACCAATCCCAATACAGATCAAAATAAAACTGATGAGGCCAACGGCAACTTTATTTTTATTTTTAGAGCCAATGGCAGCTTCCTTTATTGACTCTTTTTTTTTTTGAGTGTTAAAGAAATATTACCAATACCATTTTAAAAAGAAGCACAATTTTACACAAGCATCCATCTTTTATCTGTGTGGTTTAAGTCTTGGCTTCTTTTTTTTTTATAAGTTTGTCACTTGAGCAAACACATAAAAGAGGGCTGGATTCAACAAAGTTAACTCTTCTTTAAATCCATCTTCATAGTTTGTCCCATTAAAAATAAATTGGGAATACTAAAATTATAAGCATTTTTTATTTTTACTTTTAGGTGTACATCAATATAAATAATTTAGTTACATTTAAATACAAAAATACATGAATTGATAGATTTTATTTTTTCAAAGACTGTAAGACTTGAGATACCACAAATACTTTGATGTCTTTGACAATTCAAATATGAGCTGGAAACACAGAGACAATCGGCTCCACAACCCACCAGGTGCTCCTCTCCTTCATTTACATTTGAAGCAACCCCCTCTCCTCACTCACCCTCACTTCATACAGACTCGCACAGAATGGTCATTTCAAAGTATGAATGTTCTAAATCAATCCAAGTGACTTTATCTATCATGTCTAATATCATTTGAAATGTCTCAGTGCGACTGGTACAATGGTCTCATTCCCTCAGAAATAGACATAATCAAAATAATAGATATATGACTTCAGGTATCTTTTGAACCACTGCTAAAGGTGTGCCTTAACCTAGGGGGCCTTTATTCAAATGACCATTTGTTTCCTATAGGCAGAAACTCCTCAGATTTAACATGTCACTAAATGCAAATGCCTTTTGTTATTCAACAAACGCCCATCCTTGAGGAGATTCTTGGTTTGACTACTTAAGGAACAGTTTCTAAATGTTCGACGCGATTCTGTACCCAGATTAGCCCGTAGTGTGGAGCTTCATGCTCCATGCTATGTATATTTTGATGTCAGGTATGCATCCTTTGATCTTGGATTTCTTTGATAATTTGATGTCTTGTATTGATTGTTTGATGAATTGGCTTAATACACAGTTACCTGACTAATAAATTGTTATGTTTTGAATAATTCAAACAGATTTCGTGTTATTATCTCTAGTAGATTACGTTAAGTCCATAGCACCACAAACCCCTGTACAGGTTAGTAACGGACTAAAACACGATAGACGGAGCAGCGTGGCACGCTATACGATGTTATTAGAGCTCCGACTAACACATTGACATAATTCACGTATACATAGACAGTAAAAGGCTATCTAAGGGGATAGACCTTCATCTCTAAATTTCTGATTTAGCAGATAACTGATCTATGGGGACCACGTAAAAAATATTCTAAACTGAGTATGTAGGGTTCGGCCTTTTTAGAATAGTGGTTAAATCGCCTCTGTTTAATGACCAAGACTGACATGTTTGTGTTAAGAGATTGTTTACTCGGCCGGTACAAGACTCAGGATGTTATAGGAATCCGAATGAACGAGAATAACATACAATAATGAATCGAAGAGAATATTCAATCATAACCTAAAGTAATATTAAAAGAAACAAAATAACCTTATCAATGTTTTATAATTGGAGTCAGATAAAACGAGAAGGAATATATTAATATTCTAAATCACCTCATACTAAAATTGGAGTCAGATATGAGTTAAAGTTAAAGTAAATCAACATTGTGCACTGAAAAGACCGAACAGGCAATAAACCTTCATCCACCAGTAGATACCGTCGTTGGACTAACCGGTTGGACCCTACAAAGACCAAGATATGACCTTTGTTTTGAAAATAAATTGGTTCACACTTGAGACCTTTGTGCACTGAAGAAAAAAAGATTCATTGGATTTACTCAAATTGTTTAAGGTCATAGATATTAACATTACATGTCGCCTACTCTGTTGTTGCCTATTGGAAGGGATGCATCAATAGAGCAGCCATTTTAGTACAGGGTAATGCTCTTTGAAATGAATGCGAGACCAAGGTGCAGAGATATATATCCACATATATCTATGATTGGGAGTTTTCCCAGTGGTCAGTATGCAAATATCTTTTAAAATTACAGAAATTATAATTTTACATCCCTTTCTACATCAATGGATAAGTGATCGCATGAGCATTGCCGACAAAGAGAGAGTGTTTGTGTGCATGAAAATGTATTATCTCCCTCGCTGTTAAATTTGATCTAATCCGTGCCTGAAACACAGCCCCTCTCCTGCTTTCCCATCTCATTCTAACGCAGGGTGTGATTCGTTTGTGAATGAATCGTTCACTTAACCGATAATAATACAAGTTTCTAGCACCACAGCATCTTGCTGTCATATTTTATTTACAATGTTTGCTGGTTTAATTCAACAAAACTAGCGTAAGCCTGGTATTTAGTGCGGGTTTGGTACTTTGCCTTATGGTCAGTGCAGTAAGAGACTGTATTATCATCAATAACGTTACTTGTTGAGTACAAAAATTCATAACATACAAAAACATAAAAAACGAAATCTTACCTATGAAATGTTCTACCTTTATGTTTGTTTTCTTTGTTTGCTCATTACTACACCAATACACAGCGCTAAAGTCCAGCATCTTCACATTGGCTTTAGTCTTGACTAGTGCGGTTGAATGACATTTGTCCTGGGAGCACTGTACAAAAGTGGCGACGCTATTGACGCATGCTCAGGGTCCGTATGCGATATCTAGTGTATATATCTATGATTTAAGGTAAGTGCTTGCAAACAACTTATATGGGCTGAATTTAATCAATCAAATTAAGCTGAACAATACTAAATTTAATGTTTAAATTCAGCCTATATATATTGTTTGCAACCGCTTACCATTAAAAAAAATGAGTAAATCCAATGAATCTTTTTTTCAGTGTGCCCAAAATGTCCACAAAGGAAGAATTAGGACTAAAATACGCACACTTGAGGGCTAAACTCACCAAGAGTTTGTAAATAATAAGTGAGTTTACACAGCTGAGCCTGTCAAAGCACAACTGATGAGGCCAATGGCAACTTTATTTTTATATTTTTTTGATTCCTTTATTGACTTTCTTTCTGTCTGTCTGTAAAAATAGCGCCCGCAGGACAGCAGGAGAGGGAAGAAGAGCACGGTACTTTCGAGGAAATCTGTCCGTGCTGTGTTTTTAATGACCTGTATGAGTCCTTGACTAATTCTGTAAGTGTGATTCATGTCCAATTGTGTCACATAAATCTTCTCGAAGCAGATCTTACCATCCTCATCTAAATCGACGGAAATAATGATTCGGTCTGCGTTTGATTCCTCAAAATCGCTTTCATAATTTTTCGTGACATAATAAGGTAGTAATCCTGGTGTGCTCAAGTTGCCCAGCTCATAGTATAAAAGGTCGGTATCAGGAAGGCGACCGTCGTCATTATTAAACCGCCGGAAGCCGAAATCTCCGTCCGCCGGGTTGCAGAGTGTGATCATACGGCCGTCTTCATCGATGCGAACACATTTACGACCAAACCACCACAGCAGACAGAGGCCGTGTCGAGGAGGGGGCTGGCCGAAGCCAGAGTCTCTCAAATGAGACAGATTATTCAGTGTTTTCACTCGGAGCGAGCTGCGTCTAGAAAACAAACTGAAAGCAAACAAACATTAAATAATACAGCAGGTACGGAAAGTATTCAGATCCCCCTCAATTTTTCACTCTGTTATATTTCAGCCATTTAAAAAAGAAAAACTGAAATATCACATGGTCCTTAGTATTCAGACACTTTGTTGTGACACTCATATATTTTACTCAGCTGCTGTCCATTTCTTCTGATCATCCTTGAGATAGTTCTACACATTCATTTGATTGTGTTTAATTATACTGATTGGACTTGATTAGGAAAGCCACACACCTGTCTATATAAGGCCTCACAATTTACAATGCATGTCAGAGCAAATGAGAATCATGAGGTCAAAGGAATTATACCTGAAGAATTCAGAATTGGGGCAAGGCACAGATCTGGCCAAGGTTACAAAACATTTCTGCTGCACTTAAAGTTCCTAAGAGCACAGTGGCCTCCATAATCCTTACATGGAAGACGTTTAAGACGACCAGAACCCTTCCTATAGCTGGCCGTCTGGCCAAACTGAGCTATCGGGGGAGAAGAGCCTTGATGAGAGAGGTAATGAAGATCCCAAAGATCACTGTGGCTGAGCTCCAGAGATGCAGTCGGGAGAAGAAAGTTGTAGAAAGTCAACCCTCACTGGAGCCCTCCACCAGTCGGGGGTTTCTGGCAGAGTGGCCTGACGGAATCATCTCCTCAGTGCAAGACACATGAAAGCCCACATGGAGTTTGCTAAAAAATGGTGAGAAATGTCTGGTGTCTGGTCTGATGAGACCAAGATAGAACTTTTTTGGCCTTAATTCTAAGCGGTATCTGTGGAAAACACCAGGCACTGCTCATCACCTGTCCAATACAGTCCCAACAGTGAAGCATGGGGGTGGCAGCATCATGCTGTGGGGGTGTTTTTCAGCTGCTGGGACTGGACGACTGGTTGCAAACGAGGGAAAGATGAATGCGACCAAGTACATGATTGTCCTGGACAAAACCTTCTCCAGAGTTCTCAAGACCTCAAACTTGGCCGAAGATTTACCTTCCAACAAGACATTGACCCTAAACAGACAGCTAAAGTAATGGAGTGGCTTCACAAGAACTGTGTGACTGTTCTTGAATGGCCTAGACAGAGCCCTTATCTAAACCCAATTGAGCATCTCTGGAGAGACCTAAAAATGGCTGTACCATCCAACACAGAACTGGAAAGGATCTGCAAGGAGGGATGGCAGAGGATCCCCAAATCCAGGTGAAATAAACTTGTTGCATCTTTCCCAGACAGACTCATGGCTGTGTTACTGTAGATCAAAAGGGTGCTTCTACTAAATACTGAGCAAAGGGTCTGAAAACTGAGGAGCGTGTGATATTTCAGTTTTTCTTTTTTAATAAATCTGCATAAATGTCAACAATTCGGTGTTTTTTGTCAATATGGGGTGCTGTGTGGACATTAATGAGGAAAAAATGAACTTTTAGCAAAATTAACATTTTAGCAAATGGCTGCAATAAAACAAAAAGTGACACATTTAAAGGGCCACGAAACCCCCGTGTCTCAGCAGGGTGTTTTCACACCTCTGTTTTGAAAAAAGTCAGGAAAGTTGGGCGTGTCCAGCTCTGGGAGTGTGGGAGTGTCGGGGGAGGGAAAGAGGGTAAAATTTGCATAGAAGGGAGTTTCCATTTGGGCACGCGCTAAGTTTCACAGGCAAAACAAACACAGAGAGGCTGATTTGATACCGCATGGCGAATGAGAGAAAAAAAAAAAATCCTCCGCATTTCTCTGTAACTTATGTACTCGGTAGGTAGCATCAGAAAGCCGTGTGTGTATAGACTATCCTGTCACAAAATGCAGCGAAAATCCTGCACGACGGGAATAGTTTGTGTTTACATGTTTACACTCGGAGTGCAGCATTTAAACAAAAGGCACTGCACTGCAAACACTTACCAAATCTGTGGACAGACAATCAAACTGGAGCTGAGTCTTTTTATTAAAAGTAGACGAGCGGCAAATCCGGATTTCACCATTTCCAGATGAGAAAAAGCTCTCGGGTAAACAATGTTCCTTACAAACGCGTTTCTGTCGCGTGCACTGTAATCCACACGTGAGTCCAGCTGCTCTCTCATAGAGGGAAAATGAAAACAAAACCTTCGTTGCAACACCTACGACTCTTGTCTTGAAATTCTTGTACTTTCACTTGTTTTGGCAACACAACGTGGCGTCTCTCTGCCGTATGAACAGCGTAAACTGGTAAACAGTCTCCGGAGCTATCATGCATATTAATGAAGTTTCACGTCATACACAATAGAGCGCGCTGATTGGTTTGAAGCACGTCTTTGTCATGAATTAATGCCGCACACTCAGATACGTCAGAATGTCCTCGAAAAGACAGACAGCCATTCTCCACTCTGGATTTACCCCTATGTATCTCATGGCCGTGACGCAGCTTCAAAAATTCGTTTCAAACCGGAAGAACGAATTGGCTCAAAATAACGCAAAAACAACCAATTTTCACTTTTTAGTGCAATATATGTGTCCTAATAGTGTTTATAGCAGCGTGGGACACATATATGACTGTCAACAGCTCAAAAAATGTGTTTTGGTGTTTCGTGACCCTTTAAGGGGGTCTGAATACTTTCCATACCCTGGATATGATTCAATTAACCTATATGGCAATAATGGGATCCAGGTTTCTGTGTCCCAAACTCCCAGAATGCATTGTGCTGTAACGACACACTCCCATTGTCTACTGAAGTTATCATGATATTCGTAATTATAATAGAAATGGTATTGATTTTAATGGAAACTGATTTGGTCTTGTCTTGTAGGTGTCTACTGTTTTTTTTTTTTTTTTTTGTGCCCTCTATTGGTGGCACGTTAAAAACCCAATGAAACAGGCCTGCTTCAATACACACTATATACAGAGAGACCATTAAAATACTTGTTTCGATGGTTACAGTTTGATGGTTTTTTATATTTTTAATGAAATTTTGCAGTGGAAACCAAAAGAAATCAATGCATTCTGTGTGATTTATAAACCTGGTAACCATTGACATCCATAGTAGGGATTTAATTTAAACTGTATTGGTCTTGTGGGTCTCTATTGGTATTCTTTGTTGCATTGGTGACATCTTGCTTTTAACTCATTATAATACTTGGTGTCTTTTATTCATTTACATTTCAAATGCATTATTTTATATTTAGCTTGTTCTACTATTTTACCTTCTGTCTTTTTGTACAGCACATTTGTCAGCTATTATTGTGTTTATTTCTACAATCTGATGGTTTGTAATGTTTTTCATGGTATTTTGTAGTGGAAACCAGAAGAACTCCACGCATTCTGTTTGTTTTAAAGCCGGTAGCCATTGACTTCCATAGTAGGATAAACAAATACTATGAAAGTCAATAGTTACCGGTTTCAAACGAACAGAATGCTTCTGGTTTACAAAATACCATAAAAAAACATTACAAATGTTCCAACATTTTTCTAAATCTCTTCTTTTGTGTTCAACAGAACAAAAGAAACTCAAACAGGTTTGGAACAATGAAAGGGTGAGTAAATGACGACAGAATTTTTATTTTTGGCTGAACTATCTCTTTAAGGTCAACATAAAATCGCAAGTGCATGTAATGAATATAATGACCACAGTTTAATGTAAAAATCAGATTCTGCATGTACACAAAAATGAGTTCAATACTGTAGTGTATAAAAAAGTAATCTTGAGCGGACACTATATGTCAGTTTGTAACTATTTATGTTTATTATGATTCATTCTCTGAATAGAGAACATTTCTAGACCGTTCCAACAGTATTTGTTTCCCAAGAAATAACATAATGGCAACCAAAGAGGAAGCTTGTATTAATTTATAGCCACAGTATCATTACATGCATATTACTGTTTGTTTTTTTCATGTATATGGGCTATACTGTAACTGTAATAGTACCAAAGCACAATGACATTACCACTATATCTAAAAAAATAAACTGAACTGCGATACTTGTGTTATACTACATAAACAATTAGTACTTTGTCATTGTCATGAACACCAAACAGTTCAGGATCATAAATACTTACAGGACACGGATAAACAAATCCAAAGCAGCTTCATTTTCAGCCATTTGAACTACTAATACGTCCACACGGTCAGAAAGCAGGAGATGATCGACATGAACATGTGCATGGCGCAGCTACAAATCTAACCGGAAACTGAAACCGTGAGTGTGTGTTGTGTAAATGAATTAAAAGTCCACAAGCTGCACTGTCATATGGTTTAGTCTCTTGGTGTAAATATATTTATTAAATATTGACCTATAAGGCTGAAATCAACCTTCAACAGGTTGAAAGTCAGATGTGTGAGTGAATTGATACTGGATTTTTAGCCAAAAATCTATTATTAGATGCAACAGTGGCTCAGTGGTTAGCACTTTTGCCTCACAGCAAGAAGGTCGCTGGTTCGAGTCACGGCTGGATCAGTTGGCATTTCTGTGTGGAGTTTGTATGTTCTCCCCCTGTTGGCGTGGGTTTCCTTCGGGTGCTCCGGTTTCCCCCACAGTCCAAACACATGCGCTATTGGGGAATTGGGTGAGCTAAATTGGCCGTAGTGTGTGAGGGTGAATGGGTGTTCCCAATACTGGGTTGCAGCTGGAAGGGCATCCGCTGTCTATAGCATGTGCTGGATAAGTTGGCGGTTCATTCCTCTGTGGCAGCCCCTGATGAATAAAGAGACTGAGCCAAAGGAAATTGAATGAATGAATGAAATCTATTATTTTTATGGTTAAACTTAGTATGTAATAATTAAGCTGCACATATTGTTGTTCTATTTCAAAAATGATTTTAATATTCATATTTAGTGCTCAATAATTTTTTTTTCTTAAAATCAATCTTTAAAATGTTCAAGCTGCTTACTGAAACTTTTGTTTATTTATTTTTTGTGTAAATCTATAAAAAGCTTTACTGGAAGTTTCAATAAATTGATTAATTGAAAAAAAAAAGATTATAATCTTATATAAAATTACAAACAATATTTTAATATCACAGCAAGAAGATTGTTGGTTCGAGCCTCGGCTGTGTCAGTTGGCATTACTGTGTGGAGTTTGCATGTTCTCCCCATGTTGGTGTGGGTTTCCTCCGGCTGCTCCTGTTTCCCCCACAGTCCAAAGACATGTGGTATAAGTGAATTGAGTAGGCTAAATTGTCTGTAGTGAATATGTGTGAATGAGTGCGTATGGATGTTTCCCAGAGATGGGTTGCAGCTGGATGGGCATCCGCTGCGTAAAACATATGCTGGATAAGTTGGTGGTTCATTCCGCTGTGACAACCCCAGATTAATAAAAGGACTGACTGAATGAATGATCATTTATTAGGACTAAAAATGCAGATGATTTGGTTTCACTGTTCTGGATCTGCATGCACCACTCTTATAGGGAGGAATGACACTGAATACATACAACTGTTCTATTTTACTTGTAAAAAGCCCATGAGGATGTAGATTAAATGATTTGGTCCCACTTTGTTGTACAGTCAACTTATTCAATGCATGCAATACATGGTAAAGCTGCTCTGCCGGGATCTGCATGCACCACTGTTTTAGGCAGTAATGGCACTGAATACATACAACTGTTATACTTTACTTGCAATAAGCCCATGTACATGTAGATACAATGATTTGGTCCCACTTTGTTGTATACAGACAACTTAATCAGTTCATCAATTACATGGTAAAGCTTCTCTGCCTGCACCTCTGTTTTAGGCAGGAATGGAGCTGAAGTAATGAAACTTTTAAACTTGTACACTCTCAGAAATAAAGGGGAGCTGTCACTGGGGCAGTACCTTTTCAAAAGGTACATATTTATACCTAAAGAGTCCTTAGTGGTACCTCAAAGGTACATACCAGTACGCAAATGCACCTAAAATGTACCTTCGAGGTACCAATATGGACTCTTCAGGTACCAATATGTAACTTTTGAAAAGGTACTGCCCCAGTGACAGCCCTTGTACCTTTATTTCTAAGAGTGTAATAAGCATATGCATTATGCAGATGAGATAATTTTATCCCACGTGTTACGCATGCAAATTACCCAATGCATGCATTACATGGCAGAGTTTTTTGCCGAGATCTGAATGCACCGCTGTTTAGAGAGGAATGGCACTAGATGCCAACATTTAAAAGGCCCATGCATATGCAGATGACATGATTTGGTCCCACTGTTACACATTCAACTTAAGTTGATGTAATGTAATGCATTAGCCAGTGCATGCATTACATCGCTAAGCTGCTCTACCAGGATCTATATATATATAAAATTAGGCAGTGACCACTTAAAAGACACAAAAACAACAATTAAAGGTCCCGTGAAGTGCTTTGAAATGTGCATTTTTTTCCGATGTTTAAAATAATCCTATCTCAAACACGAAGGCGGGACAAAAAAACAGCCAGTAGCGTTTTGTTTTTATCACAGCTCAGCCACTGAGAGTGGCCATCAAATGAAAAGCAAATGAAAAGAAGGGGGCGGGGCTTGTCAGATACTAGAGAGCATTTAATTGATCAAGATTTGATGAGAGACTGAAGTATGAGGTGACGTGAAAACAACGTTGATCCATTTAAGTGACAAACTGCAAGCTTTAGACGTTTATATCAGTTTTACATCTTCTAAACGCGAATTTTGTCACTGTTTTGAAGCACGCCAGCTAAAATTCTGATAGCCTACTAACATCTAAATAAAACGTTATTTTAATTTCACTGGACGTTTACAGACCTTTAAAAGAAAAACCAAAAAACAAATGCTAAAAAACAAATAATTAATCTTTTTTTAAATTTCATATACACCTCAAACCAATGCCAACAGTTACCAACAACAATGCAAAAATAGCACAATATGCAATGCCGCTAGTCTGGCGTGATCTCTGCAGTGACTGAGGTACAGCTGTAAAATGTGCTTGTATATTGTTGTTATTTTGACGGACATGAATGGGACTCGGATAATTCATCGTTTCTCTGAGGAATTCCTCGCGGTTATTCTGGAAGCTTATCGCCTTCAGAAAATCGGTGCTAATTCGGTAAGTGCGATTCTGGTCAAAGTTCTTCTGATCTGAGTGTCGTGTCACATAAATCTCGCCAAACATGTTCCAGCTTGAGTCGTAAGAAACAATAATGCGATCACAGTTGCTGTCATCTGAATGTCCGGTGTAACTCCCAGTGACGTAATCGGGCAGTGAGCTAGTGTAGTTCAGGTTTCCCACTTCATAGTATTTTAGCATACTGTATGGAAGAAGACCATCAACATTATAGAATCGATGAAAACCAAAGGCTCCGTTTGCAGGGTTGCAGAGCGCAATCAAATGTCGATTAGAGTCAATCCGGACACATTCATGAGCAAACCACCACAGCAAGTTCAGTCCATGTCTGGGATGTGGAACACCAAACCCGGACTCTTTCAGATCAGATAAATCATATAGAGATCTCACCATAATGGTTTTACTCCACCAGCTTGGTGTGCCTGTAGATCACAGAAAATGATTTGAATAAAACATCACAGAAAACTTGCAACGTGTAAAATAATAAGATGAAAAACAGACATTAACGGTGCAGTAGATGATTGTTGTGCTGGTCAAAAGTCTCTTCACATTTCAATAATAATGATTAAAGTAAATGATATAAATGTATTTATATGTATTTTTTAGTGGTGGGCCGTTATCGGCGTTAACGTGCTGGTTAACGCGAGACTCTTATCGGGCGATGGAAAAAATATCGCTGTTAATCTATTCTCAAAGTTGGTTTGGGAGCTGGGTCTATTCTACGCAAGCTATAATGACTTTCACCTTGATATTTTAGCGTGGACGTATACCTGACCGGTGAGCCGTCTGACAAAGAAGTGTCCTTCTGAATCAAATCAGCAGAATGCCCTTCTGGATGTTTCACTTACTTCGAAGACACTACTGACTACGCTTACATGGACATCTATAATCTAGTTATTTGCCTTAATAGACAATAATATAATTAAGGTGTTTACGTGAAGTGCTTTCCTGTAATTTTGGGTGACTTTAACTGTAGTTCGGTAGTTTCACCTTCACTCATGAACATTTCATTCATGCCCCCATGACAAACTGGGGTGTTAGACGCAAATAAGGAGTAAGGACTGGTGAGAGTGTTTTTTTTCCAAATGGAAAGAAAAAAAATTCCGCATTTCACAATGTGTGTGTGTGTGTGTGTGTGTGTGTGTGTGTGTGTGTGTGCGCGGTCCTTTACTGACAGCCGCGTCTGTGGATCTTGTCAGAAAATATGGCGAAAAGTCCTACATGACGCTAATTGCGGTGTTTACTTCAATAATGCCACTAATATCTGCATACTCCACGTCTTAATTCCATTTCTGTTTAGTTCAGTTATGACTTTAGTTGGATTAAGGTGATCAAAAAGCGCTCTTTCGAGCTTATGTAGGCCTACAGTTGATAATTCATGTTCATATATTCTTATTTAACTGAATAAACAGTTAGTAAACACAAGTACATCTTATTGAACATAATTTAATTTCATCACAAATTATCATAGATTAATCTAGATTAATTCCAAGATTACAGTGAGATTAATCTAGGTTAAAAAATTATCTATGCCCACCTATAGTATTATATTATATTGTGAGGCATAAGACTAAAAAAGTTCATCTAATTAAAATTCGTCAGGCTGATTCATTCCTTCATTTTCTTGTCAGCTTTGTCCCTTGCGGGGTCGCCACAGCGGAATGAACCGCCAACTTATCCAGCACGATTTTACGCAGCGGATGCCCTTCCAGCCGCAACCCATCTCTGGGAATTTCCACACACACACATTCACACTCATACACTATGGACAATTTAGCTTACCCAATTCACCTGTACCGCATGTCTTTGGACTGTGGGGGAAACCGGAGCACCCGGAGGAAACCCACGCAAACGCAGGGAGAACATGCAAACTCCACACAGAAACGCCAACTGACCCAGCCTAGCCGAGGTTCGAACCTGCGACCCAGCGACGTTCTTGCTGTGAGGCAACAGCACTACCTACTGCGCCACTGCATTGTCGTCAGGCTGATAATTCCCATAATTCTGATAAGTAACCCAAACTGTCTGTCAACATCTGTGCACCCCGTTCACGTAGAGCAGGGGTGCTCAACCCTACACTGCAAAAAAGCTTTTCTTAGTTAGATTTTTTGTCTTGTTTCTAGAGTTTTTCCTTAAAACAAGCAAAATAATCTGCCAATGGGGTAAGCAAAATAATCTTGTTTTTCCCTTTTGACATAAGATTATTTTGCTTAACCCATTGGCAGATTATTTTGCTTGTTTGGACTAGAAACAAGACAAAAAAATCTAACTAAGAAAAGCTTTTTTGCAGTGTATTCCTG
This sequence comes from Danio kyathit, assembly GCA_903798195.1. NCBI lineage: Eukaryota > Metazoa > Chordata > Actinopteri > Cypriniformes > Danionidae > Danio > Danio kyathit. The sequence continues at coordinate 65,589,517 of LR812519.1, read as the reverse complement.
GCGATCAACCTTCCAGCTGATTTCAGCTCCAACCCTGATCAAACACACCTGAACCAATTATTTAGAACGTAAGGAGCACTTGATAATTACAGGCAGGTGTGTTTGATAAGGGCTGCAACTGAAAACTGCAGGAAGGTCGATCGCCAGGAATAGGGTTGAGCACCCCTGACGTAGAGAGATCTGCCATTTGCACGAGAGAGTGACATCGGTAAAAACAAATGCTGAATCAAAACTTTTAAGATCCTAAATCAATATTGGAGTTACTTTTGCGATGGAGGAAGGATGACACCATGGCTGAAGTATTTCTTTTAGACAGGTAATGTTATGTTTTAAGCTATTTTAGTTACGCAAAGCTGATGTAGATTTTGGCCCCGTTTACACTGCCAGTTAAATGTGAGTTAAATTGCTCATATGTGACACAGATCGGATCTGTTCTATGACCGTGTAAACACAAAAAAAACGCATGCATTCAGATATTCAGAGATCGGTTTCAGGCCTCCTTCATATGTGGAAATAAATCAGATATAAATCACTTTTATTGTCACATCATCAGCAGCACGTGTGCTATGATGAGTGAAAAGCTTAGATCATATAAAGTGAAATGCTTAGATCATATGAGTGAAAAGCTTAGATCTTAAATCATATGTGACAATGCGACTATCATGTAAACAGGCAGATCGGATTTATTGAGGCATTGCATTTTGTACGTCATTAAACTTGCGACAATGTAGTACTTCTTCGCGGTTTAATGACGTAGAAGGGAGAGCGTGTGTGGAGACGACGGTGTGGTAAACAACAACAACAACAGTGGAAACATGGAGGAGGAAAGTGGTCAGTCGCCACAATTTGCACCCACCAAACCTGAGATCTCTCTCGTACCCACAAATTCCTTAGAATGGTGGAGGACACCATATCGTCACCTTAGAATTATAAGGTTCTATCTGACATTTTTGTCAAAATTGAGTTATTAACATATTCTTATTAATTGACAACTTATTTACATTATGGGATGTTTTTTTATAAGTTGTTTACATTTTAAGACGTTTTATTTAAAAAACAAATGTTACACACATACTGTTTGCTATGGAATGCAAAAACTTTGAAGCTCAATATCTCAAATTCATTCAGAACGCAGATAAAACCTTATAATTCCAAGGTGACAATATATAAACCAAAGGCGCAAGCTGCGATGACGGCTCTTTCCCTCCTCCTCTGCCTCAAAATCATTTTAAAGTTGGGCGAACTTCGCATATTTCGCAGAGCTAAAAGCAAGACAATTTCTTCCATTGTGGCTAGTGTGGTGCAGATGCTAGAACCCGCCTTTGCTTATGTGCGACGACTTAAATTGTATGGCAAGTGTAAACACATGAATCCAATATGGGTCACAATTAAAAGAACGTGTAAACGGACAGGCAAACAAATCAGATATAGGCAACAAATCGAAGTTGGGCATCAAAACCTGACAATGTAAACGGGGCCTTTGGGTTATATGCACAGAAGTGTTGTTCAGCCACTGAAATCTTCTGCCGAAAGATTGATGTGAGTATTGTTAATTTCATAAGGGACCTTTTACAGCATTGATAATGTAGATTAACGTCAAAACATCAGTAAATAGCACTATTCCGCCTAACCTGCTTTACTGAGGAGAAGTTGGTTTTATATTCACATTGGTTCATTTTTTAACAATTCCAACTTGTGACGCGCTCCCAATATTGTTTACCGCTACTCTGAATATTCGCTCTGAAATAGCATGTAAGTATGGCTTAGTAATAAGTGTAATTCCTGCATGCCGCCGGCCAACCACTAAGCATAGAGTAATCGCTTTAGGACAAAGAGCATGAGAGAGTGAGACTAGCGATCCTTGCATGCATGAAATATTGCAGATTATGAAAAGTTTTGCTTGCTACACAACTAAAAACGTGCTCGATTTAATACAGTTTTTCATACTGGTGAATGACATGATCTAGTCGGTTCTCTACTGTCATATTTAATGTGCACGTTTATAACATCAGGAGGCGTGGCTTTGGACGGCAGGGGACGGACTGTGTTTTCATAGCTATTATGCTAACGGTTAGCATTTTGACAGATCACCTACTGCACCTTTAAATTTAGCCTCGGTTGCAGATATTGATCACCAGCAGACAGAAGAGCAGAAGGATTTCTCAAGCGATAGAAAAACTGATCTTACAAGACTGGCAGTGAAATAGGTGAGGGTTAAATGAAGATGTATTATGTATGTGAGAAGATCTGCCACTTCTGTAAAAGCAAAAACAGGAATGTCCAGATTTAAAAACAAAACAACTCTGATAAACATGCAAGCTGCTAGGCTATATATTTCTATTGTCCCTATTATTAGACTTTAAACTTCAATGAAGCAATGTCTTTTCTCTCTAAACTAGCATATTTTTATTCTTTATATTTTTGAAATGACAATTAGCCTATTATACAATTAAAGAAATGTTGGTAACAGTTCTATATATAGGGCCATATCAGTCAAATTGGGCCATCGGGTAAAATATGTATTCAATTATTGAATTATTTAACAAAAATATAAATGTTTATATAAATAACTCAGTTATTACAGTACTTAACTGCATAGCTATAGAAAATTAATGGATGAATGATCACTCAGAGCATTACAAAGGCTATTACATATTCAAAGAACATCTCTTCACAATAATACTGTTAACAATCCTGTTTAATAAGTAGTAAATAGATATAAAATAAGCTTTATAAACATTATAAAATGATTCCACCTTACCTTGAAACAATCACAGTCCGTGCAAAGATCTGGAAACAGAAAGTGATTGTTTCATAGCAGCGTCAGTGGGAGGAGCTATAGGGACATGGCGATATTTGTTTGGCAAATAGTGCATTAGAAGAACCATTCATAGGAGATTTAAATGTTTACACACGTGTGTACACAGGCATTTTCTGTTTGTTTTTATAACAATAAGAAACATTTTAAAGCGTGTTTTCAAAGAAACTTTATTTCAGACCAAATTTGTGATGTATTCTGATTTGTACTACTAGGTGGTGCCCTGTACTTGCGTATACTGTGAAGCACTATGTACAAGTATAGTAGAACAAGAGAACCTACCGCCCTCGTCTGCTGTCTTTATTTAATATTCTATTCTCTTATCTAAATAAGACAAACCAGTTTAAAGAGTCTTCAGAATATAATACTAAATTAAAGAAACCACATCTAAATTAACTCAAAGATAAACAATTATAACAGGAGAAAGAATGTGAATAATGTCTACAGGAGAAGTGAATCTTTTTGAAATTGTTCAATCAATTAAACCACTAGAAACTCCGCACACCGACGACGTCTGCTGGACCAGTCAAGTAAATGCATTCATAGCTAATATGTATGAAAATATACACTGTAAAAAATGCAGGGTTCCACACAATTCGTTCATGTTGTCCTAACACAACTTGATTAAGTTAACTTAACACTTTTAACAAATTTATGTGGATTGAACATTAAAAAATTAAGTTGTCCCAATGAAAAATCAAGAATTGTGTTGTTTCAGCTCATTTTAATTAAGTAGTTTGAACAAGTTAAAAATTTGAGTGTATGTAGGCCTACATGTTTGTAATTACAATATTTGAAAATATATATAAACGGTAATTTTTGCAATATTTAGTAATATATTTTATATTTTTACTTTAAAATGTGAATATTGAAATTTTTTAAATACAAAATGTAATTTATTTTAAAACCGTAAAATGCTTTGTTTATTAAAACCGTGATATTTTAAATGCACTTTTAGGACTAACTTATAAGAAACAATAAACTATAAATACAATGAAAATAGACCTATATATATATATATATATATATATATATATATATATATATATATATATATATATATATATATAAATATATATATATATATATATATATATATATATATATATATATATATATATATATATATATATATATATATATATATATATATATATATATATATATAGGCTAACTGGAATGAAAACACACACACACACACACACACACACACACACACACACACACTTACACACATTTGGTCCTTCTAAAGATGAATACACATCAAAATAACTGATAATTATAATGATAAACATTAGGTGCATGATAAAAAAACTATTTTATTTTACGTTTTTTTTTTGCAGCAGCTGGGGTGCTGGAAAAAACGTAACGTCTTTAAATTACAGACATTTAGGGGAGAGTGGGGAACAAAGTAACACTTTTTGGTTTTGGTCAAATAATGAACAAAGTAGTAGGGTTAGACAAACCATATATTTTCACCAACAACACACAAGCCTCTCCTACAAATGAGCACTGGCTGTATGATCGCCGGACCTGTGGTTTCTGTGCAGTATTGCCAAAAGTACCAGGAGTAAAAATGTTACTATTTACCCCACCTGAGGGGCAAGTTGTAACAGACAGTGGGATAGTTGTAACACATGCTTATAAAGGCAGATTTCACACAATTAATTTAAAATTAGTTTACTTTAAATAGCTATATTTCCTCAGTAATTGGCTCATTTCTTTTTTATTCTACATAGCACAGTATGTTTATTTATTTATTTGTTTATTGGATCAACACATTTGAATCTATTTGCATTATTATCCATTATTATACAATGCATTTATTTGCATTATTAGCAATAAAATATATATTTTTCTGTTAAAACAATATTCTCTATTAAAAAAACATTTTATATTAAAAGTTCTCAACATTACACTCAAAATTCAAAAAATTATTTTGTTAGTTTAGTTGGTGTTCAACAGTGTATGGCTTAATTGTGACACCCTGTTACAACTAGCCCCGCTGTGTCATGTTTTACTCAAAACTGGCTAGCAGTCACTGTGTGTTTTATACAACTTTCAATATGGTTCCATCTTTTAGCCTATAGACGGTGATCACGACAATATAAGATTTTACGCTCATACTTTCACTGATTTTTTTCAAAATAAAAAAATATCGACTATAATAAAAAATACTTTTATGCTGCAAAAATGGTTTCTCTTGTGTTTCTCATCCAAAGTTCGCCGAAAATTTTCGATAATTGTCAGGAAGACGTCTGCCGACACTGTGGTAAAAACCTCGGAAGCATGCCATGGCTAACCCTGAGCAAATACCTTAAAACTCCGTGTTACATTTATCCCCGCGTTACTTTGTGCCCCGTGCTCCCCTACCGTAAAATAACGGACGTTAAATTAAAGAAATTTCCTTAAATTTAAATTTCAGGTAAATTTCTGTAATCTACCATCTGTTATTTTACAGTAAATCCCTAGCTGCCGGAAAAAAACAATAACAGATTTTTTTACAGTGTATGCCAACACAATAGGCTCTTAAAAATTAAGGTGGGAGTGCCTGAAAGAGGTCTCTGGTAATGCTATAAGATCCTTTTTCCCCAAAGTTTCTTTTAGTGAGAATGAGCAGGTTCCATGTTAAAGGTTCTTTGTGGAACCATTGATGCCAATTGGACCTTTATTTTTAAAAGTGCATAGTCGGTTTATTCAGGTAATATATGCAAGTTTAATTATGTATTTATGTGAAATTTATTTTGCCTGTGACTTGTTTACAACAGGATTTATTCTGATTGGCTAAGTTGGTGTTCATATTTATTGGCAAAAAAAGCTCTTCAAGTGTTACACAGCAAAAATTCCAGTGTTAAATATACAGTGTGATTTTTTTTGGTGTTGTTGAGTGTTAAAACTGGAGTACATTTTAATCCACGAGTGTAAAAGAGCGTATATTTAAGAGTTTTTTTTCCCAGTGTTAAACTTTTAACCCAATATGCAGTTTATTTCCCACTAGTGATGGGAAGTCCAGTTTTTTTTACTCGAACCAGTTCTTTCGGACAAACAGCGATCAAACCAGTATGTTTTACTTGCAAAGAGTTGAATGTATTGAAATTATTTCTGAAAAAATTAATGAACATTTAATAAATAAAACCATTTTCAACATATTTGATCACTGTTATCTGTCACACACACCAACTGATAGTATAGGAAAAAAGGTAATATATTAACACTTTGAAGGGTAACACACACTCTAGTTCGATGTAAGAATAAACTCTTACTGCGTTAAAATGAACTCTAAGAGTAATGTACAAATTTCACACTTTAGAAAGTGTTATTTAACTCCAAAATGGAGGGAGTCATATGTACACCCAAAGAGTGTTAAGTTAAACTCAAATTGAGTTAAATGTACACTGATTTTTTGGCTGTGTGTTGTTTCTCCATATTTATTGTTGCGATGTGCACTTTCCCTATAACTTATTCAGAAAATGAAGGAATAGCCCTAATAAAACATTATAGCATAATTATAAATAATATATCTTAAAAAAATGTTTAGCTGCTGCATTCACCATTTAGGCTAATTAAGAAAATTAAAGACATGCATTTCGAATAATTTCTCCCAAAATATATATATATATATAAAAAAACAGCGAATTCATATTTTTTTATTTCATTTTTAAACATACCAAAAACAAATGGCAGCAATGACAAACAACACTGCAAGAACAGCACAAGGTGTGATGTAGTCAGTCTGATGTGGTCTGAGACTCTGCGGTGACTAAGGCGAAGCTGTAAAATGTCCTTGTATGTGGTTATTTTGAATCTGATCATTCATTTCATCAGTCACTTTATCATTCGTTTCTTCGCAGCTCATGTGACTTATTGTGGGTGGACTCTGCAGTGACTGAGCTGAACATATAAGCTTTTCTTCCGTGTTGATTTGATGGACGCGCGTCTGATCGGGACTCAGATAATTCATCTCTCTGAGGAAATCCTCGCGGCTGTTCATCTCATATATTTCACTCAGAATATAGCTAGCCTCGAAAGTGTGATCCCGGTCAAAGTGACTCCGATCGATGTGTCGCGTCACATAAACATCGGCAAACCTGTTGCTTCTCGGGTTGTAAGAAACGATGATGCGATCTAAATTGCTGAGATCTGCGCGTCCCGTGTAATGCTCAGTGACGTAATCAGGCAGGGAGTCGGCGGAGTACACGTTGCCCACCTCGTAGAATGGTAAAATGGAGTATGGAAGAAGTCCTATGACATTATGGAGTCGATAAAAGCCGAAGTCTCCGTTTGCGGGGTTGCAGCGCGCTTCCCCTGTGCGCATGTCCATACATTCATGGACGAACCACCACAGCAAGCTCAGTCCGTGTCTGGGATGCGGAACACCAAACCCGGACTCTTTCAAATGGCTTAATCGCATTAGTGGTTTCTCCATGGTCATCATGGTTTTATTCAAGCAGTAGTGCGTCTGTAGTTTAAAAAAATAAATAAAACATGACATACTAATTTAAACCTTCTACATGTAAAACAAATAAATAAACAAAAAGGTTTAACAGCGACTAAACCTAACCCACATGACACACGAGTTGAGAGATCTCCCAAAACATTGAAACACTGACCTTACAAACAGTGAAATAGGCCTAGGTGAGGGTTAAATGATGTAGGCCTATTGAAGATGTGCCACTTCTGGAAAGGCCAAAACAATGATGCCCAGGTTTGAAAATAAACAACACTGATAAACATGATAAAGTCTATAGGATACAGCTGCGGATACGCACATCGACATGGCATCATTTTTGTGACACTGTAAAACAATAATTAATATTGGGTAATTTAATAAATAACATAAATAATACTCAGTATAAGTGCTGTTTTACATTACTGTGACGGTTGGGTTTAGGGTTAGGGTAGGGGTAGACATTAGTAAAATACAATTTATTGGGTAATTTAATTAAAACAGTAAATAATACACAGTATAACTGCTGTTTTACAGTACTGTGACGGTTGGGTTTAGGGTAGGGGTAGACATTAATAAAATACAATTTATTAGATAATTTAATAAAAACAATAAATAATACACAGTACACTGTAAGCCCGGATAAGTTGAGTTTACTTAAAAAATTTGAGGAAACTGGTTGCCCTAAAATTTTTAAGTAATGAATACTTAAAAAACTTGAGTGAGCTCTACTTAAAAGATAAGAGTTGTTCTAATATGTATTATAAGTTGAATACACTTAATGCTTTAATTAGTGTCAATCAATTTACTCTACTTATCTTTTTAAGTGCAATAAAATACACACAAAAGTAATACACAGGGTTGTTTTTATTCAAATTTTCTTTCCAAATACAACAAAACAATGCAAATGCTGTGCAATACAACTTAAAAATCAGTTTGCCTACTTTTCTCTCAAGTGCATCTACTCAATCAAGAGCTAATAACATTGACCTCAGCTTTAAATGCTCACAAAATATGTTGTTATACCCCCAAGAACAGGAAAGCTAGTTTTAACATCTGGACTAGAAGCGTTAGTTCACCCAAACAAATGGAAATTTACTCACCCTCAAGTTAAGTGGTTCTTTTTTCTGATGAACACAAAAAATGATATTTGGAAAACCTGTAACCATTGATTTCCATAGTAGGAAAAACAAATACCATGGAAGTCAATGGTTACAGATTTTTAGCTTTGTTCAAAATATCCTTGTTTGTGTTCAACAGAAGAATGAAACTCAAACATGTTTGGAACAAGTGAAGGATGAGTAAAAGATGACATCATTTCCATTTTTGTGTGAACTATCCTTTTAAACACATAAACATATTGTAGAACACAATGTATACTGTTTACATACAAGTGGAAATTTGTTCATGACTTCACAGAATGAATTTTTACTATTGTAACCAGTATATGTACTGAACAAACTGTAATTTTGGGTCTTTTTTCACAATACAACGAGAAATAAATAATAATTAAAATTATTATGAAGATCTGTTACTGTAAGCTGACCTTTACACTGTAACAGCAAGACGACACTTTGTCCAATTTAAGAGCAGGGGATAAATGAGTCCGAGAAGACAACAGAAGGCTCGAGGCAGGTCTGTATGAATGATGAAAGATGATGAACACTCTGGATGGGTTAAGCTGTGGACTTTTTTCATCGATGCAAATGATTCCTGTGAAAACTTGATAGTATGGGTCCTCGCGAGAGACATCCTATTGAAAGAAAAAAGAATGCAAATATGATTATACTAGTTAAATAACTCAGTGCTCAAAGCAGAAAAAAGCCAGAATAAAAGAGATGATGAAAATAGGCAATAGGTAGACTCATGTAGACAAAAAACACACCTTTGTCTGACGTAAGAGCCAAAAGCTGACCAGCAACATGGTTCCTTTTCCTGAAGATGCTCATCAAATTTGGAGAGTAATTTTAAGAGCATTATGGAAGCCCTCTGTGAGATTTTTGCCCACCACTTGATTGAAGTTGAAATAAACCTGAAATATAAAACAAGTGAAAAACAAAACAGTTATGTTCCTTGTGTATTTTAGTCCAGTGTGCTTTGAAACTTACAATCTTGTTATTAGCACATGACTTTATGATTTACTTTTACAGAACAATACTCAGCAAAGCCACATGACAGACTGCTAAACTTAACTGGTGCATCTGCACTTGTCAGTTGAGCAAGATTGGTGTGAATAAGTGCTCTTTTAAGGCAATAAATAATTTTTTAAAAATCAAAAACAATTCCTGTTGCAAACAAGGAAACAACAATTCTGGCATATAGTTTCCATTTGTCAGTCTATAATAATTTTTTCACAGTTAAAAATACAATACTTACATTGCCAATGCACGCCTTTCTGTCATCTGAAACAAAATAAATCTTTGTTAGAATGCAACAAACTTATAATTGCATTAAACGTTCATTCAGCTTATTCTATTCAAACAATGGCTGCATTAAAATTAAACAAATGTAAAAGTTTGTTCAAATTCACTCACCAAACTAAATTATGATTGTCCTTACGTCCTTTCTGCTCCACTGAAACCACAGCATACTGTATGTGACCAACCTAAAATGTGTTGAACAGGACGGTGTGAACCAAGCAGTGGCAAAACTGTATTAAAAGCTTTAAATAGCATGGACTGTTTAAACAATGCTCTATGACCACAAATAATCAGCTCGGAGAAAAAGGCGTTAATACACAGCTGAAAATGCGCTGTGTAATCGCCTCACGGCTCCGTTTCCATGTCAACCGTGCAGGCAGGAGCAAACAAATGAAGCGCGTCAACTTTGAATGAGCGTCGTTTGAAAAAAAAAAAAGACGCTTGTTGTCAAGTGAAAGTGCAACGACTCTATTAAAGCATGTTTTTCGCGCAGTAAATCGTCCGCGGAACACGCTTCACAGACATATGTTTAAGAGAGATCGTGTCCACCACTCAGAACTGAAAATCTTGCAGGTTAACTAGCAAGCTCACATGCTAAATACACACGGCAAGTGTTTAAACAGGACCCGCGCATTTAAAGTGAAACATACTTAAAACAGTGTTTTCCGGTATTCACAAACAGCCGAAAATAAAAACTGGATATAATGTTTACAGTCTACTCACCAGAAGTCTGAAATCATCTGCTGCTGCAACTGCAAGAAAATGGCGGTGCCTGACTTGAACACTAAGTCAGGTTGGGGGCAGGGGGCGTGATCAGTCAAAAACTTTTAAAACATTAGTCTATTGTACTTAAAGTTATTCATACAATAAACTTTGTCTACAAAAAAGTAGAATTCACTTAAAATGTTATAGTAATGAACCAAAAATTAAACTATTTAAGTACTTTGCACTTAAACTGTATAATTAGACATGAAATCCGGGCTAAGAGTGTATAACCATATTTTTTCACCAACAACACACAAGCCTCTCCTACAAATGAGCACTGGTTGTATGATCGCCGGACCTGTGGTTTCTGTGCAGTATTGCCAAAAGTACCAGGAGTAAAAATGTTACTATTTACCCCAACATTACACTCAAAATTCAAAAATTATTTTGTTAGTTTAATTGGTGTCCACCAGTGTGTGGCTTATTTGTGACACCCTGTTACAACTAACCCCGCTCTGTTGTGTTTTCCTCAAAACTGGCTAAGCAGTCACTGTGTGTTTTATACATCTTTCAATATGGTTCCATCTTTTAGCCTAAAAGACAATAATCACAACACTATAAGATTACATACATACTTTCACTGATTTCTTTAAAAAATAAGTAAATATCGACTGTAATAAAAAATACTTTTATGCTGCAAAAATGGTTTCTCCTGTGTTTCTCACCCAAATTTCGCTAAACTTTTTCAATAATTGTCAGGAAGACGTCTGCCGACACTGTGGTGAAAACCTCGGAAGCATGCCATGGCTAACCCTGAGCAAATACCTTAAAACTTTGTGTTACATTTTACCCCGCGTTACTTTGTACCCCGCGCTCCCCTGACTGAGAGGGGTCTGGATGCAGACCTGGTGCAGTGCAATCTGAGCTGCATCCAATGCTTTTTAATGCGCTCACCTAACCCCACCCCTAACCCTACCCGTCACAGCGACGTCACTCCATTAAGTGCATTGTGTCTGACATTGCATCGTTGAGTGATGCAATCTCAGCTTGCATCATAAAGGCTGCATCCAGATTCTATTGCCCTGACTACTGTTTTACATTACTGTGATGGTTGAGTTTAGAGTTGGGGTAGACGTAATAAAATACAATTTACTGGGTAATTTAATAAAAACAGTAAATAATACACAGTATAACTGCTGTTTTACATTACTGTGACGGTTGAGTTTAGGGTTGGGGTAGGGGTAGACATTAATAAAATACAATTTATTAGGTAATTTAATAAAAACAATAAATAATACTCAGTATAACCATATTTTTTTACCAACAACACACAAGCCTCTCTTACAAATGAGCACTGGTTGTATGATCGCTGGACCTGTGGTTTCTGTGCAGTATTGCAAAAAGTACCAGGAGTAAAAATGTTACTATTTACCCCACCTGAGGGGCAAGTTGTAACAGACAGGGGGTTAGTTGTAACACATGCTTAGTACAGTATGTTTATTTATTTATTGGATAAACACATTTGGATGTATTTGCATTATACATTATTATATAATGCATTTATTTGCAATATTAGCAATAAAAAAAAAAATTTCAATTAAAAAAATATTCTCTATTAAAAACATTTTATGTTAAAAGTTCTCAACATTACACTCAAAATTCAAAAATTATTTTGTTAGTCTAATTGGTGTCCACCAGTGTGTGGCTTATTTGTGACACCCTGTTACAACTAAACCCCGCTCTGTTGTGTTTTCCTCAAAACTGGCTAAGCAGTCACTGTGTGTTTTACATTGTTCAATATGGTTCCATCTTTTAGCCTAAAAGACGACAATCACAACAATATTAGATTACATACATACTTTTACAGATTTTTTTTTTAAATAAGTAAATATAGACTATAATAAAAAATACTTTATGCTGCAAAAATGGTTTCTCCTGTGTTTCTCACCCAAATTTTGCTAAACTTTTTCAATAATTGTCAGGAAGACGTCTGCCGACACTGTGGTGAAAACCTCGGAAGCATGCCATGGCTTACCCTGAGCAAATGCATTAAAATTTCGTGTTACATTTTACCCTGCTTTACTTTGTACCCGGCGCTCCCCTAACTACTGTTTTACAGTACTGTGACGGTTGAGTTTAGGGTTGGGGTAGGTATAGACGTAATAAAATACAATTTATTGGGTAATTTAATAAAAACAATAAATAATACACAGTATAACTGCTGTTTTACATTACTGTGACGGTTGAGTTTAGGGTTGGGGTAGGGGTAGACATTATTAAAATAGAACTAATGAGAAATTTAAATTTTTAATAATTCTCGTTAACTTCCGGCCAATCTAGCAACAACCGATTAACATTTGCAAGCTACTATTTTCCCACCGATTAGCAGTAGGCCTATTTAAAATACAATAAGTTGATTTAATAGGTACTTAATTAAAATACTCAATCTAAGAATCAGTGAAACGTTCTTTCTCTAAAATAATCTACTTTTCATATATTTTTGAATGGTATTGTGCCGTTTAAATAAATATGGAAATGTATTCCATATTAATATCATTTATTCATTCATTTTCCTGTGGCTTAGTCCCTTTATATCAGGTGTCGCCACAGCGGAATGAACCACCAACTTATCCAGTTTACACAACGGATGCCCTTCCAGCTACAACCCAGTATTGGGAAACACCCATACACTCTCATTCACTCTCACACTCATACACTACGGCTAATTTTGTTTACCCAAATCACCTATAGCGCATGTGTTTGGACTTGTGGTAGAAACCGGAGCACCCGGAGGAAACCCACACCAACACTGGGAGACGTCGATATGCTTTACCTAAAGGGATAGTTCACCCAGTCATTATAATTCTGCCATTGTTGTCACACCCCAACCACAAACCAGTTAGATTTTTTGATTTGTTTTTACTGACGTGAATATTTTCTGCTTAGCTCATTTCCCAAACATTTAGGGTGTTGAGGATGCGTAAACCATGACCAAATCTTTCTTTATATATTTGTTTATTTATTGACAGTTGCTTGTAATGCTGTAAAATTAGACACTGTTAATCCAAAATAAATTGAAGTTAATACATATTATCAATTAGGCTACCCAATCCATTTACACCATCCCAGTCCAACACAGTGTTTGATTTCTATAAGAGTGACTGTGATCTAGAAAGATCGAGTTCATCAATTATGAATTCTTAACTTCATCAATGAAATCTGACCATTCCAGGTCTTGAATCTTCCTAATGAGGCCTTGACTGATGCGGAAGGTGGAGTTTTCATCAAAGCCCTCATCCTCACCAAAATGATGCGTCACATAAATCCTCTTAAAAATCTTGCGATTCTTGTCTGAATCGACTGAAACGACGATGCGGTCTGCGTTGCTTTCTTGTAGATGTTCGCTGTTTTCATAATACCGAGTGACTCGATCAGGCAGGTCATGTGTGTGTGCCAGGTTTCCCACTTCATAATACGGCAGGTCGCTGTGAGGGAGGAGCTCTTCTTCGTTATGGAAACGATGGAAACCAAACTTTCCTTTTTTTGGATTATATCGTGCAATCATATCACCGTCATCATCAATTTCAACACATTCATCAGCAAACCACCAGAGCAAACTGAGGCCGTGTCTGGGATACGGCTGACCAAACCCGGTCTCACTGAGGTGGACCAGCTCATTCAGTGTGCGCAGTTTGACCATTCTGTGTCCTGAAAAAATGAAATAAAATAAGTAGATTAGAAAATACAGTGCAAAAAATATTGCAAATACAGCCTGTTACAAGAATGGTGATGTAAACTATACATATGTGCAGAAAGATATATATCTGTTTGGGAAAAAAAAAAGAAATGTATTGTTTTCTTTATTTGCCATTGGAAACAAACTTATTAGCCCTTCACTGAAATTATTATTTTTTAAAAATCTCCCAAGTGAGGTATAATTGAGCAAAGAGATTTTTCCCTATTGTATTTTCCTTCTGAAGAAAGTCTGATTTCTTTTAGTTTAGATGGATATAAACATTCTGAAAAATGTATTTGTTCATGAAAATGTGTTTTTTTTTTTGATTGGCTATACAGAACAAATCAATGTTGTTCAATGACACATTTAATTAATCTAACTTGCCTATAGTTAAAGGTGCTGTATGTAGGTTTTTGACTTTTCTAAAGCATAAAAATATAATATGTTTGCAGATATTTAAGAAACATGCTAAGTGAACATTCTTGTTTATCTGAAAAACAATGCTGAAGTCAGATATTCTGCTTTGAAAATGTTTTTCTTGCCGGAACGTCTGTCTTGTTTATGGGTTTTTTAACCTGCCCAATGCCAGGTTACCCAATTATAATTCTGCACCCCGGGTTGCCTTGTTGGGAAACCACATATTTCATTCATTCAGTCATGAAGATTCTCAGAGTATACGTCCGTGATCGAAATGCGACCTCTGGTGGACAGTAACATTAGCAGACTCTGAAATGAGACGCAGATATAGTTCCACATGGGGTTATTAATTAGCAAATAAATATTACAAGGGTAAACATTAAATGAGCAGGTTACATTGTAACTGATTGTCCTAACAACACGCTACGTGACAAGGTTTGCAGTGATGAGCAATTTGGCTGTTTGCACCAGACGAAACACGACAGAAATTTAAATACAGCCATACAGAGGCACAGAATATGCACTCACTCACGAAATGTTAAGGTTTATAATCTAATTAATACATATTAAACCTCTTTAATATTATTAAATGTAGATGCTGAATCACTCATATGTGTTGGTTTGCACCGAGTCACAGTTATAAAGTTCAATTTTAAACGGTTTATTTTATTTTCAAGATCTGAGGTGAACTATCTGCTGCTGCTTTCAGTAGTATGGCAATAAATGTCATGTGAAATGACATTCAAACTCACATTATTAGCAACCTGCGCTTGCGTTTGTTTTGATACAGGAATGCAATCATACCTGCCAACATTTGGTTCGTAAATTCCGGGAGAAATCCCCCCCACCCCCCCCACCGGGGGTAATTACGTCATATGCTAATTTGCATATTACTGACGTCATCGCGTTCTACCATTTCTGTTTGTTTAACAGCCTATGGTAAATAAATGGGGTATTTTATATTCGCACTACGCTTTATGTAAGCTTGTCAATTTAACTAAATGTATTGCTGTTTGAATACAGTATATCATTATAGATGAGTAGGGAATTTGCAGTAATCTCTCAGACGTAATATACTCAGACAAGTTCTGAAACTCTCACTTAAACATCTCTGATTGTGCAATAAGAATAAACGGTCAAATTAAATTGTTAAAATAAAGGAGAAGCAGATCGGGTTGACTGTACAAGGGAAATACCTTCAAACTGCCACCTGTTCTAAATCATTTGCCGTGGGTACGCTGAGAGGTGCTCTGCTCTCAGGCTGCAGGGGAGGCTCGTTGAGAAGAGTAGGGACGGTACAGTAATGGACAAACGACAGTCTATAAAAATCGCCAGTAACACACAAAAAAGTCGCTAGATTTGTCGCTAGTCGCTTTTTTGAAAATTTGTCGCTAAGTTAACAACACTAGCGCAAACTGAAGAACGGGGAGCGGGAGGAGTGAGAGGTTTAGGGAGATGGGGGCGCGCGAACTGTAGCGCGCGACCGTCACCGGAAGAGCACAAGCGCCAAGTTTCAGCCCGGACTGTACCAAAATGCTGAGGAGCGGGGGGCGGGGGAATTCCGGGAGTTTACCGGGAGACAGACCAATACGGGAGACGGGTCTGAAATACAGGAGACTCCCGGGAAAAACGGGAGTGTTGGCAGGTATGAATGCAATACCTAGTTCAACCACTGGGTGTCAAACTTACTTACTGCACCTTTAATCTAATTAACCTTACGCTTTTAAATCGCACTTCAAGCTGAAATGTAGTATTGTGCAAAATTAGCCTAGTAAAATATTATGCACTGTCATCTTGACAAAGACTAAACAAAACCATTTTTAGAAAATAGTTGATTAAAAATGTATTTAAAATGCTCCATTAAACAGCTATTGGGAAGTTAACCTAATAATTCTGTCTTCAACTGTATGGGCTCTATTTTAATGATCTATGCGCAAAGTCTAAAGCGCAGGGCGCAAAAGCATTAAAGCCGTGTCCGAATCCCCTTTTACTATTTTAAAGACGGAAAAATACGCTCTGCGCCTCGGCTCATGGTCTAACAGGGTTGTGCTTATTCTCTTAATGAGTTATGGCTGTGTTTTGAGAATAAACCAATCAGAGCCTCATCTCACATTCCATTTAAGAGTCATTTGCGTCGCGCCATAGCGCATTTACTATTTGCATGGCGGACTTTGTTAGTGGAAAAACTCAACTTCACTAGCAAGAAAACAGTTAAACAGAGCATCTGCAGCGCGAGGATAAAGAACGAGCCTCCTCCAATCGGCCTTTACTTTCTCTCTTTCGTGGATAAGGATCCATTAGCCCACATAAATAATTTTGTTTAAGTGCAAAGATTTGTTTATTATTATTATTATTATTAATAATAATATTAATTAATATATTCATATTATTATAAGTTATTAATTATAAGATAAAATGAAATTTAAAGTGTACCAGAGTCTGAGTTGTAATTAATTTATCTATTGGGGATTTTACTAACCAACAAACTAACTAAAAAATTAATAGTAAAGGGTAAAATATCTCTTTATAGGCTGTATAACCAAACAGGAGAGGCTAATCTCATCTTCTGTCATTTATTTAGTCTAGTATATTTTCCTGTACTAACTAGAGTGCAGTAGGTTTCATTTCTCCTGAAACACGCAGCCTCTCAACAGCCAGAGGATACAGCGCGTCATACAGTCTCCATACGTCACCGCTGCTCGGTGGAGTTCAGTAAAGCATATATATGCCGATTTCAAGTTTGAAATACTGATATGAAAGATCAAATAAACGAAATAGAGTATACTGCACCTTGTTCGTGAGCTGTTTAAGGATCTGCGTCTGCTCTCGCGCTTCAGTTCTTCTTCATCAGTCTGTGAGTGAGTGGGCGGGGCCACAATAACAAACACTGGAGCTTCATGCATTAGGTTATATCAAGGGAGAGGCATTTCTCTGGAAATAAACAACGCTAGACTCCACCTCAAGCTGATTTAGAAACTGCAGACCAGTGTCTCTAAAAGTGAACTTTAAAATAAAAAAGTATAATAATTATAAACATTGGTAAATATGTAGAGTAATTTTAAAAGGTGTTGCTTTAAGAGATTGGGGAAAATTTCTAATTCATTTTCTCCCAGTGTTAAAAGTAGGCTACTATTATATAACAGATGCTTCTGAATCAAAGCTTTGGTAAATTAATGTTAATTATCATACAGATGTCTGCTATCACCATGTATAAACAAGAATAAATAATTTTTCCATGCATGCTTACTGTCACGGTTTATGGATCTGTGAGTTCCTTCTGTGTGTTATGTGTCATGCCTTATGTGTTGTCATGTGTGTGCTTGTTTACCCTTTTGTGTTGACAGCGTGCTATTGAATCAGCTGACGTTATCAGCTGACTTAATCATCCTCCAGCTGATCCCTATTTCACTGGCTATATATTTCAGCCTATGGGTACTGCTGGTTATCAGTCCGTTGTTAGTCCTTGTCCCTGTCTGTGCTTCTCACAGGATTCTCTGCTGTGTTTGTTGGATGACGACTTCTTTTGGCCTGTTGTCATTCTTTGTTTTGAACTTTACTTTTTCTCATGTGCTCTGGCTACAAGACATTTGATATCCTTTTATTAAATTACTTGCACTTGGATCCCCTCTGTCTGGTGTCGTGACACTTACATTATAGAACAATACTTGACCGAGATACAACTAAATCTAAAATCTGAGGGTTAAAAAAAATACATATTCTGAGAAGAATATCCTTTAAAAGTGTCCAATTGAAGTGCATACTGAGCTATGATATATTTACAGAAGGAAATTGACAAAATATCTTCATGTAACACGACCTTTACTTGATATTTTAATGATTTTTGACTTTTTTAAACATATATATTTTTGACCCATACAATGTAATTTTTGCCAATATCTACAAATATAGTGCAACATGTCCTCCAGGGTCACAAATGAGTTTCTTTACATTGAAAAGTCGTTGGTCCCCATTGACTTTCATGGATTTTCCCCACTGGATATAAATTAACATTTTGGCTAGCAACATTCTACAAAATATCTTCTTTTGTGTTCTGCAGAAAAAAAGAAACTCAAACAAGTTTGAAACAACTTGAGGGTGAGTAAATGGTTAGCAAATTGTCATTAAACTATTTGGTAACACTTTACAATACCAGAACATGAATAATGACGTGTTAATATGTAAACTAAACAATACTTTTTTATGAATTAATCATGAGTTAATGTATGCACGTCTAGTGTTTACACTGAATAACAATAGAGAAGTGTTCAGTCAATGTCAACAGTTTAAACACAGGAGTTCCTAAGTAGTTAAGGATAAGTTAATAGTGATGTGCCCCTCCAAGTAAAGTCATGACATAATAATACATTAACAGCTCATGAGTTTGTTATTATGAGCTTAAACTTAAATGTTAATTAATACATTAATTAACAACATGAACTAACAAGTAATTAAGGTAGTCGTTATTCACTCATAAACTCATGCGACTCATGTTGTAGTTAAAGTTAGTTCATGATTAGCGCGCGCCTTAACTCATCATAATTCATAATAACCACTATAAAGCGGTACCAACTATTTCTTTCAAACGTACACTGTAAAAAATAAATGTTTTTTTACAAGTAATTGTCTGTATTTTTCACTGAAATTTCCCGTTTTTTCATTATACAGTGAAATAGCTGTTGTTTTACAGATATTTTCTGTAATAAAAATTCTAAAATTACATTTACAGTTATTGCTTGTTTTTTGGTATTACGTTATTTGTCTGTTTTTTTTTTAAGGAAATGTTCTGAGAGTATAACACGTAATTTTACGTTATTATTTACAGATTATTCCTGTAAAAATAATGAAACAAAAATCAAGTCAATTTGTTTTTAGTGAAGATAGCAATCATATGAAGATTAATGTGAGGTTAATAATGTCAAATAATAGCCTATTGTTTGTAGGCTGCATATAATGCATGCACTGTAAAGTGTAAAATGTTTATTTTACTACTCGAACAATGTTGCTATTCTAATTGTTATGATCACCATATGAGTCTGTTTAGTGGGCATTACGACGCTTTTCCCTTGCCTTGCTGCGTTTGACCCCTTTACTTTATTTAGTTTGCCGCCTTTACGCTTGGGATTATCTGAATGCACCTGTTCATTCATTCATTTTCTTGTCGGCTTTGTCCCTTGCGGGCTCGCCACAGCGGAATGAACCGCCAACTTATCCAGCACGATTTTACGCAGCGGATGCCCTTCCAGCCGCAACCCATCTCTGGGAACTGAATGCACCTGTTTCAACCTTTAATTGCAAGACGATTTTCTTAATAGCTGTGCAGGTGTCCTCCATGACAAACCTTGTTTTGTTGTTAAATGATGACCAAATGTGTTATTTGTAAAATAATAATAATAATAATAATAATAATTAATTATTAATAAAATAATTAATAAAATATAATAAATTAGATATATAATAATTTTGTATTTTTTCAAGCAAATTGTTTTGGAGTTTAACCTACATATCCTAAAAAATATTTGTTAAACTATATTATAGTTTATAGTTATATATACAGTGTTTTATGACAACAGCAATTATTTGTACTCAAACTTTTTTTTAATCATTCTTTAAAGTATTTTGTTCTGTTTTAAAAGTATGTTTGAAAGTGGAAAAATGTATGGAATATTTAGAGATTTCGTGCATAAGTACATGAATTAATCTGTATAATCACATTAATTAATGTGTATAATTACAGTAATAACCTGCATAATTACAGTAATAATCATTATAATCACATTAATAATTTACAGTCAGAATTATTATCCCCCCTGAATTATCATGTTTATTTCTTTCCCCAATTTCTGTTTAGCGGAGAGAAGATTTTTTTCAACACATTTCTAAACATAATAGTTTTAATAACTCATCTCTAATAACTGATTTATTTTATCTTTGCCATGATGATAGTAAATAATATTTTACTAGATATTTTTTAAGACACTTCTATACAGCTTAAAGTGACATTTAAAGGCTTAACTAGGTTAATTAGGTTAACTAGGCAGGTTAGGGTAATTAGGCAAGTTATTGTATAATGATGGTTTGTTCTGTAGACTATCGAGAAAAAATATCTTAAAGGGGCTAATAATTTTGACCTTAAAATGGTGTTTAAAAAATTAAAAACTGCTTTTATTTTAGCCAAAATAAAACAAATAAGACTTTCCCAAGAAGAAAAAAAATTATCAGACATACTGTGAAAATGTCCTTGTTCTGTTAAACATCATTTGGGAAATATTTAAAAAAGAAAAAAAACATTCAAAGGGGGGCTAATAATTCTGACTTCAACTGTATATAATTGCATTAATAACTTGTAAAATTACAGTAATAATCTTTAAAATCACATTAATTAATCTGTATGATTACAATAAAAATATATTTACAGTCATAATTTGTCAAATGACAGCAATAATCTGTATAATTGCAGTAATAATTAGTGAAATGGCAGTAATACCATTTACCCCCCCCCCCCCCATTTTTTCACATATTAAATGCAAATTATCAACAGTAAACTGTAATTTAATGCATTTTGACCGTAAAGTATGTTCCGTATTTTTAGTTTTTGTATGTAATTTTGTTAAATTGTTATTTTCTGTAATTTAACACAATATCTCTGGAAGTATACTATGACATTTGTTTTGTATTGTGTGGCAAGTATTTCTATTATACGATTACTTTCTACATCTGTGAAAGATCAGGGAAATAACTGGGAAAATTAAACTAAAGCAGACTGTGGATGTTGTAAAATAAAAAAAAAAGATGCAATTCATCACATGCTCACCATTTGTGACAACATTAGGAGGACTTTTTATTGTGTACACAGCAACAAGAGGTTAAAGAGCATAAACCGCATGTGTTTGTGCACTCAATCAGTCATTCAAGGGTAAAAATACCAGATATGGAGAGAGAGAGAGGAAACAGAAAGTGAAGCAGGCAAACAGCAATGCAAGGTGTGTCAAAGGTTATATGAGTAAACAAGTCATTAACTAGTCCACTGAATCCCTCGATGATTGCTATGGATATTTGCTGATGTCATGATGGAAAAATTGACTATAGTAACACTTACACTGCACAAAAATGCTTTTATTACTTAGATTTTTTGTCTTGTTTTTAGTCCAAATATCTAAAAATACTTATATCAAGAAACATTTTCTTGGCAAGCAAAACATATTGTCTTGTTTTCAGAAATAATATACCAATATTAAGTCAGTTTTTCCTTAAAACAAGCGAAATAATCTGCCAATGGGGTAAGCAAAATAATCTTGTTTTTCCTTTCGACATAAGATTATTTTGCTTACCCCATTGGCAGATTATTTTGCTTGTTTTAAGGAAAAACTCACTTCAAATTGGCATATTATTTCTTAAAACCAGACAATATGTTTTGCTTGTCCAGAAAATGCTTCTTGATTTAAGAATTTTTAGATATTTGGATTAGAAACAAGGCAAAAAATCTAAGTAAGAAAAGCATTTTTTGCAGTGTATAGTCCTACAGGTTGTACATGTATCTGTTGCTGTAGTGATAACTAGCTCATAATGCAGAAACAAGATGTAGAAATACACCAACTGTATTTATATATTTATTCATTTTAATTATTTCATAGCAGCCTATAAATTAAAAAGATTTTCATCAGGGTTAAAATGTGACCTATGGCACGTATATAGTCAAGTAAAAGCTTACATTGCTACAAATAATAACATGAACAAACACTCATGAGAACAGAAACAAAAGAATTACACATAAATTCCACCAAGTGCAGCATGATTAAAAATAATATACATTTTCATAGTTTTACATTTTCTAAATCTTAAAATCTTTTTAAAACATCAATACAATGGACCATCAAACAGAATACATTGATAAACATGCAATGCTCACCACTCTATAATAAACCAGTGATTGTATTTCATTTACTAGATTAAATAAACAAATGGCTCATGTGATATGAGCTGCAACTTTCAGATTCAATGCTTTTTATTAACAAAGGTTAAAAACAAAATAATAGCTATAATAATTATGCCCATTCCAATGGCGCAACACACTCCAATGCAGCATTCTTCAATTGGACAATCACTGGTTTCTCTCGGCACTGAATAAGGCATTTCTATGTGCAGAGATTCAGGTTGATTCCTGCGTTCACCGAGACTGAGAAATTCATCACGCCTCATCTCTTTAATTTTCTTTATGAGTTCAATGCTAATTTGGCGAGTGTGATTCGGGTCAAATTTCTTCTGATTTGAGTGTCGTGTCACATAAACCCTTTCAAATCTCTTCCATCTTGAGTTATAAGAAACAATAATGCGATCACAGTTGCTGTCGTCTGAATACCCCGTGTAATTCTCTGTGACATAATAGGGCAGTGATCCAGGGTTGTGCAGGTTGCCCACCTCGTAGTATGGTAGATTAATCTGTGGAAGAAGTTTAGGTCTATCCCTATTTTGGAAATGATGAAAGCCGAAACTGCCATTGTCAGGGTTGCACAGTGCAGTCGTTTGTTGATTGGAGTCAATCTGGACACATTCCTGAGCAAACCACCACAGCAAGTTCAGTCCGTGTCTGGGAGGCGGCCGACCAAACCCGGACTCTTTCAGATCGGATAAATCATACAGTGTCTCCATGTTTCCGACAACTTTTTTCTTTTCAGAAATTTAAGCTGGAAGGTTTCTGTAACAACAGTTCCGTCGAGATTATTTTTTTGTTGTTGCAGTGAGTTGTTTAAAAATTGTTTCTTAAATAATAAAAAAGTAAAACTCTGATTAACATCTTGTATTGTTAAAGTCAATCTTTCATTCATTCATTAATTCACTCATTCGTTCATTCATTCATATTTACAACCTGTTTCAGTCTGTTATAGTGGGCAAACAGAGTGCAGTAGTTTCATTTCTCTTTAAACACATACACACACATATACGCGCGCGCGAGTTATTTTGTAATAGCCAAAGGATCACGCAAAATG
Organism: Danio kyathit; assembly: GCA_903798195.1. Lineage (NCBI taxonomy): Eukaryota > Metazoa > Chordata > Actinopteri > Cypriniformes > Danionidae > Danio > Danio kyathit. Next base: position 65,565,990 of record LR812519.1, on the reverse strand, counting down.
TGTTCTACAGGCTATACTGTTTTAGTGTAGTTTAATAATGCATAGCCTATATAACCAGCAAACAGTATTTTAAATAATGTACAAAATCATACATATGAGATAGAGAGGATGTACCTGCTTCATTTGCGTCTCTGAAGTGATTTGCGTCTCTTTCGCTCGCGCCTCTGTTAGGACTTTTTGTGGGCGGTGCAAATATGTCATGATAGTTTTTTTTTGGGTTTTGGAAGAACAGCTGAATGGCTAAAACAAAACTAAAACAAAACTATAACTAACTAAGAAACGAAAACTACAGAGACTGTACAATAGTATACATGTAGGTGTTTAACCCTGCTAAAAAAAAACGCATAAACCAGCCTTAGCTGGTCGACCAGCCTGGTTTTAAAGGGGTTTCGGCAATTTCCAAGTTGATTTAAGCCATTTAACAATTTAAACTGATTTTGACTGGTCTCTCAGCCTGGCTATAGGCTGGTCAAGCTGGTTTTAGCTGATCATCTCCCAGCCAAACCAGCTGAAACCAGACTGTAAATGATTAAAACATCTCTAAAACCAGACTGATCGACCAGTTTAAACCAGCCTACCAACTTGGGCTAGTTTAAATTGGTTGTTTTTTTTTAGCAGAACATCTAAAGCTATGTCAATCAAATTCAGGCTATATATAACATCATCTATAACTGTTGCACTGTTTTACTGTAAATATTCAGGTTTAAAAAGTTCAGTACATGGTAATGACATATTCTCATGATCCTACACAATTGTTTCCTCATTCTCATCTAAATCTTGTGAGTGTAAAATCCCAGTAAAAAAACTGGTTGGTTACGAATTGCCGTGAGATAGCGTTGGTTAATCTGCACAAAACGTGATTTTGCACATGGGATCATTAATGTGCATGCCCACATGCATGTTACAATTATCATTCATCCACCCATCCCCACTTATTTTCTAAGTATAACACAGACAGTTTCCTCCAGGTGCTCCCGTTTCCCCTACAGTCCAAACACATGCGCTATAGGTGAATTGGATAAGCTAAATTGTCCGTAGTGTATGAGTGTGAATGAGAGTGTATGGGTGTTTCCCAGAACTGAGTTACTGGAAGGGCATCCACTGTGTAAAACATATGCTGGATAAGTTGGCAGCTCATTCCGCTGTGGTGACACCTAATTTAAAGGGACTAAGCTGAAGGAAAATGAATGAATGAAGTAAAAAAAAAACCTGTTTAGCTCATTTTCTAAATTCGGTTTGGAAGTGAGGGTGAGTAACCTATTAAATAATGACTTTTTTTTGATAGTTCTTTTAATGCTGTAAAATTAGACACTGTTCATTAAAAAATATTTAAGTAAACAGACAGAACACCATACATCTTATTAATTACACAATTACACAATCTATTTACAGGATTTCAGTCAATTTACACAGTTCCAAACAATCAATTGTGATAGTTAAAAATACTTTGTTATTAGAGCCAGCAAAGCAACATTAAAAAAACACGTCAAATATGCTTATTGATTTGACATCAGGGCAGCACGGTGGCGCAGTGGGTAGCGCTCTCGCCTCACAGCAAGAAGGTTGCTGGTTCAAGCCTCAGCCGGGTCATTTCTGTGTGGAGTTTGCATGTTCTCCCTGTTTTTGTGTGGGTTTCCTCCGGGTGCTCCAGTTTCCCCCGCAGTCCAAAGACATGCGGTACAGGTAAATTGGACAGGCTACATTGTCCGTAGTGTATGTGTGTGAATGGAAGTGTATGAGTGTTTCCCGGTGATGGGTTGCAGCTGGAAGGGCATCCGCTAAGTAAAACATATGCTGGATAAGTTGGCGGTTCATTCTGCTGTGGTGATCCTAGATTAAAAAAGGGACTAAGCTGAAAAGCAAATAAATTAATGAATAAATTGATGTCAAAATGATATCAAATTGACATCTAACATTGGCATCTGAAACACGTCAGTAATCAATCACAAGACTGTCCTCTAATAGTAATATTTGCCAATTTGTTGTCATGTAAGTTGTAATTGAAGCAGATAAATAAAAGTTTTATTATATTATAATACTGTTTGTGGGTGGTGCAGTGGCGCAGTGGGTAGCACTGTCGCCTCACAGCAAGAAGATCGCTGGTTTGAGCCTCGGCTGGGTCAGTTGGCATTTCTGTGTGGAGTTTGCATGTTCTCCCCGTGGTCGTGTGGGTTTCCTCCGGGTGCTCCGGTTACACCCACAAGTCCAAAGACATGCGCTGTAGTGTATGTGTGTGAATGAGCATGTATGGGTGTTTTCCGGTGATGGCTTGCAGCTGGAAGGGCATCCGCTGCATAGAAAATATGTTGGATAAGTTGGCGGTTTATTCCGCTGTGGCGACCCCTGATTGATAAAGAGACTAAGCCAAAAAGAAAATGAATGAATGAATGAATGAATGAATGAATGAATGAATGAATGAATAACACTGTTTGTGTAGCTATTTTGCAGGTAAAAAGGGCATCAATGTGTGGATGTCAAATAGACGTCAAGGTTTTGACTTCAAATCAATTTGCCTTTTTTTGACATGTTTTTTGACGTGTGCCCGCTGGGAAGGTCATCAAGACAGTTGTAATGTAAGGCACTGAATTATTATGGATTGACAGGAATGTTTGATTTCAACTTTGAGTGGTCCAGAAAGATTGAGTTCAGCGACGACGGCGATAACGACGTCTGATTTTAACTTCATCAATGAAATCTGACCATTCCAGGCCTTGAATGATCTCAGTGAGGCCTTGACTGATGCGGAAGGTGGAGTTTTCGTCGAAGCCCTCATCATCACCGATATGATGTGTCACATAAATCCTGTCAAACCATTTGTCACTCCAGTCTGAATTGACTGAAACGACGATGCGGTCTGCGTTGCTTTCCTGTAGATGTTCGTTTCCTCTGTAATAACGAGTGACTTGATCGGGCAGGTCATGTGCGTGTGCCAGGTTTCCCACTTCATAGTACGGCAGGTCGGTGTAAGGGAGAAGCCCTTCTGCATTATGGAAATGATGGAAACCGAAGTCTCTATCTTCTGGATCATATCGTGCAATCATATTGCCGTCGTCATCAATTTCAATGCATTCATCAGCAAACCACCAGAGCAAACTGAGGCCGTGTCTGGGATATGGCTGACCAAACCGGGTCTCTTTGAGGTGGGCCAGTTCATTCAGTGTGCGCAGTTTGACCATTCTGTGTTCAAATAAAATAAAATAAATAGAAAATACAGTGTAAAAAAGTGCATTAAACACAAGATTTTGTCAGGCAAATATGAATATTAAATATTTCTCAAATATAACCTGGTACAAGAATGGTGACATGTACTGTAAACTATTATATTTAGCTATTAAAATATAATTTACATTTTAAATATAATATAAATTTGTTAAAATGTAGCTGGCGAAGCTGGAGAAAACATTCTGAAAAATGTAAAAACTGCGAAGTTCAACATCTTTAATGTTTGTTTTTTTCTCTCAGTTTGTTCAATTACTTGCTTAATTGGCCTAACTTGCCTAGATATCATTTTTAACCCAGTTAGGCTAGATGACCCTTTACTGTAACACTTAATAATAACTACACACTATGAACCATTTATTAAGCATTAGCAAACAGTGAATTCATTATCTGTAAAGCATTAACTCCACATTAATAAACGTTAGTAAGCAGTTTATAACTGCAGCTACAAATGCTCTATTCTTGACACAACCACATTTCTAATGTGCTTAATAATTGTACTTTCATACGTAGTTAATGATTTATTTTTCATTACTAAATTAAGTATTGCATTATTTACAAACCAGTTATTTAAGCATAGTTGGTGGTTTTTTAAGATCATTCAGAATGAGTTAGTAAATGATTAATAAACTATTCATAATTCTTATTATTCAGGGTTTACTAATAGTTAATTTGTATGTTAATAAATGCTTTATATTATAATAAATACTTAATCCAGTTTTTTGACCTAATCTAAAGTGAGGATTATTCATGCTTTATAAATCCATTATAAATGACAATTAAAGGCTCAGTTAAATTCTAAACAGGAAAAAAGAACATAAACGACATTATACATTCCTATACGTTTGAAGATACAAATGAAACTGTACTTCAAATGAAAAATTAATCTTTGCAACCTTATCTAAAATAAAATTACTGTACAGTTTAAACATGGCATCTTATTATATTGTTGTTGTTGTCTCCAATTTTATGTTGTTTTTTGACACTCCTGTTATTCAGCATTGTGTAAACTTTACAGTAATTTTACGTTTTAGATAAGAGTGCAAAGATTACTGTTTTTTTTTTATACTAAGCCTTTAATTGTCATTTATAAGAGATTTCTAAAGCATGAATAGTCCTCACTTTAGATTGGGGCACAAAACTGGATGAAGTTGAGTTAATAAAGCATTTGTTAACATACATAGTAACCATTACTATATGTCTGAATAATAAGATATTCATGATTTCAATAGTTTATTAATCATTTACTAACTCATTCTGAATGATCTTAAAAAAGCACCAACTATGCTTAAATAACTGGTTTGTAAATAATGCAATACTTAATTTAGTAATGAAAAATAAATCATTAACAAAGTATGAAAGTACAATTATTAAGCACATTGATGATTTTTAAACTGTATAAACTGTTAACTAACGTTTATTAATGTAGAGTTAATGCTTAACAAATAATGAATTGACTAGATGCTAATGCTTAGTAAATGATTCATAATGTGTAGTTATTATAAAGTGTTACCCACTTTACTTTAAAATCTAGTGTCTTGCAATAACTAGTAAAATATAATGTACTGTCATTATGGCAAAAATAAAAATAAAAAGTATTTTTTTAGTTATCAAAATTGTTATACTTTTGTCTTCAACTGCATGCTTTCATTATAAAGATAATTGTGTAAAATAATGACAACTTTATTTTTGCAGGAAGTGACAGTAGGCCAGTGTAAAAGATTACATGTTTTCAATATATTTAAAAAAACACCACTATAGATCACACTAAACTGCTAAGTATTTATTATTATTAAATATTATAAAAATTTTAAATAAATTGTTCATTCATTCATTTTCTTTTCGGCTTACTCCCTTTATTAATCAGTGGTCGCCACAGCGGAATAAACCACCAACTTATCCAGCATATGTTTTATGCAGCGAATGCCTTTCCAGCCGCAACCCATCACTGGGAAACATCCATACACACTCATTCACACACATACACTACGGCCAATTTAGCCTACCCAATTCATCCGTACCGCATGTTTTTGGACTTGTGGGGGGAACCGGAGCACCCGGAGGAAACCCACGCCAACACAGGGAGAACATGCAAACTCCACACAGAAATGCCAACTGACCCAGCCGAGGCTCGAACCAGCGACCTTCTAAATAAATTGTAAAGTTATTATTATCATTATTATTAATAAGACTAAATGAAACTGTGAAAGTGCAACAGGGTTATGGTGAATTTCCCTGTAGGGATTTTACAAACTAACTTGCTAAGTAATTAACAAAACTAAACATTTTTAATAAACGGAGAAAACATATCTTCATAGGCTATCCTTATAGCCAAACAGTAGAGGCTTATCGCATCATCTAAATATATATGATTTATTTACAGTAGTTTAATATATTTTACTGTTCTTATAGAGTGCTGTAGGTTTCATTTCTCCTGAAGCAGCACCCTCGTAACAGCCAGAGGATGCGCGCAAAACACTTTCCATACGTCAGCGCTGTTCGGTGGAGTTTAGTAAGCATGTAAAGCATATAACACCTGATTGAAAATACTAACATACAAGATCAGACAAACGGAATAGAGTATACTGCACCTTGTTCGTGAGCTGTGTGAAGATCTGCGTCTGTGGTGCTCTCGCTTCAGTTCTTCATCAGTCTGTGAGTGGGCGGGGCCACAATAACAAACACTGGAACTTCATGCATTAGGCTATTTTTTTATACAGTCTTATATCAAGGGAGAGGCATTTCTGTGGAAATAAACAACACTAGACTCCACCTAAAGCTGATTTAGAAATTGCAGAGCAGTGTCTCTTAAATGAGAGAATTTATTAATATAAAAAATGACAATAATTATAAATTAAATATACAGAATTTTTTAAAAGTTGCAGCTTATATTCTGCTTTAAGAACTTGGGGGAAATCTCTTATTTATTTTCTCAAAATGTTAAAAGTAGGATACTATTATATAACATGCTTCTGTTGCTTGATTCTGATTCAAAATCAGACTGTTAAAATTAATTTTACTTCCCATACAGATGTCTGATATGTTGTCAAATGAATAAAGTTTTCCATTGATGTATACAATGTAGAACAATAGGTCACACTTTATTTTCATGGTCAGTTTGTTGAATTCAAGTTACATTGCATCGACATGCCAAACAATTCTCATTAGATTATAAGTAGACTGTTAGATTGGGGTTAGGGTTAGTGTAAGTTGACATGTACTTGCAAAGTTTCTTATTCATTCATTCATTCATTCATTTTCTTTTCGGCTTAGCCCCTTTATTAATCTGGGATCGCCACAGCGGAATGAACCGCCAATTTATCCAGCATATGTTTTACACACCCGGAGAAAACCCACTCGAACAACAAAGTTTCGTACAGCCAGTTAAATGTCTGTTGAAGAAGCAGTATCAACAGATATTTAGCAGGCAGTCTACTAATACTCAAATGGACCATCAAAATAAAGTGTTACTCAATATTTAGCTATTGATCTGAGCTAATGAAATCTGGAATCTGAAGGTTCAAAAATATTGAGAAAACAGCCTTTAAAACTGTCCAAATGAAGTGCAAACTGATCTATGATATATTTACAGACGGGAATTTACAAAACATCTTCATGTAACATAATAATTTTATGATTTTTGGCATTTTAAAAATGTATATTTATGTACATTTTATATGTCTATACAATATCTACAGATATATACCATATCTACAAATATAGTGCAACATGACAAGTTTCTTTACTATATTTTGAAAAGCAGGTAAATCAATGTTCATTGGTTCCCATTGACATTTTTATTGTGTACACAGCAACAAGAGGTTAATAGCAACTGCATGTGTTTGTGCACTCAGTCATTCAAGCGTAAAAATATCAGATGTGGATAAAGAGTGAGAGAGAGAGAGAACTACATAGATAACTACATATAGGTTAGCAGGTTTCTAGTATGGATTGGCATGTTTCTTGCTAGGTGGTTGCTAGGGTGTTCAGAGTGGTTGCTAAGGTATTGCTAGGGTATTCTGAGTCATTGCTAGGATATTGCTAGGCGGCTGCTAGGGTGTTCTGAGTGGTTGTTAGGTTGTTGCAAAGTCATTGCTTGGTGGTTGCTAAGATGTTGCTAGGTGGTTGCTAGGATGTTCTGAGTGGTTGCTAGGCAGTTGCTATGGTGTTCTGAGTGGTTGGTAGGCAGTTGCTAAGGCATTGCTAGGTGGTTGCTAGGGTGTTTTGAGTGGTTGCAAATGCGTTGCTAGGCAGTTGCTAAGATGTTCTGATTGGCTACTAGGTGGTTGCTGAGGTGTTGTCAAGATGTTCTAGGTCGTTGTTAAGGTGTTGCTAGGTCGTTGCTAGGTTTTGTATGTTTGCTAGGTTGTGGCTAGGATCTTCTGAGTGGTTGATAAGGTGTTGCTGGGCTGTTGCTATGTTGTTCTGAATGGTTGCTAAGGTGTTGCTAGGCAGTTGCTAAGGTGTTCTGAGTTGTTGCTAAGCAGTTGTTAAGGCGTTGCTAGGGTGTTCTGAGTGGTTACTAAGGCGTTGTTAGGTGGTTGCTATAGTGTTCTAAGTTATTTTTAAGGCGTTGATAGACCATTGCTAATGTGTTCTGGGTGGTTGCTAGGCAGTTGCTAGGGTGTTCTAGGGGGATAAAAATGTGTTGCTAGGCGGTTGCCAAGGTGTTTTAGTGGTTGCTAGGCAGTTGCTAACATAAATTACCATGTTTCTAGCATAAATTAGCATGTCGTTGGCATTGAGTATGAATTAGCATGTCACTAGCATGTTGCTAGTATAAACTAGCATGCCGTTAGCATGAATTAGCATGTTTGCAAGTATGATTAGTATATTTGTCATGTTTCCAGTATGGATCAGTATATTGTTAGTATGAATTGGAATGTTATTAGTAAGTCCAATGTAAAGCCAATGGAAGTTCTTTTTTTTTACAATGGAAGTCTATGGGACAGTTGTTACGGTGGCGTAAGTGGTTGCTAGGGTGTGGCTAGTAAGTTAAAAGGTCATCAGTGATTGGCAGATTGGTGGTCTGAGTTAAATGAGCCCAACCTTAAGTCTGACAGTTTGGCGGAAAGTTATGATTTTCTCAAGCCACCATAAATATGATATATTGAATAATATGATACATTATTTATATTTTATTTAATTATAATATATATATATATATTTCCTTTTTTTTTACTACTGCTATCTATTGTGTGTACTGTTTTTCTTTTATTATATATATGTATGTTACTTTTTTATGTAAACTCTATAAATGCTAAATGCTTTGGCAATACATTTGTAACATTTGTCATGCCAATAAAGCAACTATTGAATTGAATTGAATTGAGAGAGAGAGAGAGAGAGAGAGAGAGAGAGAGAGAGAGAGAGAGAGAGAGAGAGAGAGAGAGAGGAAACAGAGAGTGAAGCAGGTAAACAGGAGTGCAAGGTGTGTCAAAGGTAATGTGATTAAACAAGTCATTAACTAGTCCTTTGCTACTAAATGCCTCATTATGGATATTTGCTGATGATAACACTTGTCATACAGGCTGTACATGTGTCTGTTGCAGTAGTGATAAACAGCTCATAATGCAGAGAAATTAAATAGACTCATAGAAATTTATTGGGTATTTAAGTATTTATTCATTTCAATGAATTCATAGGCTACATATTAAAGAGATTATCAACAGGGTTAAAATGGTATCAATGCCACTTATGGTGTAGCCTAAAAACAACAACAAACAACAGCAATGGGAATATGAATAAAGAAACAAAAAATCCTGGACATAAATTAATTTAAAAGTGCAGTAGTATGATTTAAAATATACATTTTCCCAGTTTTACATTTTCTAAAAAGCATTTTTTTCTCATCATTTAGCATTTTTTCTCATCAATACAGTGAACCGTCGATTCACGAAACACGCAATGCTCAACACTGTATAACAAAGGAGTACTTTTATTTCATTTATTTGATTAAATAAAGTGGCTCAGATGATATAAGCTGCAACGTTCAGATTCAAGATTTAATTTTACCAAAGATAAAAAGCAAAACAACAGTCATAATGATGAGGACGATCACTCCAATGGCGCAGCCCACCCCAATCCAGCATTTTTTATTTGGACAATCATTGGTTTCTGTCAGCACTGAATGAGGCATTTCTATATACTGAGATTCAGGTTGATTTCTGCGTTCTCTGAGAAATTCAGCACGCCTCATCTCTTTTATGGTCTTTATGAGTTCAGGGCTTATTTGGCGTGTGCAATTGGGGTCAAAGTTCTTCTGATCTGAATGTCGTGTCACGTAAACCCTCTCAAATTTCTTCCATTTCCAGTTATAAGAAACGATGATGCGATCACAGTTGCTGTCGTCTAAATACCCCGTGTAATTCTCTATGACATAATAGGGCAGCGATCCAGGGTTGTGCAGGTTGCCCACCTCGTAGTATGGTAGATTAATGGGTGGAAGAAGTTTAGGTCGATCCCTATTGTAGAATCGATGAAAACCAAAACATCCATTTTCAGGGTAGCACAGAGCAGCCATTTGTTGATTGGAGTCAATCTGGACACATTCCTGAGCAAACCACCACAGCAAGTTCAGTCCGTGTCTGGGAGGCGGTTGACCAAACCCGGACTCTTTCAGATCGGATAAATTATTCAATGTTTCCATGTTCCCTCCCTCAAAAAAAGAAAATATAAGCAGGCAGATTTTTGTAAGCGGTAGAACAACAGTGCAGTCAAGATTTATTTGCAGCAAGTTGAGTTTTAAAAGTGTTTCTAAAATAAGAATAAAGAAGTAAAACTCATGATTAACATCTTGTAATCTTAAAGTCAATCTTTCATTCATGTATTCATTCATTCATTCATTTCAACAACCCGTTTCAGTCTGTTTTGAAAGGCTAAGATAGAGCGCAGTGGTTTCATTTCCCTTTAAACACACACACATTCAAGTTCACACAAGTTCATTTATAACAGTCAAAGGATCACGCAAATTGTTTTCTACAGGCTATACTTGGTATTTGTTTTAAAGTAGGCTAATAATCCAAACATAAACAGCATTTAAATAATGTACAAACTCCTACATATGGGACAGAGAGGATACTGTACCTGCTTCATGCGCTCAGGTGATTTGCGTCTCTATCTCTCGTGCTTCTGTTATCACTCTTTTTGAAGGCGGTGCAAAAATGTCAAGATAGTTATTGTATGGCTTTTGGACGAACAGCTGAATGGCTAAAACAAAACTAACAAACTAAAGAGACTTACAGTAGGTGTTTAAGAAAACATCTGAAGCTATGTCAAGCAAATGTAGGCTATATATAACATCACCTATACCTGTCACACAGTTTTACAGTAAAGTACATTTCTGAATAGACTGTGTGTGTTCTGTGTGTTTTATCTGTTCTGTATCAGATCAAAGTTAAAGGTGGCATAGAATAAAAATCTGGATATGCATAGCTGAATAATGAAAGTTCATTACAGGGTAATGACATATCCTGAGCCTTAGCCATTGTTTCCTCATTCTTATCTAAATCTTCTGAGTGTAAAAACAGGTTAATCAGAACAACACATGTGATTTTACACATGGGATCATTAATTTACATGCCCACAGCAGTGTTTGATTGGTCACAACATTGCCTGTAGCCTAGTGAGGTTAGTCGACAACAGGGGTGCCCAAACACGGTCCTGGATGGCCGGTGTCCTGCAGATTTTAACTCCAACCACAATTAGACACACCTGAACCAATTAATCAAGCTTTTACTATTCTACTAAGCTTCTGGCAGGTGTATTGAAGCAAGTTGGAGTTAAACTCTGCAGGACATCGGCCCTCCAGGACCTGGTCTCCATCCTTAATTATTTTCTAAGTATACAGCTTGCTACATTTGTTAAGTATGTGGGACTCTTATTTTGGAAATGACGGGCTTCAAAGTCCATGTGGACCGGATGTTGCTGGGATATTTATTTCAGTATGTTGAAATGGAAACTGAAACTGAATATTGACCAGGGGGCAGTGGTGGAAAAAGTACTGAAAAGTCATACTTAAGTAAAAGTACCATTACTTGCCTAAAAATGTAGTGCAAGTAGAGTAAAAGTATCTGTTGTAAATATTACTCAAAGTATGAGTAAAAGTAGACTTTCAAAAGCACTCATGAGTGGTGAGTATTACGCTGTTAAAAGCCGATGCATTTACATGTAGTTTGTGGATGTGTGTAGACGTAACATTCTGTAGTGCATTTAGTTATTGCCCAGCAGCCACACAACATCATAAGACGTTAATATTAGGTTAGATTTAGGTTGTTATGTCAGGTGACCAAAATTCAATGTCTAGCCAGCGTCTAAGGACAACGTTATTTTGATGTCCAATAACAATGTCAAATTACGTTGATATTTGGTTGATTTTAGGTTGTGTAAGAAACTGATCAAAATCCAACGCCGAGCCAACATCTTAAACCAACGTCATATTGACATCAAACACTGACATTTATTCATCAGGTTTAGCAACTAAAATCCAACATCTGAACGACGTCATAGTGGTACCAAAGCTTGGTGCACAAACTCTGTCATCGTTGGGAGACATTGCTCTGCTAACCTGGAATTTCTAATGGTCAAATGCAGACCCTTTTATCTGCCAAGGGAGTTCACCTCCACCATTATAACTGCTGCTTATATTCCTCTCGATGCTGATGCCAAGCTTGCTATGAATGAACTTTATGCAGCCATTAGCAAACAACAGACTGCTCACCCGGTGGCTGCTTTTATTGTTGCGGGGGATTTTAATCACTCAAACTTGAAGACAGCGCTTCCCAAATTCCATCAAAACATTTTCTGTCACACACGGGGAAACAAAACGTTGGACCATAGTACATCCATTTGTAAATATCACCATAGTTTTTCTATAACTGCACTTTATAACTTATACCTGTATCCAGGGGTGGACTGGGAAAGCATTTTCAACCAGGCAAAAGTAACTGTCAGTCAGGCCACATCTGATGCGATCTAGAAAGTGAAGAGCAGGGAGGGGGCGCAGAGATGCGCGGCAGGCCAGAGTCCCGGTGGCAGGCCACATCCGGTGCGATATAGAAAGTGAAGAGCCGGGGGGATGCGCGGCAGGCCAGTGGCCCGGTGGCAGGCCACATCCGATGCGAGAGTGTTGTGAGAGCGGAAGGGTTGGGGGGTTGAGGGGGATGCGCGGTAGGCCAGAATCACGGTGGCAGGCCAGATTGCCCGTCAGGCCACCGGGAAATGTCCCGGTGCTCCCTATGCCCAGTCCGCCCCTGCCTGTATCCTGCACTTGCTGCTATTGCACTCCTGGTTAGACCTAAACTGCATTTTGTTTCCTTGTACTTGTACATGTGTAATGACGATAAAGTTGAATCTAATCTAATCTAATCTAATCTAACCTCCACACAATGTCAAGTTGTAACATCATTAGACGTTGATATTTGGTTGATTTTAGGTTGGTCGTTGGACACTGACGTCGGCCTGACATTGAATTCTGACTTCAAACCAATTTTCATTTCGAAACAAAATGCAACGTCCCCAAGACGTTGGAGTACAACGTCAATCTGACGTCATGTTGATGTCTTGTGCCTGCTGGGTGTTTAAGGCCATTTCGGTCATCATACAGTAAAGATCTGTCATCTTCTCATCAGTGAAATGCATCTAAACAGTCTCTGGGTCAATGCGCGTAAAGATTTTGGACATCTTCATGGACACTTTTAATACTTCCAAACAGTTTGTTACAATTATAAATGTCTTGAGGTAGTTCATTATGATGCGGTTTACCTTCTATGTGTGATTTGATTGGACAGGAATCTCAGGACTGATTTTTCTAATCCCCATAGACAAGAAAAAATAAGGTAGTGACTGCAGGTTGAAGGACAGTAGTGGAGTAAAAATACAGATACAGCACTAAAAATGTACTCAAGGGAAAGTAAAAGTAGACATTTTTAAAACTGCTAAGTACATTACAATTTATGAGAAAAACTACTCAATTACAGTAGTTTGAGTATTTGTAATTTGTTACTTTACACCACTGCTAGGGGTGTGGCTTTCTTCATTTTTCCCTAATAGCAAACTGATGGTAAAAGGGGCGTGGCTAAGAATATTGTACCGAAGCAGTCAAACTGACTCAGCAGAGGAGGACCTCCACCCCAAACACAAATTCGATTGAAGATTACTAAAACAGACAGTTATTATCAGTTTTTCAGTGGATTAACTTGCATTAAGTTGATTAACTGTTCACCTAAAAATTAACAACGTGGGCTGGTAGAATAAACATTGTACATTTTGATTTCACATTAAGCTGGTAGCTATGAATAAATGAACATAAAATTAGGAAAAGACGGGTTATATTCATTCATTCATTTTCTTTTCGGCTTAGTCCCTTTTTTTAATCTGGGGTCGCCACAGTGGAATGAACCACCAACTTATGTTTTACACAGCGGATGCCCTTCCAGCTGCTACCCATCTCTGGGAAAAAGACGGGTTATAATTGCAGGTTATGTTCAGTGCCACCTCAAAAAGGTTTATGAGTAAAATTTGTTTGGAGAAGCTTGAAGGAAATTGGTTGGATTAAATATAGCCTATATCTGTTTATTTTCTTAATTTTGCACTTCATCCTTGACCCCCTTATAATAAATAAATACGTTTGAATTTATTTATTTATTTAACAGGGACAATGCTCATTAATCAACAGTAGAACTGTAAATAAGCCAGAGTTAGCCACAAGGGCTAATTTTCATCCGTTGCCCCCTGCCAGATTTTAAAAGGTAACCTAAAATCAAAAAGCACATCATCACACATACAATAACAGTAAAGTTACATATAACCAAAGAATAAAACATATAATAAGAATTTCTTAAAATGTTACACAAAAGAACTGCACATGATTACAAACTTGTTTTGCTTTTAGACATTTCTTTAACTTAATTTAACTTAATTAACTTAACTTAATGACTGGCCGAGAAGACTGATCGTGCAAAAGTTGTACGCCTAAACTGCACAGCACAGTCTCCTATGCTAACAGATTGTGTTGCTTGACCATTATTATTCTTGTGTGCCACAAACTCACATAATGGAGGAGGAGCATATCCATTTAAAATGTTAAAAATCATACAAGCATCAGCCAAATATTGCATATTATCAAAGCTCGATAAATATTGTTTTTGTATTATATTACAATGATGATACCTGATAGACTTCTGATCAAATACATTAAGTGCCTGTTTATAAAGTGATTCACTTTTTACTGGTGTGTGACCATCTAGTAAGACAATATGTAACATGAGAAAAAATCATAGAGTGCATAAAAAGTTTTGCTGCTTCGTTAGTCAAGTAAGGTCGTATATGCCTGAAGTTGGCTAGATTAACTTTTACAATTTTAGTGACCTTCTTGGCATGCTTTTGGAATGTCAATTGTGAATCTAAAATTAGACCTAATTATATTTAAAATCAGAGACAACCCTGAGCTTTTCTCCTTTAACAAATACATCAGGATGATGGGCATACCTGTCAACCCTCCCGTTTTTCCCGGGATTCTCCCGTATTTTACAGTTCTATCCCGCTATCATCACGTGAAGGTATTTTCCCGTATTTCTCCCGTATTCTCCCGTAAATGTTAAATAAACATTAAAGAGCAGAGCCTCCCCATACGCAACCCATACCGCCAAACCACCAGGGGCCGCCCTTTGCTCTTAAATGTGAGTCTGTTCTGTGCTTTCGCTTTGTTTATGCATGAAAAGACTTTGAAATAAATATAAAAACGGCGGGTCTGGCTTTTAAGTCTGGCTTTTAAGTGCGTGTTTAAACAGACATATACACATAATTAATAATAATAATATCTAAAGATGTTGATCTTGGTGAGGTTTTTTAAATACAACTAATTTCGTCCTAAATGAGCATAAAAAGTAAGGAAAGCAGTCGAATGCTTTCATTATAATGTTAGATAGTTGTATTTTCAAAGTGACACCTGTTATTTAATGTAATAATCAAACAAATAAAATCTAAATAAATAAGAGATTCATTCGTTGCTCTTTAATCAGAATGTGTAAGTTATACAGTGAAGAAAATGTTAATGAGATTTGATAACTTGATTCTATTTCATTATAATAGCTATTAATTTTAATAAGCTGAACTGTTTGCTAATGTATTTGCTGATAATGTATACTATTTATTTTTTCTTTTGTAAATAATAATAATAAAACATATTACTGACCATTTAACTGTTTATTTACAATGAAACAGCTCCAAATCAACATATTTAGTAATTTGGGGATTTTTTTAAGGGGGGTGGGGGGAATCCCTTATTATGGTGGGCATATCACTTATTTTCACATCCCAATGTTGACAGGTATGATGATGGGTAACTGTCAATGATGGTGAAAAAACATACAGAGCGTTTTACTTATATTCAAATTAAGATATGAGTCACACAACCAATCAGAGACATGAACTAATGCCTCGGTTAAATAATTTGCTGCCAGTTGTTTTGTTTTTCGCGTGCACATATAGAACTGTGTCATCAGCATACATCTGAATATTAATAGTAGGACAGACTTGTGGGAGGTCATTTATATACAGACTAAACAGGATAGGGCCCAAGATGACATCAATCATAATACAATTAATTTGCCTAATTATATATGAAATTTGTCAAACAAAAAGTCAATTTGATTATCTTTATCGCTTCACAAGTATTCTAGGCTAATCAAATATTTACATAGTCTAGCCCCAGAACACAGTAAAGCATTACAGGCCTTTAGCACTATGTCATTTATAACAAAGCAAATCTAGTAACACTGGTTGTCTTACAGGTTGTACATGTTATTCTGAAGCTCATACAAAAGATCATGTTTGGAGAAAGAAAAATAGGCTTGTCCTTGTATGAAAAATAATTTTAATTTGGATGCTTCAGCCTAAAAATGAACTCCATTTAGACAGCGTGCACCTGCGTGTTCAGTAAACAGTCTCTTTATTTAAAAAGAAAGTAAAATGCTTTATGATAATGAGTATATCTTCCTTTGCCCAAGTGTGAAGCAGGCTGATAATGCCTTTGAACATATCAAACAAGTGCAGACATTTACTGAAGTAGAAATCGATAAACGAAAATGACCAAAAACATCCAAACCAATAAGCAGAAAAGCGAATGTGAACGTTATAAACCACAACAATACAGGAGAAACGAAAGCAAAATTTCAAGATGAACTAAAACCACACTAAATAAAAACGAAGTACAAGTATGAACGTCCAGTGGGACTAAAACTAGCAGACCATTTCAATGCGGTCATGTCATTGGCCCATGAACTTTCCTGCATGTTATCAAACTATTTCATAACTGTAACAAGAGACAATTCAATCACAACCTAATGTTAAAACAGCCATCATAACATTATTTATTAATATGTGACTCTTTTTGGATTCTCAGAAGCTACAGACATTAAAAATGTGAAACAGGATATCCGCTGGGACCATTGTTTTTGTTTACATCCCTCAAAATGGTCTATGCACTATAAAGAAAGTCATCAAAAAACAGATGTTGTACTGGCAGCAAATTAGGCCTATAGATTTTCTGTAAATATACATAAGCCTAGGTATTAGGCTATATAAAACACACAATTTTGCAATTCACCACTTTGTCTTAAATGTAAGGTGGAAGTGGGAGACTAAACCCATTTATTATGGAATTGTCCTGTTATTAGAACTTGTTGGTCAAAAGTAGTTACTTTTATGAGCCGTATGTTTGGTCTCCCGGTTGGACGTTTGTCTGACAAACTCACTAATCATTTATTTGACATTTTAGCCTTTGCTGCCAGGAAAAAATATACTAATAAACTGGATCAGTGACAAACACCCATCCTTGAAAGGGTGGCACAATATTATTAGGGAGATGATTCCCTTAGAATTCCTGTGTCATTCATATGTCCACTGAGGCTTTTCATCAAGTCTGGACTCCTTACTTGGATTTTATCGATGTTTCTTTAAACTGCATTTTGAGTTATGGTATGTTGTAATTGAATTTATGTGTTTTATTTTACTATTATTTTATCTTTTTATATTTTCATTTTGTTTATTTATTTATTTATTTACTTATTATTATTGTTGCAATTTTTTATTTATTATAATTTTATTATTTATGAATGTATGTATGTGTGTGTGTATATATATATATATATATATATATATATATATATACACACACACACACACACACACACACACACACAGTTGAAGTCAGAATTATTAGCCCCCCTGAGCCTCCTGTTTATTTTTTTCCCCAATTTTTGTTTAACAGAGAGAAGATTTTTTTTCAACACATTTCTAAACATAATAGTTTTAATAACTCATCTCTAATAACTGATTTATTTTATCTTTGCCATGATGACAGTAAATAATATTTTACTAGATATTTTTCAAGATACTTCTATACAGCTTAAAGTGACATTTAAAGGCTTAACTAGGTTAATTAGGTTAACAAGGCAGGTTAGGGTAATTAGGCAAGTTATTGTATAACGATTTTTTTGTTCTGTAGACTATCGGAAAAAAATTTGCTTGAAGGGGCTTATAATTTTGTCCTTTAAATGGTTTTTAAAATATTAAAACCTTTTATTTTAGCCGAAATAAAACAAATAAGACTTTCTCCAGATGAAAAAATATTATCACACATACTGTGAAAATTTTCTTGCTCTTTTAAATATCGTTTAAGAAATATTAAAAAAGAAAAAAATCTTCAAAGGGGGGCTAATAATTATGACTTCAACTATATATATACTAGAGATGCCACAATTCTCAATACAATATTGAACCGTTCAGTACGACATCCACGGTTCAATACGTGCTTGTGAATTGCGGTTTTTCCGGGTTTACGTTTAAATAATTTATGTGCGTTTTATTTCTCTCCAAATAGACTGTTTGTGTGTGCCTGTAAGGCTACGAGCTGGGATGAGGAAACTCCTCCCCGCGAGTAAATATTCAATCACTATGCTCTAAAGTTAGGGGGCGCTCCACCATCATTCCACACTTTAACATGGCTAGCGGCAGTGAAGCGCCGGTGTCTTTCAAATCCGCGATGTGGGGACATTTCGGTTACACGTATAGACTAATCGAACAGAAACACTTCCAACGTGACTGCACATCTGCGGCACCATCATCCAGCAATATCACTGTCTGAAGGCAGAATAGCAGAGAAGGTAAAGTCCTCCATAAAACAACAATCCCTCGCTGAATCCTTCCAGCAAACATAGGACATATAAAAATAACAAGGGCAGTGTTAAGTTTAATTAAGATGGTTTATTTATATTTACTGAAGTACAAATATGTTTATTTGAAATGGTCAATTTATGTTCATTAACTTCACATGTATGTTAATTTTTTTGAAATGGAGGAATTTATGTGTTGCCCAGTTTGTACATGGGCTACCAGCAGCTGTGAGATTTTAGTGTTAATTTTTTTATTATACAATACACTAGGAACTAGTGTACCTTTCTTGGCTTTGAAGTAAAATAAAGGAGTATTGCAATAAATGGTTTTTATTTTTTTCTCTTTCTTACTGTTGCTATCCGCTCATTTGAATTGACAAAATATTTGTTTATGATCCCTTTTTATTCATATCACACATTAAAGTGAATTTTATAAAAGGTCACAGTGTACACAACAATCACTGGGCTTGCTGCATCACAAATACCCAAATTTTAACAATTTATAAAAAAATTAATCACTTTCTGGCCATCAGATATTAAGCATGGACATGTATATTGCGATCGTGATTTTCGAAAGTATTACATCGCTTTGTAAACGTTTATTATTAGCATTTAATCAGTCTCCTCATTCAGTTTCATAGAGCGCTTGGACCCGGAAGCCCCTTCACGTGACGTCACACCTAACAAGCGGATTGCCTAAGCATAGAATAACAAAAAAAAAACACTTATGTGTTAAGCCATCAGAACCGAACCGAAAACCGTGTTAAAAAACCGAGGTATGGATTGAACCGTAAGCTAAATGTATTGTTGCATCCCTAATATATACATATATATATATATATATATATATATATATATATATATATATATATATATATATATATATATATATATATATATATATATAATTTATTCAGTTTTTCTTTAGCATTGCATTGTTAAAATGGGCATTGTCTGTTGGTGTATCAATGTGTTTTGTGATTAATAGTTAAAATGTTAATAAAAACTATTTTGCAGTTCTGTAATCTTTGTTTTCTTCTCTAATATCAATTGTCAATAATCAACCCTCAAACAATGACTTCTGCTGCTTGTTCAAACTACTTATTTAAAATGAGTTGAATCAACTTAGCAATTGTTTTATGTTCAAACCACTTACATTTGCAAAAACGATTGACAACATGAAGCAATTGTGTGGAACCCAGCATTTTTACAGTCATGAATGAATCAATTATTAAATCAAATAAACAAGCAAGCACCATTTGTTAACCCATGATCACCTTTAACTTAAAACAGAAAATGTGTGGTAATTTTCTGCTATATATATATATTTTTTTTTTGGAAGAAGTATATTTTTAGCGAGACAGATTTAATAATTTTAAATAAACGGACTATAGCGCAGGCAGATGAACACAAACTCAATTATTTCATCATTAACTCCAACAAATTCTCACTGCTTAGCATGTATAATGAAATCTTTCCATTCCATGTTTTTAATTCTCTTGATGAGGCCTTGACTGATCCGGAAGGTGGAGTTCGGATCAAAACTTCCTCGACCTAAATGGTGTGTCACGAAAATTCCTGTTAACCAGGTTTTATTCCCGTCGTTTGAACCGACTGAAACAACGATGCGGTCTGCGTTGCTCTCGCGGACATCTGGGTCGTAATTCTTCCTAACGTATGTAGGCATTGCGCCCGGATGCTTCAGGTTGCCCAGTTCGTAGTAGGGTTGGCCGGAGTCAGGAAGAAATCCTTCAGAATTATGAAATGGATGGGAACCAAAACCTCTATTTTTTGGGTTGAACAATGCGATCATTCTGT